>JAQMRL010000003.1:74218968-74818968 GCA_035578175.1 Catonia carolina | reverse complement strand
AAGATCTCGATCACGAACGTCATACGCACCATTACAGCTCCTGAACTCCAGTCTCTATTTCAGAATATGCTACGCCGCGCTATCTTATGTGTACAAGCTGACGGTGATCACTTTCAACATATCGTGTAATAACGAAACAATATTAGACTATTGAATAAAATAATAAAAAAAATTTTTGGTATTTGTAAATTAACAGATTTTATTTAAATTGGGTTGCACTTTATATACGGGGCTACTTTTATGTGTGCCACCCTTTACTAATCAATCCCTTCAGTAATCTAACAATGAATAGCAGTATGCAAACAACTAACATGTGTAATTGGTGTCCATCTACAGTATTGGAAATTCCCTAAACCTTGTGGCTGTAAAATCTATGGTCGCCCAAAAATGAAAATGCCTTTTTACCTGGCGGTCATTAGTCGGAGTGAGGGGTGGTCGCTTAAGGGGGTCACTGTAGCCTATCTTACTCCATGTTAATGTTTGACCCGTTTTCTCATTTCCTATAAAAGATATCTTGATAATTTTTTTTTGTTTGAAAATATGGTTCTTCCTACACACTTTTCTGCCCTTAACAGACAGGTGTAGTGCCAATTTATTTACACTTAATCTGTCTGTTGCAGGGCTAAAATAAATAGTTCTGTTTCTTATCACATGGTTAGCCAATTAAATGACTGAATCATTTAAGAACAGAAGAGGTAGAGGTGCAAAAGACACTAATCAGAGTTGTCTCCTCTGAAACTAATGAATTTCATTATACAGCCAGACCCTGTGGTGAATGAAGTGAAGGTGTCGTTTGCAGAGTGGAAAATATATCCTTTTCAGAGGGCCTGGCATGCTGATAAGCATACTTTTCCACTCAGTGAGGAAGGCAATGGTAAACCACCTTACTCCTCGATTTACTTAGTAAAACCTCTACAGGTTCAAACCAGCCTTTTGGCTGATGACCTAAACAACAACTGCACACTTAATAGAAGGATTTTCTTTTAAGTTCATAAATAAAATTTATTTCAAAAAAATAAACTACTTACAATAAAACCTCAGAAAATAATCATTTAGAGAACCATAACTTCATTTTGAATTATTTTTCTATTAATTGGCTGGGTTAAAATGTTTATATATGTGTACTAGAGATACCCTGAAAGTTTCATGACAATATCTCTTATAATAATCGACTATCAACACAATCTACAATTCGATATAATACTATAGTTACCATTTTATTCTAGGGGGAAATTATAAAGCAAACGTCTACATTTTGTTGATTGCACAAAGTGTAACCACCAGTTGCCAAAAATCACAAAAAGTAGTTATCATTACAAATCCCTTTTGTACAACTTCTATGCATCTGATTATTGTAAAAACGTAGTCTCATTTTAAAAAGGAAATTCAAGAGAATGTTTTAACCTAAAAATCTGGTGTGAAACACTCACACAACTTTCTCTTGCCAATGCAAATAATTAATAATAAACCTAACATTATTAATAAAATATTAGAAATAAACAAAAACTAACCTCAAAAACATAACCTTATTTTAATCATGAGTGAATGACGCAAAATGACAATCGAACTCAGTTTGGCTTAAAAATACAGAAAATCACGCTTTCACGCTAAACTAGGCTCTGTAGAGAAAAATGCTCTAAACAAAAGTTGTAGATCTTTTAATTTTCTATAAATTTAATTATATACACTTTTGTCGTAAAATGCATACTAAGACCGAAATGTTAAAAAAATCGATTTTTCTCACGTTTTCGTGAGAAAAAAAACAGAAAATCCCTAATTACCGCTAAACTAAGCGTTATAAAAAAAATTGTTTGAAATAAAAGTTGTAGAATTTTACATTCTCTACAACTTTTATTATATAACGTTTTGCGCTAAAATGCATATTAAAGCCGCAATCTTAAAAAGAAAATGTTTTTACGTAAAAACAGCCTCAAGCAGAATTTCAGCAAACATGGCGCCTACCCTATATTGTAGAGCATAAAAAATGTAGTAAACCAGGCGATTTTAAAAAAAATCGTAGGACTAGTTTTTGAGAAAATCGCAAAAAAGGGAAAAATTATACGAATAAACTACTACTTCCGGTTGACCGATTTTGATGAAAATGTTCGTGTCGGGTCCGGTAGTGATATGTAACTTAAGTTTCAAGTTTCAAGTTCGTACGATGTTCCGTTCTTGAGATATTCTGTTCACACACACACACACAGACCAATCGCTAAAAACATGTTTTTTGGGTTCAGGGGGTCTAAAAACGTATAGATCCGGTGAAAACTCGATTTCGAAAAATCGACATGAAAACAATACTTTCCTTCCTATATATTCATATAGGCAAGAGAAAGTAAAAAACTGAAAAATGAGAAAAAAAATTTTTTCATGCAGTGACCCCCTTAATAGGGGTATAAAATCCACTGGTCTTATGAGTAATAAAATAATTTCCGCAAATATTTGGTCAGATAGAGGTGTGTTTGCTGAATACGGGTGGTCGTTAACAGAAGTTTAACTGTATATAGCCTACATATTGTATTTCCTATAACTACACATGTTTACAACTAACACATTCATTTATAATAACAGAAATAAATCTTACACATGAATACAATAAAATAAAAATGTACCAACCAGTTTATTACAAACAAAATTACTACCTGATCTGCAAAAAAAATCTTGGATTGTAGGCAGTGAAAAACATAACCTAATTTTAATCACGAGTGAATGATGGAAATAAAAATAAACCTCTATTCTACTTAAAAATATAGAAAATCACTAATTTGTGCTTAACTAAGCTCTGTATAAAAAAAATCCGGGGTGAAACACTCACACAACTTTCTCTTGCCAATGCAAATAATTACCAATATAACCTAACATTAGTAATAAAACGTTAGAAATAAACAAAAAACTAACCTTATTTTAATCATGAGTGAAAGACACAAAATGAAAATCAACTTCAGTTTGGCTTAAATACACGGAAAATCACTCTTTCAGGCTAAACTAGGCTCTGTAGAAAAAATGCTCTAAATAAAAGTTGTAGATCTTTTAATTTTTTATAAATTTGATTGTAATCCACTTTTGTCGTAAAATGCATACTAAGGCCGAAATCTTTAAAATAAATTGATTTTTCACATGTTTTCATGAGACAAAAAACAGAAAATCGCTAATTACCACTACACTAAGCGTTATACAAAAAAAGTTTGAAATAAAGTTGTAGGATTTTAAATGCTCTACATTTATTATATAAAGGTTTTCGCTAAAATGTACATTAGAACCGTAATCTTAAAAAAACAAATTTTTTACATGAAAACAGCCTCACCAAGAATTTCAGCAAACATAGCGCCCACCCTATCTTGTAGAGCATAAAAAATTTAGTAAACCAGGCGATTTTTAAAAAAATCTTAGGACCAGTTTTTGAGAAAATCTAAAAAAGTGAAAAATTACACGAATAAACTACTACTTCCGGTTGACCGATTTTGATGAAAATGTTCGTGTCGGGTCCGGTAGTGGTATGTAACGTAAGTTTCAAGTTCGTACGATGTTCCGTTCTCGAGATATTCTGTTCACACACAGACCAATCGCTAAAAACATGTTTTTTGGGTTCAGGGAGCCTGAAAACATGTAGATCCAGTGAAAACTCGATTTTGAAAAATCGACATGAAAATAATACTTTCCTTCGTATATATTCATATAGGCAAAAGAAAGTAAAAATGGTTGAAATAAAAGTGGTAGGATTTTTCTTTCCTTTAACTTTAGTAGCCTATATACACTTTTGTTGTAAAATGCACAATAAAGTGGCAATACTAAAAAATCCAGTGTTTTACTGATTTTGAAGAGAAAACACAAAAAATCACTAAATTGATGCTAAACTAAGTGTTGAAGAAAAGTGTTTGAAATAAAAGTTGTACTTAAACTTTTTAATTTTCTGTAACTTTAATCATAATACACTTTTGCTCTAAAATTCATATTAAGGCCGTCACAATCTTTAAAAAACTATTATTTACCATGCCATATTATATACCATATATTACCATCCCCAAGAATTTTAGCAGACGTGAGGCTTACCCCATCTTGTAAGAATAAAAATGTAGTAAAAGTATGGTAAGGTACGCAAACTATCAAGAAATAAAGACACTGTCAGAAAAACTCATGCTGATGAAAACAATTTTGAAGCTAGTTTACTTGAATAGGAGATAAACTTGAGGAACCATCCCACATTCAAATCTAAGTATTTGCAAAGGTACCACACAGAAATATCATGAATTATCGCTTACTGGCAAAAGTATTAAGAAATACCACAAAAAATTTAATTTAATTTTAACGTGACCTGTAGTGGTTGATTCGGAGAGAAAGAAATACTCAAGATGAAAGTAATCTTAATTAATCAATGTAAGTGCTGTACTAAAATTTACTCCTGTCCGCTTAAACTAATTTAAACTTGTGTTAACAGAACAACTTCATAGAAGTTATAACAGATATTTCATTTATAAACAAATGTCCTGTCACATAATTTTTTTTGACAAGTAGAATGCTAAGTGAAAGAGACTTGGAGTATAAAATCCGTAGAATACAAAATAAATTATTACTTGGAGCAAGGGCGGTTCCAGGGCTGATTTTCGGAAGGGGGGCTATCTTGTTTTTATGTAGCTCTTACTACATAATTTGTAATACATAGTTTGTAATTGAGTCATTGAAAAGTCCTCTTTTATGCTGTAACCACAATTTTAATTCATAGAGAAATTTTCAAGGTGCTGACTGGATGCGAGTGGCTTTTGACTACTGACACTGATTGTTATTTTAATACTATTTAAAAATAGACACTTTCTGTTTGACTCATTTTTATACTAAAATAATTATTGATGATTGATAGGTACGAGTATTGGGATTCAGTTTTGTTAGAAATAATAGCATATAGAAAATATTAAACTAAGTTTTCCTAGTATTTCGGGGGGGCCATGGCCCCTTTCCTGAAACCGCCCCTGACTTGGAGTGACCAAGGAGAACCCAGTCCCTGACCATATCAAAGATAAAATATAAAAATAGTTGTACGTTTCTGAATCTTACTTACAATGTGCCGGTGGCATGCAAACATATCTTCGAAAAAATGGATGTCCTTTAGCTCTCTCTTTAATAAAATTAGCTATAGGTTTGCTAATCTGTTTCATAAGCAGTGCGCCAAGTTTGGCGGCCGGAAAAGCATGAATTACCATGGTTAAAACTTAGCTTGTATCTTCGGTAGCCACCTAATCCTGCTTAATACGATGTCATGGTTAGAAAAATAAACACAAATAATTTTATTTCATTGTATAAACAAAAAATTGAGTACATCTTAAAGATAACCTCAACATATCTCAGCAGAAATTGAAAAGTCGAACAGATGATAAACACAGCAACCCAAATTCAAAGTAGTTTGCGAACCAAAGACAGCATAAATTTTACAAAGTTACGAAGAAAAAATTGTTTTCACTACAGCTTAAAATGAATTCAAATAAACTAAATTTGTAAATCTATTGGAAAATTAAACGATTATAAAATAACTCCATTCACTAAAGTTAAAATTAATATTTGTTATAATGGTTATTTTCTTAATTAAAAGTAATTTTTTCAGTAGGTAACCAATTTTCATTAAAATGGTAATGGCATCTTGTAGTGATATTTATTGCATCCCTTCAAAACTTTTCTTACAAAACAATATAATGGAATGTTTACTTACAGAACGTATTGTAGATTTGGAAAATATCAAAGTTGTATAATTGTGTTGTGTTACCGAACCTGTATCCACGTTGTTTTGGGTTGTATGGTCTGTTCGTGGAATTTATATTTCCAATATTTTTGTGAGAATTGACAGTTTTCTTGTAAAAAAGTGTATTAAATATATATTAAAATGGTCTCTGTTTTAAATACAATCGACACTGGTCATGAAGATCTGATTCACGATGCAGAAATGGATTACTACGGTTTGCGGCTTGCTACTTGTTCATCTGACAGTTCAGTTAAAATATATAATTTAAAAAGTGGTGCCCAAACTCTAGTTGCCGATTTGAAGGGTCATTATGGTCCAGTTTGGCAAGTTGCATGGGCTCATCCAAAATTTGGTAATTTGCTTGCTTCGTGTTCGTATGATCGAAAAGTCATAATTTGGAAAGAAAGCGGTGAGTGGACAAAACTTTATGAATATAACAATCATGATTCGTCAGTAAATTCAGTTGCATGGGCACCTAATGAATATGGATTGATGCTGGCGTGTGGTAGTTCTGATGGTACTATATCAATATTATCGAATACTACTGATGCATCATGTTGGGATGCCAAAAAAATATCAAATGCTCATACTATTGGTTGCAATGCTGTAAGTTGGTGTCCTGCAACTTCACCTCTGCCATCATTAGATCCAGCTAATTCTGTTAGGCCCAGTCAGGTTAAGAGACTTGTCAGTGGTGGTTGTGACAATTTAGTAAAAATATGGAAAGAAGAAGGTGATCGCTGGGTTGAAGAAACAAAACTTGAACTCCATTCCGATTGGGTAAGAGATGTTGCTTGGGCACCTTCTATTGGTTTACCTCGCAGTACCATAGCAAGTTGTTCACAAGATCATAAAGTAATTATTTGGACAAGCGAAGATAATATTAATTGGACACCAACTGTTTTGCACACCTTTGATGATGTCGTTTGGAATGTCAGCTGGTCACTTACTGGAAATATTTTATCTGTTTCGGGAGGTGATAATAAAGTTAGTCTGTGGCGAGAAAACGTTGAAGGTCAATGGATTTGTATAAGTGAAGTTACTAAAGGACAAGGTCAAATGGCTGGGAGTGAACAAAGAGCTTTGTAGACTTTTAATTTAATTAAATATACTGTTGTTAATTTCATTGTATATAACTGGATAAATGTTACAAAGTTTTTTTTTGAGGTGTTATTTAATTGTTCAGTATGGAAGTCATTCAAAACTTGTCTTATAATAAGAATATTATTTATGTTAAAGATCTTATAAATTGTGTCTCGTATTTTTTACTACCAGTATTATGGCTTTCCTATGTTGAAAAAAATTACTAGAATTGAATATTGTTCAGTACCACGATACTTTATTATCTCGTTAGATTTTGTATTAATTTATTGAATAAATTGTTTTAAATATTTAAATTTGTTTGTTAAAAATCATAGTAATTACCCATTGTCATCTACATAAAATAGAGTAAAAGTACTGTATTCCAAAAATTAGTTTTACTAATATGTAAAGTAAATACAGGATCGTTTTATGCAAAAGTGACTTTTATTTAATGAAATTTTCTCAAAACTTTGCTCTAAGATTTGATTAAAATTCCTTACTTTAATTTCTGTTGTCTGATTGGTAAAACCTGGAACATGAACTGCATTATACATATTGTAAAACTATTTCATACAATATAAATTTCTTCTATTTTATATAATGAATTTATGTACAGTAAAACCTCACTAATTCGGACTAATTGGGGGGGAAGTGAAGTCCGAATTATCGCAAATATTTTTTTACATCTAAAAATTGAATAATTTAGGCAATTAAAAGTAAAAAATAAACATTACTTGTCTGAAATATCGATGTTTAATGAATTTACAATTCAGTATATTGAAAAACAACAAAGTTAAAAGTATAGAAATAAAAATATTTACGGCAGTAAAAATATTGTTAAATAATAAATGTCCAGTGTAAAATGATATTTAATTAAAACACTGTACTTACGTACCGATTATTATTTGGCACTTGTTGAAGTAGAGGGTTGACAAATATCCTCAGGGATCATTTGAGGTTGCTTAGAAAAAAAACTTATTATTTTTTTCTGTGATTCTTTGCTATACTGTTTTCTTATAACTTGTTGGCGCATCTCTCTTAGGACAAGATAATAGTTATTGAAGTCTGCAAATTCAATAAGTTTGTCTATGTGGTTTCTCACTTCACTAGCTTAAATTGTGGAACGTTTTCTTCACTGAGTAACCAATAATGTATTACAGGATGAAACAATTTTTATTAGACAGTTAAAAGCTATTATTTTTTGAAGTAGCACTTTATTAATTTTTAACTAAAAAAATTAAAAAAGCTGCTCTTCTTGGAGTAGTCCGGAATATCGTGAATTCCGAATTAGTGAGGTTTTACTGTAATAAATTTCACTAACCTTCTTTTTAAACTGCGTCAACTTTTATCTTTACTTACACGTGTTTCGGTGGATCCACCATCATCAGAGTAAAAATAACATAATTGAAACTAAAAAAAATTTTTACTTATTTAAAATCTAGGAAGATGATACATATTCAGTCATTTGTATAAAAGTTTTATACAATTTTTACAGTTTTATACAAATTACTAAAGACGTATCATCTTCTATAGATTGTAAATAAGTGAAAAATTTGTTAGTTTCAATTATGTTATTTACTCTGATGATGGTGGATCCACTGAAACACGTATGAGTTAACATAAAAGTTGATGCAGTTTAAAAAGAAGGTTAGTGAAATTTATTATATAAGTTCATTATATAAAATAGAATTAATTTCAAACTGCTGGATGCATTATAAAGATTTATTTTTTACTTTCTCTTGCCTATATGAATATATAGGAAGGAAAGTATTGTTTTCATGTCGATTTTTCGAAATCGAGTTTTCACCGGATCTATACGTTTTCAGACCCCCTGAATCCAAAAAACATGTTTTTAGCGATTGGTCTGTGTGTGTGTGTGTGAACAGAATATCTCAAGAACGGAACATCATACGAACTTGAAACTTGAAACTTAAGTTACATACCACTACCGGACGCGACACGAACATTTTCATCAAAATCGGTCAACCGGAAGTAGTAGTTTATTCGTATAATTTTTCAGTTTTTTGCGATTTTCTCAAAAACTGGTCCTACGATTTTTTTTAAAATCGCCTATTTTACTCAATTTTTTATTCTCTACAAGATAGGGTAGGCGCCATGTCTGCTGAAATTCTCGGTGAGGCTCTTTTCACGTAAAAACGTTGTTTTTTTAAGATTACGGCTTTAATATAAATTTTAGCGCAAAAACTTATATAATAAAAGTTGTAGAGAATTTAAAAACCTACAACTTATGTTTCAAACATTTTTTTGTATGACGCTTAGTTTAGCGGTAATTTGCGATTTTCTGTTTTTTTCTCACGAAAACGTGAGAAAAATCGATTTTTTTAACATTTCGGTCTTAGTATGCATTTTACGACAAAAGTGTATATAATAAAAGTTATAGAAAATTAAAAGATCTACAACTTTTGTTTAGAGAATTTTTCTCTACAGAGCCTAGTTTAGCTTGAAAGTGTGATTTTCCGTTTTTTTTAAGCCAAATTGAGTTCGATTTTCATTTTGCGTCTTCCACTCATGATTAAAATAAGGTTATGTTTTTGAGGTTAGTTTTTGTTCATTTCTAATGTTTTAATACTAATATTAGGTTTATTGTTAATTATTTGCATTGGCAAGAGAAAGTTGTGTGAGTGTTTCACACCAGATTTTTAATATAAATTTCAATAACCTTTTCTTCTTTAATCCGTGTTATCTATTTACAAGTGTTTCGTTAGATTCACCATTATCAAAGTATATAAAATATCATGTGAAACTTTAAAGTATTTTTTAAAAACTACAGAAAATGAAGCATTTTCAGTCAAAATTGTTCAGTTATTCTAATCTTATTTATTACAGATGGTAGCAGCTGTGAATATCACTTCATCATTTTTAAATTTGATTTTTTCATTGAAAATGCTCTGCCTTAGCTCCTGGAAATGTCTATATATGTATATGGAACATCTCATATTTTTCAATCTTATTTTTATTTTCTCTATTACACTGTTTTAGCATATTGAAATGTTTGTAACATACTTATGCTTTCTCTCTTTTTATATGATTGGTATAATTTGATATAAAATAGTCATATTTCAGTGCTTTTGGTGCTCTTTAATTTTTATCTTACTTGAAAATGATGACTAGTCGTCATACCAAAGTAAAATTTGTTACAATCCCCATTACCACATTTAATTACGAGGATAGATTAGAGTAACTGAACAGTTTTATATATAGGGTGATTCAAAAAGAGCGCCGGTTTTGATATATCAAATTAAGAGATTTATTTTATTGAAAAACTGAAAATAAATACATCAACAAGTTCGTCTTACCTTCCGATTTCATGTATGAAAAATGATGTCATGCATGTGTCCTCCTCTACTGCGCTGGCACGCATCAACTCTGTCCATGAAATTGGATATTACTGCACGACAAGTTTCGACTTCCATTTGCCCAATAACCCGTCGAATTTCCTCCTTCAAGTCATTGATGTTTCGGGGTTTATTGGCATACACCAATGACTTCAGATGACCCCAAAGATGAAAGTCACAAGGCGTCAAGTCACACGACCTTGGTGGCCATTGATGGTCGGAATTACGAGAAATGATGCGATCCTGGAACCGTTCACGGAGCAAAAACATTGTTTCTCGTGCAGCAACTGAACTTTATACGGGTGATATTGGAGATCGTACCGAAGAATTCTCCGTACAGAAGAACATCGTAAACCCAATTGTTGAGAACGGCGACGTATTGATTTTGCTGGGCTAACAGCCACACTGTCACGAACCAACGCAACGTTCTGCTCAGTTCGGCCAGAACGACGACGTCCAGAACTTTTAAGGTCGACTGTTGAACCCGTCTCAAAAAACTTTTTCATGAGCCTGCGAACTGTTGATTCATTCGGTGCTTCATTACGTCCTAGAGTACCGCGAAGTCGCCTGACAGTAGCCGCATAACTCTCTCCACTCTGGTAAAATGTTTTGACGATTAACACTCGTTGTGCAATAGTAAACTTCTCCATGGTTAGACACAGACTGCGAGAGTACTACACTGCGAACAAGAGAAACTACAACTGAATCGTCAATCGGAATGTTCTCCGAAATAGAAATGAGGTCTAACAATGTTGCCAACCGATAAACAAAAATTTACCAGCCGTTTAAAAACCGGCGCTCTTTTTGAATCACCCGATAGATGACTGAAAATAAAAACTGTGCTACTATAGTACGTGGCCTAGTCAGGCGGCCATCAAGGCTTTGAGTTCTTGTACTTTTGAGTCGCGATTGGCCTATGATTGTCGGGAAGTTTTGAATGCCGTGGCCAAGCGTAACATGGTGACGCTGCGTTGGGTGCCGGGGCACCAGGGAGTGCCTGGAAATGAGAGAGCGGATGCCTTAGCAAAGAAAGGTGCAGCCTCTCACTTCATAGGCCCAGAGCCATTCTGTGGAATTGGTGAAGGCTATTATAGAGGTATAGTTAGGGCCTGGGAAGAGGAGGCTAAAACCTCCTATTGGGAGAAGGTGCCAGGCTGTGAACAGGCAAAGAAATTCATTGCCTATTCCAGCAGAAAGGCTGGGATGTATAATAGACTAGGAAGACAGGACTTGAGGAGGGTAGTGGGCCTGATGACTGGTCATTGTAATCTTGGGTATCATTTATCCAAGATAGGAGTTGCTGAAGAGAGCCTGTGTAGATTCTGTCATGAGGCAGAAGAGAAGGCTGAGCATATTTTATGCAGTTGCAAGGTGGTTGGCTGCAAAAGAAGAGCGCTGATGGGTAAGGACGTGTTAACACCTTCTCAGGTAAGTGCACTAGATCCTAGGCAGATCCTGCGCTTTATTGAAAGTGTGGGTCTTGCATAAATAAGGAATAGGGGCAATCACAAAAGATCTTTTAGGTCGCGGTGAGGAGGGGCTGCAGAAGCCTGAACGCCCTGGTTGTAAAGTAAAAAAAATAGTACATGGCCTACCTTGTTATGTTTAGTGAAATTTGTATTTCTTGATGTGGTAGCACTGTCTACTAGCACTTTTGGCGTGTAAATATTCACATATTTTACAGGTTACGAGAACTACATTAGGTTATGGTTGTGAACAATAGGTTTTAAAAAATATTTACATCTTTCACAGGTTATGTGAACATTAGGTTACCTGCGTTCAACGGTTCACCATCAGCGAAATTATGTAAATCCACTAACAAGAGCCAATACACAAGCAATTGAGAGATCGTGGTTGAACGCAAAAATAAACATTCTTAAACAACAAAAGGCGTTCCAAAAGAATAATTTCATTTGCACCTTGACCATATATCATGGAAAATTATGAGAAAAGTAAAACCTGATTTGTTAGTTGCTTTTCTCAATGACATTCACAGTGTGTACCGTGTGCAGACTGACTAAAAATAACTGGGTGAATCCTCATCGTATTATTTGCTAATTGTAAAAATAACTGGGTGAATTCTCATCATATTATTAGTTATAGTATTATTTGCTATTGTATGTAATTTGTCCTTTTTTGCTTTCTCTTGCCTATATGAATATATAGGAAGGAAAGTATTGTTTTCATGTCGATTTTTAGAAATTGAGTTTTCACCGGATCTACACATTTTCAGACCCACCCCCTGAACCCAAAAAACATGTTTTTAGCGATTGGTCTGTGTGTGTGTATGTGTGAACAGAATATCTCAAGAACGGAACATCGTATGAACTTGAAACTTGAAACTTATGAGTTACATACCACTATCGGACCCGACACAAACATTTTCATCAAAATTGGTCAACCGGAAGTAGTAGTTTATTCGTGTAATTTTTCACTTTTTTGCGATTTTCTCATAAAACTGGTCCTACGATTTTTTTTAAATCACCTCAATTACTTAATTTTTTATGCTCTACAAGATAGGTTTAGGCGCCATGTTTGCTGAAATTCTTGGTGAGGCTGTTTTCACATAAAAACATTGTTTTTTCAAGATCGCGGCTTTAATATGCATTTTAGTGCAGAAATTTATGTAATAAAAGTTGTAGAGAATTTAAAGGTCTACAACTTTTAATTCAAACATTTTTTTTTTATAACGCTTAGTTTAGCGGTAATTAGCGATTTTCTGTTTTTTTCTCACGAAAACGTGTGAAAAATCGATTTTTTTAAGATTTTGGCGTTAGAATGCATTTTATGACAAAAGTGTTTATAATCAAATTTATAGGAAATAAAAAGATCTACAACTTTTATTTAGAGCATTTTTCTCTACAGAGCTTAGTTCAGCGTGAAAGAGTGATTTTCCGTATTTTTAAGCCGAACTGAGGTTGATTTTCATTTTGCGTCTTTCACTCATGATTAAAATAAGGTTATGTTTTTTGAGGTTGGTTTTTTGTTTATTTCTAATGTTAGGTTTATTTTTAATTATTTGCATTGGCAAGAGAAAGTTGTGTGAGTGTTTCACACCAGATTTTTCTTCATATCACATAACCTGTAAAATCTTCATTCAAAAATAAATCTTTATAATGCATCCTGCAGTTTGAAATTATTTCTATTTCATATGATGAATTAATATAATAATTTCACTAACCTTCTTTTTAAACTGCGTCACCTTTATTGAGAAGATACATAAGATACAGAAGATGATCATCTTCTGTAAATTTTAAATAAGTGAGATAAAAATTTTTTAGTTTCAATTTTTCATGTACTCTGATGATGGTGGATCCACCGAAACACGTGTAAGTAAGAATTAAAATAAAGGTGACGCAGTTTAAAAAGAAGGTTAGTGAAATTATTATATTAATTCATTATATGAAATAGAAACCTGTAAAATATGTGAATATTTACACGCCAAAAGTGTTACGGGACAGTGCAACCACATCAAGAAATACAAATTTCACTAAACAAAACGTGGTAGGCCACATACTATAGTAGCACCATAAAAACTTTGGTGGATTCTTTGAAACGCATGCAATTAGATAAGAAGGATCAGAGCAGCTGAGAAGGTTAGCGAAATTTGTATTGTACGATAGAATTGATTTCAAGCTGCAGGATGCATTATAAAGATTTATTTTTATATATAGGCCTAATAAGAATTGAGTTCTTCAAACACTAATTTCTTTTGAGAAGAGTATTTTGATTATAAGCTGGAATGCTGGACTCCAAAATAACTTGGGCTGATGACAAATTGAGCCAGTCTTTAATCCGTTGCGAAAAACACGAGCGTCAATTATCCGAAAATCATCGATGAAAATAATATATATTTACTCATGCTGAGGCCTTTTTTGCCCTAGAAACTATAATACCATGGTGCGAACAACAGCCTGAATTTAGTGCTGCTGAACCATTGTTACTAAAAACGATGAGATTTTTTTTTTTTTGGTTTAACGTCCGACTGTTCTGCAATTACTGCTAATGCAGACGGTGAAGGATGAAATGATTTTTTTTGTAACATATGAAAAGATGCCGTGCCTGAATGGGATTCGAACCCAAGACCGCATGATGAGAGGCGAGCACGTTACCAATTGTGCCAATGCGGCCGGCAAAAAAAAATGATGAGAGATGTTGCTGCTATAAAAAGAGGTTCAGTCTTGGTTCAAAAGAAAATAAAGTTGTTTTAAAATGACTTTGTAGTAGGCCTATGTACAAGTGCGTTAAAAATTATTTCATTAATTTATTCAGTTTTAAAATTCTGTATTTTTCTGTTTGTTTTTATAATTTTCAGTTGGCTACACTTCATTTACAATAAATTAAGTGTATTTTTTTTTTTTAATGAAGTTTATGTTAGCTTTTATTAACCTATTAACATTTAGGGTCAGCATTGTTACAGTACAGAGTGTCAAATTACAGTATTTAACTGCCAAAAATCTTTCCCACTGGTCGTTTTGCGGATATATCTGTGTATGGTTTTGAATTTTTTTTGTTTAACATCTGACTGTTCTGCAATTACTGCTAATGCAGACTGTGATATGTGTAAATATATTTTACAATTTTTCTGTATTCATGTATGTTTTATTTATGGCCTATCAAAGGTTGAAAAAATAACCGTCATGTATTACGCCTACTTATAACCCCACCGGGTTAATCTCGAGGTAAAGTCGTACCTGTGAGTCAGCGGTTTAACAGCTGATTTCTGGAGACAAAGATTCCTGGTTCAAATTCTAATAAAGGTAGTTAATTTTATAAGGATTTGGATACTAGACAGAGGTTACTTGTGTACTTTGATGGTTGGGGTTCAATTAACCATACATCTCAGGAATGGTCGGCCTGGGTCTGTACAAGACTATACCCCTTTTACACGCCACGCATATCATCCTCATCTCATTGGGTCATGGGGTTGCTTATTGTTCTGAACTGGACAGATTGCAACGTACACACATTAAGGTTAAAAAAATTATAAAACTTATGAGAAATAATCTTGTTAAATTATTTTTGTACAAATTAACAACCTGAATGAAATGTCTGGTTCCTTGATTAACTACAGCAAAGTGGCAGTTTTAAAAGTCTTATGAACCAATTTGTATTTTGAAACAAGTAGTGACTTTATCTCTTAGTAGTTAAATCATACCAGCTGTTAAGTTAGTTAGCCTATATACGATAGGTTTGAAACACATTCAGAATATAGTGTAGCTTATATTCTATTTATGTACTTAGCCGGGAATTGAACCTGGGATATTCAGCTTAGCTATATATTACGCTAAATAAGTCACAAAAGTAGATGTAAAATTCTTCCAACAAAATATAACATTTGTGTTAACAGATTGCAAACAGGAAATTATCTGGTAATATTATTGCCTACTATGGTATTTTTTTAAATGTTTATTCAACTGGCATTGCTTAATCTTGCACAGCAGTTATAATAATAACAATAATTTTTAACTTGTATTCAGAACATTATTTTTAAAATATCTGTGGAACACACAGGTAACCTTGTTTAATTATTTATTGGTGGGGAGGGGAATGTAGTTGTTAGTAAGGTTCTGTTAAATTTGTGAATAAATATTCAAGATTGTTTTTACTTTCTTGTGCTCTGTAATTGGATATACATGTTTTTAGATCCCCTAACCCTAAAAAAACATGGTTTTACAGGTTGGTCTGTATGTGTATGTGAACAAAATATCTCGAGAACGGAATATCGTAAAAAATTAAAACTTGGAAGTTAAGTTGAGGGTACCTGACTAGAAAATTTTCATCCAATTAATCAAAAATAAACCAATCCGCTTCACTCTTGGTCTTCTAAGGATTATGAGTTACTTGAGATGACAAGGTGTGCCCCAGGTTGCACATAGGTGAAGGTCATTAAGGGTTGTTGTACATAAGGTTAATCTGAATAAGCAGCCAGCTCCAGAGCCTGAGGTGTGATAGGTTTCTGTCTAGGAGGACGGACATTCAACCTACAATTCCATTAGGGACTCTGTGACATGCTGGATACTGACCACCAGTAAATAACCCAATAGATCCCTTGCATCATGCCAAGGGGTAGAAGAGAATAAATACAATACATTGTGTTATTTATTTAACACAATTATTTTTTACTTTCTCTTGCCTATATGAATATATAGGAAGGAAAGTATTGTTTTCATGTCAATTTTTTGAAATCGAGTTTTCACCGGATCTATATGTTTTCAGACCCCCTGAAACCAAAAAACATGGTAGCGATTGGTCTGTGTGAATAGAAAGTAACTCTTGACTAGTGTCTTTTAGATCTTTACCTCTTTTGTTCTCAAAACTTCAGTCATACAATTGATACATGTGATTAGAAACAGAACTATTTTTTGTAGTCCTGGAACTAGCAGATCAAGTGCAAATAATTTAACACTCCGCTTGCCTGTTAAGGGCAAATTTCTTTATAATAAATTGTTTTATACAATAATATTAAGTTGTTTATTACTTTAGTTTATGTTAGAGGCTTAACGGAGCTTTATTCGATAATAAAAATTAAAATTCTTAACTTTCAAGAAGAAATATGTTGGTTTTCTGAATTTGTAGATAAAGTGCAAATAATTTAACACTCCACCAGCATTTTATGGACAAAAAGATTCGATTATTAAGCGTAAATAACCATCTTTTATTTTTAGTTAAAAGTTTAAGCTTCAAGTTTGTAATAATTGTCACCGGATGGCGACATTAAGTGGGTAACCTTATCATTTTGGTGGCCCTGAAAAGGGCCGTTTAGGTGTGTGTCCGCCAGGGCGGGCAGACGTGTTTGATGGCCCTGAAAAGGGCCGGTGTAAACCTTATTGAATTGGTCCTGAGAAGGACTGTTGCGCCGGTATCGAAGGAGACCAGTGTAGGCAGCGCGTGGCTGAGACGAGAGCCGTGGCTCAGGTTGATGGCCCTGAGAAGGGCCGGTTAAAACCTTAATAAATTGGTCCTGAGAAGCACCGTTGTGCTGGTATCGAAGGAGACCAGCGTAGGCAGCGCGTGGCTGCTGCAAGTCCCAGAGCATCTTCCTTCTTCATCTCGTGGATGTAGTCGGTCGATCTTTGTCAGAGATGTAGAGCGTAATCACAAGCGGCTTAGTGCACTGCGCTTTTATAGCTACTGAGAGCGCTGTGGTAGGGGTCGGTGAGTCGCTCGGCCTTGGCAACAAAGCCCTCTATCGGAAGGCAGCCGAAAGGTTTGTCGGGCGCCGCTAAAGGGCCCATCACGCCGACAAAGGCCGAAAGAAGTATTCAAGGTCGGCAACACAGTAAATGATTAATTTGAAGGGGTGGCGGTGACATAATGTATTTGTAATTAATTTTGTTAAGTAATTTATTATTCTGTTATAAGTTTAAAAAGAAGTTCATCTTTTTAACTTTTTTTCGGTGAAAGAATGGGTAAGGTAGATATAAAAAAATGAAATAACTCATATAAAAAAGAAATTTTGTATAATATGTGTATATTTATAAGACGTATGTATAATGAATGAATGATTATTATTATTATTTATAGCACAAGTGCATCACTACAAACATAACCACAATTGACATAATCATAGCTAATTTTCACTATCACTAAGCTGTGAATTATAATTTACAATATAAATCAATTAAGCTATCAATCTCCTCCTAAAATATTACAATTAATTAATCAATTCATTGTAGTATTAACAAAATATTTATTACATATTCTTTCAGAATATTAAATTATTCATTTATCTATAAAATAATAAACAGTAAATAATTTTTGATATTTTAATCTAAAAATAAATTTGTTAAATAGCATGAAGGTATTTGTACATTTTATATTAAAATACATAAAATTTGGTGATTAATCACTCTAAATTATAATAAATCTTTATAACGCATCCTTGCAGTTTGAAATTATTTCTATTTCATATAATGAATTAATATAATAATTTCACCAACCTTCTTTTTAAACTGCGTTACCTTTATTTTTATTCTTACTTACATGTGTTTCGGTGGATCCACCATCATCAGAGTAAATAAAAAAATTGATTATTAAATTGATTGTTATAAAAAATATCTCACTTATTAAAAATTTACAGAAGATGCTACATCTTTGGTCATTTGTATAAAACTCTTTTATAGAAAAACTCTTTTGTAAAAAACTTTTATACAAATGACTGAATATGTATCATCTTCTGTAAATTTTTAATAAGTGAGATATTTTTTATAATAATCAATTTAATCATTTATAATTATCAGTATAATAATTTATATTTATCAATTTAATAATCAATTTTTTTATTTACTCTGATGATGGTGGATCCACCGAAACACGTGTAAGTAAGAATAAAAATAAAGATGACGCAGTTTAAAAAAAAGGTTGGTGAAATTATTATGTTAATTCATTATATGAAATAAAAATAAATTATAATAATAATTAAATTTATTAAACATTTAATGAAGTTAAAGAATTTCAGTAATTGGGAATTAAAGAGTCTTAATTCGCCAATTTGAAGTTGATTAAGAATATAATTTTCCAAAAAAAATTTGGACCATCAGCAGCAGATTCAACATGCAGAAAGATTTTAAAAAAAAGATTGTAAGGAGAATTTTTGGGACAGGTAAGGTAAGTAGATGACAGAAGAGTATGTAAAAATGAAGAATTACTTAAGGCATAGTCAGTTTCAATAAGGTCCAAAGATTGAGATGGAGGGGCACATTGAAAAAATGGAGTGAATGAGGTTGGCTGAGGTGATACGGAACGGAAGATTGAGACCTATTCCGTTGTTTCACATCACATTATCTGTAACCTTAAAGTCGTCTCGCGTAAACGCATCTTTACTATTATTACTGATGACTCCCACTCACTATAATTAATATTGTAGATATTGTTTGTTAATACACATGCGTTGCTCTTTTGCTTCGCACTTGTTCTGTTCAATACATAATGAATCTTTTGGAATTGGCTCCTATTATTTCTACTAAGGAAAAAGAGGAAATTAATTTTAAGTTAGTTTTATACAAATGACTGAAGATGTATCATCTTCTGTAGATTTTTAATAAATGAAGTTTTTAGTTTCAATTATATGTTATTTACTCTGATGGTGGATCCACCGAAACACGTGTAAGTGAAAATAAAAGTTGACGCAGTTAAAAAAGAAGGTTAGTGAAATTTATTATATAAATTCATTATATAAAATAGAATTAAGGAAAGAGCTATACGTTTCCTTCAAGAGAAAGGAATATTGCATAATTTGTGCATTTGTTTAAATGGACAGGATATGATACTGAACACCACTGGCCAGGATTGTTGGGTGTGGTGTGTAATAAAGCAATCTGCAGAATTAGTAAACCTCTAAGAAGCGACACATTTCTCGCTAACACGAAGTTGGATTATCAAACCATCGTCCTCTTTATTTACAGTTACTTTTAAATAAAAATGAAAACAATCGAAATAAAAGAAACAGCCGATTGCTAGTAGAACAGTACAAAGCACACGCTGGCGATTGCTGGGTTAAACAGTAAAGGTACATTCACACGATATTTTGATGATGTGAAATAACGGAAAAGGTCCGAAGATTGTATAAAAGAATAATGAACAGTGTTAGCAATAAGCAAAGAGGATTGTAGAGGAAGCTAAAGCCCACCAAGGGCTATAGAGCTAAAAGATGATTTTAATTTATTAGATTGGTTTATAACTTGTATTATGTATTTGTATGAACCATAATTTCTGATAAAAATATTTTTCTGTAGTAATAATATTTATAGAGTTAAGGTGAAAATATTAGCATATAAGTTGCAGAACTGATGCTTCAGCAACTTAAATTAAAGGTTACTCTTTTCACACAGTGTGGCCACATCGCCAAGTTTTCTGGTAATTAGAATGAGTAACTTCAAACAGAAGTTTGACACAATTTTTAAAATGTTGTGATAATTTGAATTCCTTTAAAAAAAACCTGAAAAATTACTTGATCGGTGAAACTTTTTAAAGCGTACAAGAATTTCTTTCTTGATAGTAGTGATACATTGTGTGATTCTTATATGTATTTCAGGTGTTATAACTGACATGTCCTACACTCCTCCTGGAGTCTCCTGGATGTAAACAAAAAAAAAAGTGCCAGCCACATGGCCACAAAAGACGGGTGTTCGGTCCGTGGCTGCTGCGTCGCCATGGTGACGAGTGTCCTCGTTTTACATTACAGTGAATAGGTCTGTTCATTCAAGTTGTAACACTTGTCAAGGCTGGTGAAATTATAATCCATAATTTTTAATTTGAATTGTAATAATGATAAACAATGGAAATTGACACAGAAATGTTTTTAACGGAAGTAATACGCACAATTGTACACATTTGAAAAATTCTCTTTCATCTTTTCGTATATAAGCATAAAGATTGTAAAATACACCTATCATTATTCTATTGAGTAAAAGAGACCCAAATTGTTCTTTGCCTCCGCAGTTTCTTACGATACCAACACAACAAAATAGCTTCTTCAACGTCCATTCCGTTCAATATCTACAAAGAAATTTGCCTGGCCAGGAAGCTGCCATGCAACCAGCCACTTCTTTTTTTTTGGCAACGTGGTCATGACCATGGTGTGTGAAAAGAGCCGAAATAAATGTTGTTGTTTAGGTCATCAGCCGAAAAGCTGGTTTGAACCTCTAGAGGCTTTACTAAGTAAAACGAGGAGTGAGGTGGTTTACCATTGCCTTCCTCACTGAGTGGAAAAGTACGCTTATCAGCATGCCGAGCCCTCTGAAAAGCATATATTTTCCACTCTGCAAATGACACCTTCACTTCATTCATCACAGGGTCTGGCTGTATAATGAAATTCATTACTTTCAGAGGAGATAACTCTGATTAGTGTCTTACACCTCTACCTCTTCTGTTCTTAAATGATTCAGTCATTTAATTGACTGACCATGCGATAAGAAAAAGAACTATTTATTTTAGCCCTGCAACTAACAGATTGGGTGTAAATAATTTGACACTCCATCTGTCTGTTATGGGCAGCCTAAATAAATATGTTTTGCCAATTACAGTAAATTTGTCAGAATCATTTCTCTTTGCTTAAAAAAGTAGTACAGTAGAATCTCTCATGACATATTGATATTGAGAAAACTTACTGAACCAAACAAATTTTGGACAACTAATTACAACTTCAAGGGCTTCCAAGAGAGGGGAAATAGAAGACCGGGTGGACAAAAGATAAAAGAAAAGCCTACAGTAAACGAATGCTGCAAATATGGGCTGCAAAAAGAGCATCCAGAAACATCTAAAGTTACCTCACATGGTTTAAAAT
Source organism: Catonia carolina (assembly GCA_035578175.1). Lineage (NCBI taxonomy): Eukaryota > Metazoa > Arthropoda > Insecta > Hemiptera > Achilidae > Catonia > Catonia carolina. Next base: position 74,797,514 of record JAQMRL010000003.1, on the reverse strand, counting down.
TGGCCCTATATGAGGAAAAAATGTACAACCTAAACATTTGTATGTTTGATTCACTATCTGGTGCCTTTGTAGGCAATTGATTTACTAAAAATTTAAGAATTAATATTTTAATAACAAATATTACAACATTTATATTGGAAAACAATAATTCAATTATTATTATTTCAAATTAACAACATAAATATAATACACATTAAAAAAATTAAATTTATCATCGACAAATATAGTGAAAGAATTAATGTATTTGTACTGATATGATGTAAGATATCAACAAGTTTATTAGACAAAACAAAAAGTTATTTTTTTTGTAATCCCTAATTTGTGTACGTTGCAATCTGTTCAATTCAGAACAATAAGCAACCCCATGACCCAATGAGATGAGGATGATGTGTATGACGTGTAAATGAGGTGTAGTCTTGTACAGACTCAGGTCGACAATTCCTGAGAGAGTATGGTTAATTGAACCCCAACCATCAAAGTACACCGGTAACCACTGTCTAGCATTCAAATCCGTATAAAAGTAACTACCTTTACCAGGATTTGAACCAGGAACCGTCGTCTCCGAAATTCAGCTGTTAAACAGCTGATTTTGGCGACAACTTTACCTCTAGACCAACCCGGTGGGTTAAAAAATTGTTTTCTAACACTGTAATTACATTGGCAGTGAATTATTAAATTTATGTAAATGTAAGAGTTCATTGCAAACCACATAACATTTGGATGAAGTAAGTGCAACAGTAAAATGCTCAAAAAAACAAAGAAAGACATATGATAAGGTAACTAGTACCACATAAAAACTACATAAGTTAGCAGTTGCATTGCCATTTTTTTTTTACTTTTTGAGCCTTCAACTGCACTTACTGAAGATTCCAAATGTTTCGTAGTAAGTAACAAACTCAATTTCATTTGAATAATTGTAGGTATTTTAACTATTAACATCAATAAAATATGAATTACAATTATAATCAAAAAACATCACTGATAAGCTTTTGTAACTTATCAGTAATATTAACCAAATAATAATGTTAAATATAAAGTAGATTCTGTGTATATAACATTCAACAGTTTTTGATTTACTTCCATTTTTCTATAACTTTATCAATTAAAACCATATTATATTCGTTGTGTTTCTTTAATTTTTACTACCTAACTATCTTGTATATTGAAATTGGCAGCTAGCTTGGCATTCACTGATTTTCTAAGAGTCTGTCTACGCTAAGAGTATTCCGATGTAGGCAACCAGCAATACAAGTGAGCATGCATATTAATTTAAAAAAATCTGGTGTGAAACACTCACACGACTTTCTCTTGCCAATGCAAATAATTAACAATAAACCTAACATTATTAATAAAATATTAGAAATAAACAAAAAACTAACCTCAAAAACATAACCTTATTTTAATCATGAGTGAATGATGCAAAATGAAAATCAACCTCAGTTTGGCTTAGAAATACGGAAAATCACTCTTTCTCTCTAAACTAGGCTCTGTAGAGAAAAATGCTTTAAATAAAAGTTGTAGAGCTTTTAATTTTCTATAAATTAAATTATATACATTTTTGTCGTAAAATGCATACTAAGGCCGAAATCTTAAAAAAATCAATTTTTCACACATTTTCGTGAGAAAAAAACAGAAAATCGCTAATTACCGCTAAACTAAGCGTTATACAAAAAATTGTTTGAAATAAAAGTTGTAGAATTTTCAATTCTCTACAACTTTTATTATATAAAGTTTTGCGCTAAAATGCATATTAAAGCTGTAATCTTAAAAAACAACGTTTTTACGTGAAAACAGCCTCACCCAGAATTTCAGCAAACATGACGCCTACCCTATCTTGTAGGGAATAAAAAATTGAGTAAACCAGGCGATTTTAAAAAAAATCGTAGGACCAGTTTTTGAGAAAATCGCAAAAAAGTGAAAAATTACACGAATAAACTACCACTTCCGGTTGACCGATTTTGATGAAAATGTTCGTGTCGGGTCTGGTAGTGGTATGTAACTTAAGTTTCAAGTTTCAACTTCGTACGATGTTCCGTTCTTGAGATATTTTGTACACACACACACACACACACAGACCAATCGCTAAAAACGTGTTTTTTGGGTTCAGGGGGTCTAAAAACGTGTAGATCCAGTGAAAACTCGATTTCGAAAAATCGACATGAAAACAATACTTTCTTTCCTATATATTCATATAGGCAAGAGAAAGTAATACGCACACCATGATCAAAATCAAATTCCATACAACACTAATTACTTGCTCTAAGCTTAATACAATAAAAACATGTTCAATTCATTTGTTAGAAAATGTTTTATAAATCGAACATTAGTTTACCATTAATAATTTAAAACTTTCACTATTGTTACTCTTACATTGTTATTTCTCGTTACATTATTTACTATTATTACATTATTATTTATGATAGGTGGGTTTTTATTATACTCAGTTTTATTTTTGGTCACAAGTAATATAAGACTAACACGCTTGAATTATAACAGGAGAGTAAACAATTCCAGTGATTCGTCGTTTATCATTTCAGATTGTTTATTTTGTATCATTAAAATTAATCTCTGTGACTAGTTTAAAATACAACTGTTTGCACTTGCCCATGTTTAATTCATTTTTAGTGTCATCAGTTATCTTTTGGTATTGTATCGGTTCGTTTCGATTTTCTTCGTAGACTGAAGTTGAAAAGTTTTGTAAGCTGTGTTTTGTTGACATGCATGTTAGTGAAAGTGTTGAGTTTTTGAAGCATTAAAAAGTAGACAAAAATTATTTTGTTAAATGTAATGGTTAAAATAATTAATTAAGGAGTCTCTTTCTGAAACTACAATAATTACAAGTAATCTGAACCCTATAATTGAAAATGCTTAAAGGATAATGTTAATTTTAGCTGGATGTAGATATTTTAATGATGGAACGTAGTGCAAGATAATTGTCAGGCGGAGAAGTAGATACACGCTAACTAGTGTAAAACTTTCGTTTACAACCTATAGGCGCTTGCCTTGCGCGGAGTACTCTTACAGTAGATAGACTATAAACTATGGATGAAATTATAGTAATGTAAAAAAAACCCAGACTATCCTGTTACAGCAGTTTGTGACAATAACTCGACTATCCTTAACTTTTTTATAACCCTAAACCTAATAAAAATAACCGAAAAAAGTTTTAAAATTATTTTTATTATTATATTAATTTTGGTGTGCGCAAGATTCTTTGTATCAGTTTAATTATACATATTACAGTTTAACTGAGCTGTAATATAAAATAAATAGATGAATAATGGCTTTAATAGAGCGGACGTCAAGAAAGCTTGCCGGTGTATAGCTTGAGTCCCAGATCCGTGTAGTTGGAAGGAATGCAGTGCGTTGTTGTAGTAGTGGGAGAATGAATGAGTGTTAGTAGTGTTTCACAGCTGATGTATTTGTGGTGGTAGCGTGTACTAACTAGACTAAAAAAATATTCTTATCATCCAGCGCATTAATTTAACAAATACCTACCGGGTTATTAACTTGGTCGGATTCATAATATTTAACTCGGTAATGTATATCAAAATATGTAAATAAATAAATAAATGTAATAAATACAAACAAATATTTTAAATACCGAAAGTTTGAAAACAAATGTTTTGTATTAGAGTAATACAAGAATCGTTGTTCAGTACTACAGTAAATTCAAATACCGCGCGCCGTCGAAATTTCCAGAATAAATCTTTCCTGCGAGTACATCCGTTTTATTGATCTTGCATTGATTGTCTCATCGATTAGCTCTACGCATGTGTGATCCTTCGTCACGTGGCTCGCGCTCAGCCAATAGCAAAATTAGATTAATTTCCCGAGATCGTTTCGCCATTGTTCCTTCTTTCCCAAATCCTTCTCAGTTCCAGTCAAACCATCATACGGTACGGTTGTGCTTTACGGACGTTCTCAGCCATGAGTGCTGGCGTCATTTGCATTTCGACGCGTTGGATCTTCCAACCTCATGTAGCTGCTAAAACATTATTTACGGCCCCAAGCAACGATGCTTTTATTGTGAACGCGCTTACATTTATTTACTAACAATTCATGTTATTCTTTCGAGTAGTTACCGGACTTTGTGTAATCTGTGCTATCCTGCGTCTCGAACTTGTAAACCGTTATATTAATTGCAGTTATCCGAGTGTTAACAGTGCTTTATGTCTATACTTAACGTGCATTTGTCTATTGTGTAAAATCTGTACAGATTTAGTCGAACATTCAGCGTTTTCTACAACGGCATTCACGAATCGAAGCATCCTGGGAAATCTGCGCACTCAAAACAGAGTAAGTACTGTTACACTATTACATAACTGCAATATTATTTACCCGTATGTGTACCTTTCTATCCGCCAAACCTTCCTAATCCTTAACGAGCTAAGCAATACGCCTAATGTGCGCGCCGAAGTCACATCGCGTCTTTTGTATCCGGGTGGTAACAGATCCCACCATTTTAACGAACCGAAGCAGATGTAGGAGTCATTACACCATTTGACTACCGCATCGAACAATCGTATTCCCAGCATGCATCACTCATTCATTATACCTTATACCTGACCCGTACCCTTCACCCTGCAACTACACGGAGCTTGGACCCGCCCTATAGCTGCTCTACTACAGACACCGTGATTCGCGTCTGGGGCCACAGAAACAGACATAACAAACCATGAAATGACAGTTATTAAACACATTAAATTTGTTGTTATTTCACAGGCCCCGATTATATTGTTTATTTTTATTCGTTTGATAAAGAATAGTAGAGCAGGCACCAAATAATCTTGCCGGTGTAGCTGCATGAACAGTTCGGATTCAGTCGGTAGATTTTGTCTTAGTAGCGAACGGCCTATTAAATTACAGCCGCTGAATGATGTAAATTATCATCTAACGGGTGACTCAAAAAGAGTGCCGGTTTTTAAACGGCTGGTAAATTTTTGTTTATCGGTTGGCAACATTGTTAGACCTCATTTCTATTTCGGAGAACATTCCGATTGACGATTCAGTTGCAGTTTCTCTTGTTCGCAGTGTAGTACTCTCGCAGTCTGTGTCTAACCATGGAGAAGTTTACTATTGCACAACGAGTGTTAATCGTCAAAACATTTTACCAGAGTGGAGAGAGTTATGCGGCTACTGTCAGGCGACTTCGCGGTACTCTAGGACATAATGAAGCACCGAATGAATCAACAGTTCGCAGGCTCATGAAAAAGTTTTTTGAGACGGGTTCAACAGTCGACCTTAAAAGTTCTGGACGTCGTCGTTCTGGCCGAACTGAGCAGAACGTTGCGTTGGTTCGTGACAGTGTGGCTGTTAGCCCAGCAAAATCAATACGTCGCCGTTCTCAACAATTGGGTTTACGATGTTCTTCTGTACGGAGAATTCTTCGGTACGATCTCCAATATCACCCGTATAAAATTCAGTTTCTGCACGAGAAATAATGTTGTTGCTCCGTAAACGGTTCCAGGATCGCATAATTTCTCGTAATTCCGACCATCAATGGCCACCAAGGTCGTGTGACTTGACGCCTTGTGACTTTCATCTTTGGGGTCATCTGAAGTCATTGGTGTATGCCAATAAACCCCGAAACATCAATGACTTGAAGGAGGAAATTTGACGGGTTATCGGGCAAATGGAAGTCGAAACTTGTCGTGCAGTAATATCCAATTTCATGGACAGAGTTGATGCGTGCCAGCGCAGTAGAGGAGGACACATGCATGACATCATTTTTCATACATGAAATCGGAAGGTAAGATGAACTTGTTGATGTATTTATTTTCAGTTTTTCAATAAAATAAATCTCTTAATTTGATATATCAAAACCGGCGCTCTTTTTGAATCACCCTATATTAGCGACGTTAAAAACATTCAATTTTAAACATTGTATACAACAATAATAGAATAAGTACTGACGATTACCTCAATGCATTGCTATTTGCGGATGACATGTGGATCATACAAGAGAGTGAAGATGAGCTTCAAAGAGCAGTTTATGTTTTAAATGATTTATGCAAAAAGTATAATTTACGAGTTTCGGTTGCTAAATCAAAGGTTATGGCATTCAGAGGGAAGTATCCCACTCGTTCAAAGATTGTTTTAGACAATGTAATATTAGATCAAGTGTCTCACTATAACTATCTGGGCTGCGATGTGAGCTTTGAAAGGGACTTGGATGTCGAAAGTAAAATAAATAAATTTCAAGCTATTTGTGGTACCATTAACAGGACACTGGGTAACAGAGCTAGAACAGAGACAGTACTGAAGTTCTACAAGGTAATGGCTGCCCCAGTCCTTCTTTATGGAAGTGAGTCATGGGTTACCACAAAACGCCAAGAAAGTAGGATCCAAGCAGCTGAAATGAAGTTTTTAAGAAGGGTGAAGGGCTGCTTGAGGCTGGATCTAATACATAACGAAGAAATTAGATCCGAGTTGGGTGTATTTAGCTTGAAGGAAAAAGTGGAAGAGTACATTCAGAATACAATGGCGGCAACATTTGGAACGGATGCCAGAGGAGAGAATACCTCTAAAAGTGACGGAATATGTTCCAGTTGGAAGAAGGGAGGTGGGAAGACCTCAAAGACTATGACAGTAGTCGAGATGTAAGGGTTGGAATGTCTCGTGTTTCTGTAGACGTGCAGGATGGTTTGTGAGTTCGGAACAGGCTTATGCCTAATCCTTGATAGTAAGAAGAAGAAGAAGTATACAACAATTAACGCCAACCACATAAAACATATTACAGACTAATATTTTCAGGTCAGCTGATATAACGTTGCAAGAGTGATGTGATTCTGATCACAGCCGGTACAGGACTGACCCCCACCACTCGCTGAGGCAATCGAGCGAGCCATTACCAAAATAAACCTTCTGCACATTCAAGAAAACTGGCAAGCTTATTTGACGTCCGCTCTACTCAGTTATCCTGAAGAATGAAGTAGTCTTGGTTCGTATAACTTGGTATGAAGTACAGAATGGTATTAATAAGAGGTGTGTCCGGAATGTAAGTACCGTTTTGAAAAAAATACTAAAATTTTTTTCAAGACAGTTTTATTTTTAAATGAAAGATCATACCTTAAATTTGTTTTAACTACATAGTTTCCACCATTGTTTAGGCACTTGTAGCGGGTGAACAGCTTTTCTAAAACTTCATCAAAGAAACATCCCACCAATAAAGACAGCCTTTGTAGCGGTTTTTGCATCGTTATCACATCCAAAACTCGCATTTCATGGGCAGGAACAAGTGGTAGTCAAGTGTATCAGGCTATAAATGTTAGGGCACTGTTACATCAATTTGTTTTGTGCAAATCCGGCATTTTCATACAGCAACAAAACTCCAGATGTCAGAAGGGCATGTCACTTAATTCTGTTTTGCATGTCAAAGTTTAGTCAGGGTAGCGCAGAAAGCGGCTGCATTATTTATTGTTGTCCTTTGCTGCATAAACTTGATTAACAAGACTCCATGTCTATCTCAAAACATTGTTGTCATAACGTGGCAGCCTGATCAAACCATTTTTAACAGACTGTAAACAGAACAGTACAACAATGTTGTTGTTTAGGTCAACAGCCAAAAGGCTGGTTTGAACCTCTAGAGGTTTTACTAAGTAAAAACGAAGAGTGAAATGGTTTACTATTGCCTTCCTCACTGAGTTGAAAGAGTATGTTTATCAGCATGCCAGGTTATTTGAAAAGCATCTACTTTCCACCCTGCAAATGACACCTTCGCTTCTTTCACCACAGGGTCTGGTTGTATAATAAAATTCTTTACTCTCAGAGGAGATAACTCTGACTAGTGTCTTTTACACCTCTACCTCTTCTGTTCTTAAATAGTTCAGTCATAAAATTGGCTGACTATGTGATAAGAAATGGAACTATTTTTGTAGCCCTGGAACCAACAGATCGAGTGCAATTAATTTAACACTCCACTTGCCCATTATGGGCAAACTACAACAATACCAATGCTAATTGTGTCGTTTGACGAGCAAGGCATGCCGGGAGTCGGTACGCATGTGCATTTCAATTTTCTCATGATATTCGATTAGTTACAGCAATTTGGGCTTTACTTTCCGAATAACCCATGTATTATCTGATATTTTGACTACATCGTCTTAATTCAGTTGCCTAGCTATATGCCAACATTAGTGCTTTGGATAATTGAATACATCTAAATTATCAATATGTTAACTATATATTATATTAACTTCATGCTATTTACAACATAACCTATAACTCTAATAATAAATACATAATATATTTTTAATTTGTACATTACAAAATAATAAAGACGTTACATTCAACTATTAAACTGATATTGTACGATTCTATTAAAATTACATTCTTAATATGAGCAAAACAATTACATACATATACATGCCTAATGTATTTATTAATAAATTTATTTACTTTTTTTATTAACAGTCTTGTCAAATCAGAGTCTTTCAAAACCTATCATTATACCAAAATGCTAATAGATTTATTTTATTTTAATAAAAAATATACATATAAATCTACTAAGTTATATTCAATATTACAAAAAAAAACAATTAGGCCTTAATTATTTATTTAAAAAAGTTGTCTTTAGTTTTAAGAACGAGTATTCACAAAAACTGAATCACTAAAAACAATATCTTAAAAAAAGGTACTTCAAATTATCTGGTAAATATTATTAATTAATTAATCTAATAATTATTATATTTTCATCTGATTATAAATTTTGATAAATAAAAAAAGGTAATATTAATTTGGGTTACATATATAAAGAAACTAATCAGAAATGAATTTTAGTAAGGTAATGTTTTATTATTTAACCTTGATAGATGTAAGAGGATAGTTGTTGCCATGCAGATGGACTTCTGGAAAAAATATTGTCAGGTCTGGAGATTGGACAGAGTATGGTATAAAACAATGTGGAAAAATGAAGGAAGTCCAAACAATGTAAAAGAGGAAAAAAGACAATGTTGTGGTATAAACAACTGCCAGATGAATAAAGATAGGTGGTCCCACGAAGCAATTTATAAGTAAAGTAATGGCGCTGAAAACCAGTACAGGCCTGCAGGAGAGTTATGGTTTGGATAGCGAGGCTTGGCTTTTTTGTAATTTTACATTGACAAGAGAAAGTCATGTGAGTAATTCAGAAATTTTTTAAATTAATTTATTAATAATTACTGAAATTGAGTATAAATTTTTCAACGGTATTTGTATTTTCCCATTATCACAAAGAGTCGTTAGAAAATAACCTTATTCTTAGGGTTTCTGAGAATCTAAACAACAGCTGACTATATTGTTTTAAATATCATTTCAGCAAAGTTTTTTTTATTTGTCATCAGGAACTGTACATTATTAACAACTACCCAGTTTGATCGGTGCTTTGCTGTATTATTTGACGTGAATTAGGCATGAGTTTGAACAGGGACCCCAGTAGAGTTTGTTCATGGATGGTTGTTGGCTGGTCACCATACAAAGTTGCTTGCCCAACCGGTGTTACTTAACAAATAATAGCTATTGACTGGGCTGGCCCGAAGGCCTCATTAAAGTAAAATTATAACGACCATCTATTACACCTATAACCGGCTTAATTCTAGAAAACTAAGCACTGACTAAGTAACCAGAATAAGTTTACTTGATTACTTTCCAAGATCAACTCTGGGTTGCTTTTTAAACTTGTATTAGCCATTTTGAATTTAACTTTCTTATTTTAAATGGAATTATGATCATATTTTCGATAAAAAATTCACTAAAATCGTCAAATTCCTCCAGGTTGGTCTAGAGGTAAAGTTGTCACCACGAGTCAGCTGATTTTAGGAGGCGAAGGTTCCTGGTTCAAATCCTAGTAAAGGTAATTACTTTTATACAGGTTTGAATATTAGACAATGGTTACTGGTTTTCTTTGATGGTTAGGGTTCAATAAACCACTCTCCGAGTCTATAAAAGCTGCACCTCATTTATGGCCGGTCTGTTTGTTGGCATAGTGGTTAGCGCAACTAGCTTCTATTCTGGGGTCCCAGGTTCGGTTCCCGGTCAGGTCAGGCATTTTTTCATCACTCATTATCTTTATCATCATTATCCACCATCTGCATTAGCAGAAATTGCAAAACCAAAAAAAACACCTGATTTATATATTAAACACATTATCCTAATCTCATTGGGTGGGTGATGGGGTTGCTTATTGTTCTGAATTGAACAGATTGTAACGTATACACGTTAGGGATTTTTAAAAAAAATTAATGGAATTATGATCATATTTGTTAAATTTTTTTACTAAAATTGTCTAATTGGGAAGCAAAAAACTGTAATAATTTCTGTAGTTGCAAAAAAATTTAGGCTCGATTTAAATAACCCTTTGGAGCACCTAAATGCAGTTAACTAAAAAATGTTAAAAATCATACTGTGACTTTTGATTCTCAACAAAACAATAGGAAGCTTTTAAGTTTTTATAGTTGCTAGGTACTATTAACAATGACCCAATCTGATCATTGTTTTTGCTGTATTTTTGTCTTAAAAGTGGTCATGAATTTGAATTATACTCTCAAAGGAGATAGTTACATTAAAGTTGACAGAAACTCTCTACCAGTTCTCTGACTGGATTGGCCAGAGGAACAGAAGTTTATTAAAAATTAAAATTATTCACTATTCAGAAATATTTGAAAAACAAATCAATCATTTTATTTTTTTTAGATATATCAAACATTAAATAGTTGTTCTGAAAGTTCATAATGTTAGTTACATTGGGTTCGCCTTTACCAATGATGGTCAGCCTGTGCTTTAGCAATCTCGTACACTCCCATCCCAAAACAATTATTTAACAAATATAAAATTCTCAACTCATTCGGAACAGTAGAATTGGGAAATGTTAACTGAAACTTGTCTATTACTCATTTGTAAGATTTATAAGTGATCTTTTAAGTTTCACAAATAAACAAACGTTCATCTTTGGAAAATAACAATATTGACACAATAGAGACGAATGGATAGTAGAGTAGCAACGGTGCACAATAATGACATTTCGATTGTTACAAGCTGTTTACCTTTAATACAGTATAGCCAACTAACATGTAAGAAGATATTGAATTTACCTATGTGCTACATCCTATCTTCTTAATATTATAGTTGTGTCGTTTTTGAAACACCCGTTAAGTTCAGCTAATTAACATTGATCAACACATTAACAATTTTGTAGAATTTTTAAACAGTACCAGTACTCTTATTATCTGTATACTGTACAATCATCATTAAATTAACTATAATAAGTTAACAGAATTGTTAACAAATATGTAAAATTTAAAGTACGGGTTTACAATAAACAGAAATCCTTAATTAATTCTAAAAAGTAACTTACCTCTGGAATTATCTGTGATGCTTGTTTTTAGCTAAAAATAATAAAATACCTAAAAAAATATTTTTAATCAATTTCCTCATGGCTATAGAAATCAAAAGAGCTCTCTACCCTTTTAATAATAGCAACTATTGTTATAGTACAAGATACTGTTATACTTCAGAGTTATTTTGACAAATTAAAATTAAGAAGTAATTTTGTCACGGAATTTGACAACTTTGAGTTCTCAGTATGAGCAAGTATTTTATTGTCAATTGGTGAAGAGCATTCACTGTTTCAACCAGTCACTGTGATCACGGTGACAGTGATTTTGCGTTCACCGTTACTTTTAATAGTTACTAGTGATTTAGCAATAACTGTGTATTTTCTTAGTATATTTTTCAGTTATCATGAAATAATAATAATGTTTTCAGTTGTTATTTCATGATAACTGAAGTTTTGATAAATTAAAAAAATGGGCTACATAATATATGGGCTGTAAAAATCTAAAAAAATTAGATTTTTAAGATTGCGGCCTTAGTATGCATTTTCTTTTACAGAGCTTATTTTAACATCAATTCGTGATTTTTTTTTTATAAAAAATGCTAAAACAATGGGATTTGTTTATATAGCAGCCTTAGTATGCATTTTACAATAAAAGTGTATGTAACCAAGTTATAACAAATCAAAAAAACCTACAACTTGTATTTTAAGAATTCTTCTCTAAAGAGCCTAGAAGCAATTACTTAATTTCCGTATTTTTTAAGTTCTTCACAGGTGATTTTCATTAAGTGTCATTCACTCATGATTAAAATTAGGTTATGTTTTTTAGATAGCTATTATGATTTTTTTATTATTCCTAATGTGTGTCATTGCAATCTGTTCAATTTAGAACAATAAGCAACCCCGTGACCCAATGAGATGAGGATAATATGTATGACGTGTAAATGAGGTGTAGTCTTGTACAGACTCAGGCCGACCATTCCAGAGAGAGTATGGTTATTGAAACCCAATCATCAAAGTACACTGGTAACCACTATCTAGTATTCAAATCCGTATAAAAGTAACTACCTTTACTAGGATTTGAACCAGGAATCTTCATCTCCGAAAATCAGCTGTTAAACCCACCAGGTTGGTCTAGAGGTAACGTAGTCGCCGCTAGTCAACTGTTTATTGTGAATTAGCTGAAGATTTTACTTATTTGTGATTTTGTTTATTTTTTCTTTAAGATTAATGTGGAACAATTTAATTATTTTAAAATTATAAAAATAAATAAGCTTTGTGGTTTTTGAATATTTGTACTGGCTTGCACACTTCTTGCATTCTGAGAGCTACATTCACTAATTTTGCTGTGACCATATTGTTTATTCTCATTTTATTTCTGGACTAATTTATTTACTGTTTATTAACATAGTATAGGTAAATTCAATTACTTGTATGAATCAAATGACAATTGTTTATAAAAAAAAATGTGATTGTTAAATGTTTGCATGATTTTAAAGTTAATTTTTATAATTTTAATTCATTTTTCAGAACAAAATATGTAAAATAATTGCGAAAAATAACAAAGTTTTTGGCAAAAAACAGGACTGCTAAGGAATAATATTAATGTTTACAATGATCATTAAGTAATTAAAAATAGCCCCTGTAAGTTTTTTGAATATGGAGTCCAATGAATGCTCCAATTTTTTTAAAAAAAAATGATAAAATTTCTATTTAACTAAATTTGTCAGATAAAAAAATGTTCAACACAAAATTTTTTTTTGTATTATATTCTTTTGTTTTTTAGCATCTTTTAAGGTACAGTTAGTAGCAACATCTGTATTGAAGCCTATAACTACATATGGAACAGAATGCTGACAAATGAGCTCCAGGAATAAATGAAAGCTAAAAGTTCTAGAAGGTGGACGGTCGAGAAAATCATAACCGGTCTCTTCTGGAGTATAGTATGTGAGAGATCAAAACAAAAAAAAAAAAACAGTTCTTAAGATACCATAATAAACAGAATTAAGATCAGATAGTTGGTATAGTATGGACAGTCCAAAGATGGCTTCAATGAGCGTTCATTTTATGTCCAGAAAATAAAAGTCACTCTCCAAAAACATGGATACAAGGAACCCAAGACATTATGACAGAAAGGAAACTAAGGGAGGGCGATTCGGAAGACAGGAGATGATTGGCAATAGGATACAGAAAGTGCAGAAATTGTACATTTTTAGTCCTCAAAAATGAATAAATACAAAAATTAATAATAATTAAAAGATGAATTTTTAAAAATATGAAATTTGTAAAATTTTTAAATTTCTTATACTTTCGTAGTATTTACAACTCAAATACCTAAATACCAAATTTCAAGTTCCTAAGCCGAGGAAATTTCATCTTAATTTACGTAAACAAGTTTTTTAAAAAAAACTTAAATATTACCCAACTACGTCATTTCATTGATGGTAAAATGAAAGTGAATACATACATACAACTTCAAAATTACACTTAGACATAATTAAAATCAACAAAAAATAAAAATTCTATCATAAAATTTAATAAACATTTAAAACTAAAAAAGCATAAGGAGAAAAAACATAAGCAATTTATAATTACAATATTTATATAATTCTTAAATCATAATTAGTATTACAAAGTGCAAATACATGGGGCAACAAGATAACAAAAAAAGAAAATTATTTACAATTTTAATTAACAATTAAACTCTTCGTAAATAATAAGTTTATAATCTAAAAAAATATATTACAACAAACATTTTCTACAAAATTAATACACAAGTTGATAATAATTGAAACCTAAATGTAAACAAAAAAAAAATTAAATTCTAAAATTGTAATACATAAATTTTAAAAAATAATCTTCATATCTGTCTTAAAATCTAATTGTAATACGAATGTGATGGTCAAACAAGAAAATGTGAATATTAATAATAATAATAAATACTTAATATCTATTTATTAATTAAAAGAATTATCACATCTGAAATAAATTCTCTATAATAATAATATTAATAATAATCTATCCGAAAAATTTCAATTTATTAAAAAAAATACTGAGTTAAAAAATCTAAAAAAATTTGAGTATATTTTATTTAATTCAGCTACGAGAATGAGGATTTTTAGTATAATAACATCAAAATAGATACGATCAAATTTTAAAAAAATCATTTGATACAAACCTTAAAATTTTTTTCCAATGAATAATTAGATACATTGTTTTAATAAAAAAAATTAAGAAATTGATGTAAAATTATTTCATACAGTATAAACTAATGGCATAGTGGTTGTGTAATATAATACAAAGTTGAAGGTATTGGATTTAATTTCCAGCTATAGTCTGTAACTTTTACCTGACAGTACCAACTTCAAACTAAAAAATAATAATTTAAAAACCAAATTTTTTATTCATTTAACCATGCTACTATAACACTTGATAGAGTTAGTAACATTTTAAATAGCTATGGTGTTTTTAATAACCATAATGTTCGCATACACAGTTTTTTTGAAATTCATTTTTTAAAGCTGAGATTAAGAAATGCATTTTCAAAAACATTTTGTACACAAGAGTTTCTTTTTAATAATTTAATACAATAAAACCCCGCTCAACAAAAAAAAAAAAACTTACTAGATCGCAACAATTGATAAAAGATATTTATAACAAATAAATGCTTTGTCAATCCACACAAATATCAAACATTACAAAACGGTAGTACAACCATAAATTACGTATAAATGTGAAACGTTATTTAAGCTGAACCAGAAAAATAGAACCGATAAAATACAAAAACTGGAGAGAAGAATCCTTAGAACCTATATAGGGAAAAAACCACAACATAGAGGGTAAATGGAGACTGTTACCCAACGAACAAACCTACCAAGGAAATGAGCCAATAATAGACTCAATGAAGAAGAGATTATTGTTCTTTGGCCACTTAATTAAAATACCGGAAGATAGAATAACCAACAGAATAATAAGGAATCTTCATGATAAAAAAGCGGCACCAATTTGTATCAATGAAATTAAAGAGGATATGGAAGAATTGGGAATAACGTTGCAAGATCTAGAGAATAAGACAGAAAAATTAAAAGTACTAAAAGATAAATACATCAGATTCAAACCAAGGATAGACAATAGAGGAGAGAGTAAAGCAATTGTTTCAGATAAAGAAAGACGAGCACTATCAGTCACAATGAAGAGATACTGGGGAAAAAATCAAAGAAAAGAAACGAAAATTTACTTCCAGTACACTGACTTAAGTGATCCATTGCGATCTCAAAAGATAAAAAAAACCACTCACCCAAAATGGATCATTTTTTCAAAATTTTATTATGACAGTAATGTATTTCAATAATGCATATAATGCACAATACTGAATTTAAATTTATAGTATCGTTAAGGTACAGAACAGTGTCCAATGAAATAAATTATGAATACAAGTTTCACGATTCTTGAAACTTGTTTTAAGGTTGCTTTACACGTTTACGACGACATGACATTGCCACAAAAAACCATTTTCATCAAAAGTCTTAAAATCAACTTTTTACAAAATCTGTACTGTGATAAAAATAATTTTTTTTTTTGGTCTCTTAAAATTGCAGTATTCTCATTTGCACATACTAATAAACAATCGTAAAAATACTGTATATTCACTTCAACTGTTTTAAACTAAAAAAATATGTCCTGACATATTATCCGATATCAGTTCCAACCCCCCAATATTTCAGTTAATTGGGGTTTTACCATAAAATTTTTAAATTTATATTACCAAATTGTAAAAAAAGTTAAGTGTACATGTAATACACATGATAAATAAAGAAGAAAACCAAATATCTATAAAATTTTATAATAATATTCTTTTAACTTGACAACAATAACTTTTGAAATATTTAAAAAATGTTTATAAGTCAAAGAATGTGCAGCAAATAAGTTGTCATAAATGAAAGAATAAAAATAAAAAAATCTGGTCAACAATATTGAATAAATCTTTGTAAGTAACATTTGAAAACAAAAAAACAACCAGATCAAATTATTGAAATATCATAATTTAAATTTGTCAGATCATAAACTATAAAATTTAATACAACACTATAAAAATAATATTAATAAAATGGCACTGTCAAATTACTCAGATATAACAAACTAGATGTGATCTAATTCACCCAGAAAATTAAAAAAGAAATTTATAAATCAACACCAAATACCTACTCAGTCTGACACGAAACCAAAAAAATTCAACTATAATACTCAATTCCACAATTTGAAGAGCTGAGAGGATGAAGGTACTAAATAATTCTTTCTTCAAAAATTTAGTTTTTGGATGAAGTTGTTGTTGTTTAGGTCATCAGCCGAAAGGCTGGTTTGAACCTGTAGAGGTTTTACTAAGTAATACTAAGAAGAGTGTAGTTTACTGTTTTCAAAGGATATAAAGCACAAAACGTACTTTAAAAGATGATCTTAATGCTTATTATATGTTTCATCCCTTACATGTTGTAGACGGGATATCTTGCATCGTGCAGCATCTGATTACAACAGCCATAAGAAAATGTTCAAAAATCTTTTTTTTTTATTTTTTATTGAGTAATGATGCCTACATAAGCCTTGGGCTTGTGCGTAGGTAATGATATGTGGTGATTTACAGATGAAAAGATGCCAGACCTGACCGGGAATCGAACCCAGGACTCCGGCATAGTAGCTAGTTGCGCTGACCGCTACACCAAGGGGCCGATGTAGTGGTTTTTAACTTGAAGTTTTTGACAAGTAGTGCTAATAATGCATAAAATTGGTAATATTTTTGTTCCAATATAAATACATTTATTCTTTGCACTAGGAAATGATCTTTTATGTGATATTGATTTCCATCTACTTGTTTGTTTTCCTTTTACGATAAGTACAGGTGTGTTTACTGATTTGGAGATAGATAATTAACTTGATAACAAAGAATTTTGTATAAGAAATATAATTACAAAGTTTTTGTAAAAAAGTCAAAGTCAATGGTATTTGCTGAAAAATATCACACAAAGTTTAAAATTGTGGTAGAAGATTTGGTGCTGGAACAAGTATCGCAATGCAATTATTTAGGTTGTGACATCGGTTTTGATCAAGATTTAGTTAAAGAGAAGAAACCTGGGAAATTCCAAGCAGTGTGCGGCAATATTAGCAGAATCCTATACATGATAACAAAGAAAGAAACTGAAATAAAATTTTACAAGGTGATGACTTCTCCAGTCCTACTCTACGGAAGTGAATTATGGGTTAGTACAAAACCACAAGAGGGTAGAGTACAAGAGAGTGGTAAAGATGCAATTCCTGTGGAGAACCAAGGGTTGCAATCGAAGGGTCCAACAGAGAAATGAGGATATAAGAATGAAACTGGATGTTTAAAACTTAAATAGGAAGATTGCAGATATCAAAATTGATGGAGGGACCACATAGAGAAAAGAATTACCCTCAATATTTAAAAATACAGGCTCAAAAGGAGGTGAAACGTTACGAGGAAACGTAAGAGATGGCCAATAATTAAATAGTTTTGTCACTATTGTGAGTCGAGACAGGCAAGAGTCTAATTCTTGATTTTAAGAAAAAAACAAAGTTTCAATTTTGATTAAAAGATTCCAATGAAATAATTAAGTTTCATGTGAAAGTAAAATTGACGAAGACAAATTCACCAGAGTTGATAGGTTAGACACCACAGTTTATAACACGGACAAAACAATTTTTGTTAGATTAAGATTGGCAATTTGCAGGCTCCTATTTCACAACTTGAATTTAATGGAATAAAAATTTATGAATTTTAATGTTTTAATTATAGAAATTTAAATTAAATTTTGAGGTTGCAAAAATAAACTTTGAAAAACTTTTAAACGCGTTATAAAATTTTCAAAATGGGAAAATATGCACGTACAAAAAAAGAAAGAAATTATTACATACTGCCTTCATCCGTCAGATATTAACACATTCAATGCTGAGAATTTTTTTTTTTTTTTATTGAGTGATGATGCCTACATAAGCCTTGGGCTTGTGTGTAGGTAATGATATGTGGTAATTTACAGATGAAAAAATCTGGTGTGAAACACTCACACGACTTTCTCTTGCCAGAGCAAATAATTAACAATAAACCTAACATTAGTAATAAAATATTAGAAATAAATAAAAAACTAACCCTATTTCAATCATGAGAGAAACACGCAAAATTAAAATCAACCTCAGTTTGGCCTAAAAATACGGAAAATCACTCATTCACGCTCAACTAGGCTCTGCAGAGAAAAATGCTTTAAATAAAAGTTGTAGATCTTTTAATTTTCTATAATATTGATTATATACACCTTTGTCATAAAATGAATACTAAGGCCGAAATCTTAAAAAAATTGATTTTTCACACGTTTTCGTGAGAAAAAACAGAAAATCGCTAATTACCGCTAAACTAAGCGTTATACAAAAAAAATGTTTGAAATAAAAAATGTAGAATTTTAAATTCTCTACATTTTTTATTATATAAATTTTTGCGCTATAATACATATTAAAGCCGTAATCTTAAAAAAATACTGTTTTTACGTGAAAACACCCTCACCAAGAATTTCAGCAAACATGATGCCTACCTTATCTTGTAGAGAATAAAAAATTGAGTAAATGAGGCGACTTTAAAAAAAATCGTAGAACCAGTTTTTGAGAAAATCGCAAAAAAGTGAAAAATTATACGAATAAACTACTACTTCCGGTTTACCGATTTTGAAGAAAATGTTCGTGTCGGGTCCGGTAAGGGTATGTAACTAAGTTTCAAGTTTGTACGATGTTCCGTTCTTGAGATATTTTGTATACACACACACACACACACACACAGATCAATCGCTAAAAACATGTTTTTTGGTTTCAGGGGGTCTGAAAACATATAGATCCGGTGAAAACTCGATTTCGAAAAATCGATATGAAAAAACAATACTTTCCTTTCTATATATTCATATAGGCAAGAGAAAGTAAAAATGCCAGACCTGATCGGGAATCGAACCCGGGACCCCAGCATAGTAGCCAGTTGCGCTGACCACTACACCACGGGCCGGTGTAATTATGGAGGTATCTCTTCCATCAGGCTGGTTACTCGTGTTCTCCGCTTGGTTTATGTAGGCCTACAACTTATGCTTTCTAATAACATAAAGTAAACAATTCAATTAAAAACAGTATGTTTTTAGGTTTATTTTCACCTGTTATAATAAATGTAATTCTTTTTTGAATTTTTCCATTTACCATTACGATTTACCGGTAATTTCTTATATTATTTTAAACAAAAAATAATATACTTTTATAATAAATCTTAAAAGTGTAACCTACTTTGAATTGATACCTGCAAATATACGAAATTCACGGCTTCAACTGTACCCTGAAAACCCATTAAAAATACTGAACGAGTATACTTTACGAGGGTAGAAGAATGTTAAGTAGAAAATTAAAAAACGATCTGCATGGTTACAAAGAAAAAACCTTTCCGAGGGCTATATAATAGCAACAAACTGATATCGGACAGGCGGTGTCCCTCCGGAATTACTTAAAATAACAAAACAGAACCCGCTAGGTGAGATGGCAGGCTGGCGGTAACACCTAATACCTATGACCCGTTAGGCAAGTCTCTAGCACTGAATGTGTTCACAATTATAAAGATAATGAAAATAAAATTAATATTTTTGATTCATTACACCAATTCACTAAATTATCGTTCAAAAATAATCGATTAATACTGAAAAATAAGAATAATTTAGTAATTAATAAAATAAATTTCATAATTACAATCGATGAATTGATAACAAAACCGTCATATACCTCGTTAAAATGATATTATAATAAATATTATGTATTTATTTACATTAGCAACACCTGAATTAATAATACGAAACGTATAATAATCGTTTCAAACAAAAAAAACCCATCAGATTTGGTATAAATAAAATTGATCACAACACTAAACGAATGAACGACCATAAGAAAATTTGTTCACAATTTAAAAAAAAACAATGGCAAGAATTTTTTATTTAAATACAAAATAAATTTATAAACGTTTTAAAAAAAACAACAGAATGAGCATTAACGCGTGTAGATCATTATTTTTACAAAACAATTTTTTTTTCTAAACTATTTTAAATTAAAGAATACTGATTACTTAGCTAATTACAGATTATAATATTTAATATTATATTAATAATTAAGGCCTAACATTATTTAATATAATCATGCCAATTTTATAACGACGAAAAATATATAATCACGTACAAAGACAACTATTACGAAGAGAAAAAAAACGGATGACATTTTTTCATGTTTTAATAATAATAATAAATAAATTTAATATATATAAATATATAGATATACATATTACATACATACAAATTTAGATACATAGATATTTTTATAATTGATACAATAATAATTTATAATACAATAACACTATTTAATAATCATTATAATAAGCAACACACAGTTGCCTTAATTAATACTAACAAAAAAAAATTATAATTTTTATATATAGTATAATAAAACAAACTTAAATATTTTGTTCTGTAAAAAAATATTGTATTATAAAATTTTTTATTAAAACAAATTTTGAGGAGGAGACTGATTACTAGATAATTATTACAACTAAAAAATTTACTAAAAACTTGACACAATAATATTAACAATAATAATAATAATAATAAAAATGGAAGAAATGGTAAAATATTACCTTTTTTTTAAAAAGAATGTACAATTAATTTTTTATTTTTATTAATATAATAATAATAATAATAACAGAGAAAAAAAATATTTTACAGGATTAGTATCACAACCATTCAGTATTCCATTTTCTATCTTCAATCAAATTAACATAAAAATAATAATAATAATATAAGATAAATAAAAAAAAGATAATTAAGTTCTTTTTTTACTCATTCCTCAATTTATTATTTTATTTATTAATTAATTTATATATATATATATATAATATATATGGCACTTGGGGAGTTTTCGTAACAGTTCGTTCCCCTTAAAACACTACATTATATAATTATATTAATATAATATATATAGGTATATATATATATACATATATATTTATAATACATAATGTACACATTGTTGACTTCCTTGCTGCCAATTGATATAAACTTTCTGTATTAAATTCATAAGTTTATAATTATGCTAAGCTGACTTTTAGTAATAATAACAATAATAATAATAATAATAATAATAGAATAATATTACTGATTATCAATGAATTAAATCTGTTTATATTTACAATAAAAAAAAGTAGTCGTGATAATGATTGTGAAGCACAGTTGATGGTATTATCACATACGAATAATTATTGTAAAATAAAAAAAAAAGTTTGATATTATGACAGGGTACACAGTTGATGCTTGCTTAATTAGATATTAGGTAAACGGTCATACTAATCTTTGACATGCATAATTAATTAACAATTATACTAAACGGCATATAGCTGTGCACATGGATCCCGCGCTATTAACCAACCTGAAAATATCTACTACTGTTTTCTATACATGTTTTTACGGTAAATAATTTCGCTTCATACAACATTTATAGATTTACAAGGGCAGTCCAGAAAGTCTGTCACGTGTTGCGTTGTAGCCGCTAGGGGTGGAGCTATCGTGGCCATTTTGGTGCCGTGGTGTTTCTCCGTTCAGTGGCTATCCAGCCGTGCTAGCGAGAGGTCTGTGTCGCTCTTCGTTGTTTTTCAACAACAATTTAAAATGTGTGCCGCAATTCAAAATCCCGCCAGTTGTGAAGTATGGCGACTGTTTTTTGGGACAGGAAAGGAGTTCTTCTTATCGATTTCTTGGAAAGTGGCACTACAATAACCTCTGCGAGATATTGTGAAACACTTGAAAAGTTAAGAAGAGCGATCCAAAACAAGCGCACAGGAAAACTGACTGGAAAAATTCTCTTTTTGCATGACAACGCCCGACCACACACGGCAAATCGAACACGAGAAGTCCTGGATGCTTTCAAATGGGAGGTTTTCCCACATCCGCCATACAGTCCGGACCTTGCGCCCAGCGATTATCACTTGTTCCCGACAATGAAGATATGGGTTGCGACGCAGCGCTTTGACGACGCGGAGCTGCAGGAGGGTGTGACTAACTGGTTAAAATCACAGGCGGTAGACTTTTATGACGCCGGCATTTTAAAATTAGTTCACTGCTATGATAAGTGTCTTAATTTGTTTGGTGATTATGAAGAAAAATAGCATTTTAATTGCACTTTCAACTTTAATTATTTGGAATTGTAAATTTTATAACTAGATAAGTTTCAGTAAGCTTTGTAATAATAATTGTTAAAAATATTTTTAGTAATAATTACTGATATAATTTATATATAATAATGTACAACTCATTCCCGCGCACAGGCTCGTCCTATGCGGGAATTAGTATATATGTTAATGTAAATGTATTTTGTATTTAATAAAAAATTCATTAAAAAATATATATATTAACATTTTTTTCTTGTACTTAGTTTTTTTTATATCAAAACGTGACAAGACTTTCTGGACTGCCCTCGTGTTTTAATATAGCCTACACAAAATTTTCATAATACAAAGTTGTGCTTCGTTTTTACGGAAAAATTATAATGAATATTTTGACTTAATATAATTATCTGTTTTATTTTCTTGTGTTATTAATTAATTTATAAATGGTTGCCACATTTTCGCTTACCCTACATGTATTAAAAAACTTATTAAATTCCTACCTTTTAAGTCAATTCTTTCTTTCAGCACTGTGCGCAGTAACGCGGCTGTCAGAAGCCGATGTTTTGTTAAATGATAGTTGTACACCAACCTACGAACGACACATTTATCAAAATCATCCATTTTTAAAATAAATTTTAGGCACGTAAAGCTTGAAACTTACAATAAACAGATTTAACAATAAAACGATAAAATAACCTAACTTTATACACGAAATCCTGTCGCCACATTGTTAACATTGACCATAATTATTGCAAATTAAATATCACCAAATTTTTAAATAAAATTTTACGTAGTAAAGTTTGAAACTTGCATCAAACCGAGGAACCAAACTTTAAACACGAAATTCTGTCACCACACAGAATTGTAATTCATCATTCTATGATGATTCAGTATGATGATTAAATTGGGCTATGTTTAGACTGCGTACAATTTGTATACAATGTGATACATAAAAATACAAAACTGTGTACACTGCGACATGTTTTTCAAAAAGAGAATAACTATCGCTGTCCTATCGTTCTATCTCTCTCACACGCTATGTGCACAGCTACCGGTGGGCAGTATAATAACAAGAACAATAAACTGAGAGTAAATCTTACATTTAATTTACAATAATCAAGATTTCTATTTCATATAATGAATTAATATAATAATTTCACTAACCTTCTTTTTAAACTTCTTTTTATACAAGTGACTGAAGATGTACCATCTTCTGTAAATTTTAAATAAATGTGAAAAAATTTTTTAGTTTCAATTTTTCATTTACTCTGATGATGGTGGATCCACCGAAACACGTGTAAGTAGAAATTACAATAAAGGTGACGCAGTTTAAAAAGAAGGTTAGTGAAATTATTATATTAATTCATTATATGAAATAGAAATAATTTCAAACTGCAGGATGCATTATAAAGATTTATTTTTGAATGAAAATAATCAAGATGTTTTCAGTATTAAAAATAATTTACTGATAATAATAAATGATTAAGACAAATCAAATTGTATCAAATTGAATATTCAAATGGATAATATTGGTTCTGTCAGTTAACATTTAAAAAAAAAAAAACAGGACACATACAAACATGGGAAAACATAAGAATAAAATTCCCTACTTCATTGTGATAAAATTGATTTTATCATATTACAACATCTGAAGCAATAGTTATCGATTAAAAGCGTACCAAAGTATAAACTGCATTTCATGAAATATCTCATAGTTGACCTGCTAACGAAGTATAAGAGAAGCAAGCTATATAATTGATGCTTGTTAACATGTTAAACTATGACAATGCATAAACACATCCATGAGATTAACTGTAAAAAAATGTTTAAAGAAAAATTCTAAAACACAAATTATAAAAAGAAAAGAACTTATATCTGAAAAAATTTATAATATATTTACAAAACAGGGATTCATTTCAAATAACTTTTCAAAAACAAAACCTATCAACGTTGCCGATGGAAAACTAGATCCATGGATTTCAAGAACAATTGACTACTCTTTATCGTTATTATTTTGGTCATTAGCCGTAAGTCTGGTTTGAACCTCCAGAGGCTTTACTAAGTAAATCGAGGAGTGAGATGGTTTACAATTGCCTTCCTCACAGAGTTAAAAAATATGCTTATCAGCATCCCAGGCCCTCTAAAAGCATCTACTTTCCACCCTGCAAATGACACCTTCACTTCATTCACCACAGGGTCTGGTTGAGGTAACTCTTGACTAATGTCTTTTATACCTCTACCTCTTCTGTTCTTAAATGCTTCAGTCATATGATAGGCTGACCATGAGATAAGAAACAGAACTATTTTCTGTAGCCATGGAACTAGCAGATCGAGTGCAAATAATTCAACACTTCACCTGCCTGTTATGGGCATACTCTTTATCATCAAATATTTAATAAAAAACCTGAATAATAGTGTATTTCTAAAAACATTTTTTAAGAGAAACTGTACATATTATGCTTTAAATAAATAAAAGATAATAAAGGAGTTTTATTTATAAATTCACATCATCTTAAACAAACCATTGAGTTAACCAACATTTTAAATTCAACTTAAGATTCAGTCATAAAATTGGCAGGCTAAGCTAACATCAACTGTATTAAAAAAAAATCACTTTGGTGATATACAGTGCAATGGATAGATAAATAAATACATTAAACGATTACATGATTGAGTTACAATGTAATAATATATTAAAGTATTTAATTTGTGCCAACGGTTAAAATACTTAACCTTTTTGAAAAAAAAAAATAAATAAAAAACCTCTTTAAACACAACAATTTATTCAACAGTACGAATGAACTAACATTTTATTATTAGATTATTTATTTATTTACTTATTTATTTATATGTATATATATATATATATATTATATAACCACAAAAAATATCACCGGGGAAGAGATGCAGACGACACATATATAACCTAAAACACGAATGGAAAAAATGTTCACGATAAGTTCTTTCTTCCTAACACACATTTATACATAATTTCATTAACTTTGAGATACACTTCATAAAAAAAAACAACGCATCATCAGTTCTTTTTATTGAAGTACTATTTATAGTATATATAATCATTGTCCTTATTTATTTATTAATTAATTAATATCTATTTAAAGTGTAGAAACACATCACATCAAAATATATATAAATATATACAAAAACTAATCATTAATTAAATTATACAATTATTTATATTATATACTTTTCTTTAATTTTTAGGCTGCTACAGATGAAGGAGTTGAGGAAATGGGGGGGGGGGGCGAGACTGGAGCGATTAATTCACCATCAGTGTGTGCGATTCCATCGGAGCAGCTGAATCGTAAAGAGTGTCCGTATCCTGCGTCGGTTCCCCTTGAAGTTGGCACTGGTTGCTCAGAGTCCCCGCTCCGCAATCACAAAAGAACCTGCAAATTAAAAAAAAATTACAATTACTCAATTGTTGTTTAGGTCAACAGCCGAAAGGCTGGTTTGAACCTCTAGAGGTTTTACTAAGTAAAATACGAATTATAAAAAGAAAAGAACTTATATCTGAAAAAATTTATAATATATTTACAAAACAGGGATTCATTTCAAATAACTTTTCAAAAACAAAACCTATCAACGTTGCCGATGGAAAACTAGATCCATGGATTTCAAGAACAATTGACTACGCTTTATCGTTATTATTTTGGTCATTAGCCGTAAGTCTGGTTTGAACCTCCAGAGGCTTTACTAAGTAAATCGAGGAGTGAGATGGTTTACGATTGCCTTCCTCACAGAGTTGAAAAATATGCTTATCAGCATCCCAGGCCCTCTAAAAGCATCTACTTTCCACCCTGCAAATGACACCTTCACTTCATTCACCACAGGGTCTGGCTGTACAATGAAATTCATAACTTTCAGAGAAGATAACTTTAATTAATGTCTTTTACACCTCTACTTCTTCTGTACTTAAATGATTCAGTCATTTAATTGACTGACCATGTGATAAGAAACAGAACTATTTATTTTAGCCCTGCAACAAACAGATTGAGTGTAAATAATTTGACACTCCACCTGTCTGTTATGGACAGAATTACTCAATAACAAGGATATTAAGCAAGGTTCAGTTTCATGAGATGTAACATCTTTCCTGATCTTCCATGAGGAATGGCGGCTTGGAATCTTTTAACAGTTTCCATACCAGCACGAATATCCTCATGGTCTAATATATACAGTCCCCAAGTGACCTGACAGTAAATACGAGGATGTCCCAAACGTATCTGACCTAATTTCAAATCTCCACACTGACGTTATTCTTCGTCATCCAGCTTGTGGCATCCTTCAAAGTAATCCCCATTTGACTGTACGAGAGGGTACCCAAAAGAAACCGAAATTATTTTTCAAAAGCTATTTATTTTCAATTTTTTTACAAAACAACCTTATCCCTTTCAAAATACTCTCCATTACAACTAATACATTTATCCCGCTGGTGCTTCCACTGTTTGAAACATTTTTTGTAGTCATCTTTAGAAATGGCTGACAGCTCCTGCCTCGTTTTTTTCTTGACCGCTTCAATGTTGTCAAATCGGTATCCTTTAATGTCACTTTTCATGCGTGGAAATAAGAAAAAGTTGCACGGAGCCAGGTCAGGCGATTAAAGTGCGTGGGGCAGCAGGACTATGCCATTTTTAGTCAAAAAATCTTTCACAGAGATGGCTATGTGTGCAGGTGTATTGTAGTGGTGGAAGAACCAGTCTCCTGTCTGCCACAAATCGGATCTTTTTTGACAAAAACTGTGGCGCAATCTTCTTAAAGCTTCCAAATTGTTAGTCGACAGTCTGACAGCACAAGCTCTCGAATTTTTTAAACATTTTCGTAGATTTGGGCAGTTGATGGACATCCAGAACGAGGTATGTCATCAGTCGACATGTTACCATTTTTAAACCGAGAAAAGCACTCATATTCTTGACATTTTCTCATAGCGTCATCTTTGTAAGCTGTTTTCAACATTAAAACAGTTTCGGCAGCACTTTTGCCAAGTAGAAAACAAAATTTCACAGCTACTTGTTGTTCACTTAAACTTGCCATCATAAAAAACGAAACAAGAACGAAACAGCGCTAGCAAAAACAATCACTGCAGAAGAATATTGAACTCGCAATGAGTTGCAATCACTGGACTGAACTCGCAATGATTTACGTTATACACGTCTGTGCGGCAGAAATGCGTGCTCCACAAGAGCACCACCCAAGGCAATGCTATTCCAGTTACTTTTGGGTACCCCCTCATGCAACACGCTCCCATTGGTCTTTCACCTTACGAACCGTTCAGGAATTCAGGTTTAAGAATCCCTTTAGTAATGCACTCATTGCATTCTTCTCAATCGTCTCTTATATCGTTGAACCAGTGCCCTTTGAGCGGAATTTTCAGTTTTGGAAACAGCCAAAAGTTGCAGGATGCTATTTAGGGACTGTACAAAGGCTGGCAACATTGCTTAATTTAGTGTTTCAACAAGAACTGTTGCACAATGTTCGATAAATGTGCTGGCGCATTACCGTGAAGAAGCCAGTTGCCGTTCACCCAAAAGTTATCCCAAATTAGTAAAAAATTTCAAAACACTTGGTTTTCTGAATTCCAAGATCACTTTCTAGTTTGCATAGTCAAACGATGACCTTCTTCTATTGCAAGTCGCACACGCTTGAGATTTTCAGGTGTTATTGTGGTTGGAGGTCAGCCAGAACGTAAATGGTAGGGGTCAGTGCTGTACCAACAGTGATCAGAATCATGTCGCTCTCGCAACGTTATAATATTTCAGCTAACCTGATAACATTTCAGTCTCTAATGTGTTGTATACAATGTTTACAATTGAATATTTTTAACATCGTTAAGATGATTTACAAAATTCAGCGCGTGTGATTTAATAGACAGTTCAGTACTAAGACAAGAAGTCTACCGACTGAATCCGAACTGTTCGCGCAGCTACACCGGCAAGCTTATTTAGCATGCACTCCATCGCTGCCACTATCTGCTAATTCACAATCGGAATCCAATAAAAATAACTCTACATCATTATCCATAACTGCACTAAGTGCAGTTAATATAAACATATTTACTAAACAATAGATTCCAAAAAAAAGATTAATACTTACCTATCATGTCTGATAAATTCGACGTCATGACCCGCATGGCAAGTTTTGATACAGTTCACGCAGATCGCGTTGCGGTCTGTCGTATTACACGTTTGACAACGGTAAAAGTCGTGCATCGGGAATGACGTGTAACTTGAGATCTTGTATAAACACTGGCCATTCCTTACTGCTTTTTCAACAGCATCTTTATTGCTGAATATTTTATTGCCTGCAACAATTCAAATCAAAAATAGACAATAAACACACAATCCAAAATGAATTTTATTTACTGTTGTTAACCAAACCAATTTCAGAAACTGTAGATTGGAAGTTTCTAAAAATTACTGAACAAGATAATAATTTGAACAAAAACACTTCAATTTTATTGGAAAATCTTATAGTATTATGGCCAACAATCATACTGTGAAAATCGTCTTATATTTCAGTTGAATTCCATTAAAAAAATAGTGTTTACAACCTGAACAATGTATAAGTACTGATAAATTGTATATATGTATTGTTCTGAACTTTTTTAAAATTTTTATAAATAATGCTTTGTAAGTTAAAATCTACAAGTCTACTATATAAAAGAGCATGATTAAATGAACTACGTATAGTCTATCTACTGTAAGAGTACTCCGCGGGAGACAAGCGCCTACAGCTTGTAAACGAAAGTTTTACACTAGTTGGCGCGTATATACCTCTCCGCCAGACAATATTATCTTGCACTACATTCCGTCATAAAAATATCTACATCCAGCTAAAATAAATATTATCCTTAAAGTGTTTGCAATTATATCGTTCAGATTGCTTGTAATTATTGTAGTTTCATAAAGACTCCTTAATTAATTATTTTAACCATTACATTTAACAAAAAAGTTTTTTTCTACTTTTTAATGTTTAGCGCTTTTATGTTTCAAAAACTCAACACATTCACTATCACGCATGTTAACAGAACAGCTTACAAAACTTTTCAACTTCAGTGTACGAAGAAAATTGAAACAAACCAATACAATTCCAAAAGATAACTGATGAATCTAAAAATGAGTTAAACACGAGCAAGTGCAAACAGTTGTATAAACTTAGTCACAGACATTAATTATTTTAATGATATGAAATAAACAATCTGAAATTATAAACAACGAATCACTGGAATTGTTTACTCTCCTGTTATAATTCAAGCGCATTAGTCTTATATTATTACTTGTGACCAAAAATAAAACCGAGTCTTTATTAAAAACCTATTAATTATATATAATAACTCGCCACTCCAGCGGCGCTTCGCGCCGCTTCCGTGTCTCGACCTCAGAGGGGTAGGTGGATCAGAATTCATAAGTGGATCAGAATAATTTGCCACAAGATAAAATTCGGCCACCAGTGGGGCTGGGTGGATCACAATATTTAGAAATTTCAAGATATGAAAGTTTAAAGATAAAGGTTAAAGTTTCAAAATTTAAAATTTGAAGGTTTTAAAATTTTAGATTAATGTTTAAAGTTTCAAAACTTCAACTTTAAATGTTGTGGTTTGAATGTATGATACTTTGAGTTTTTCGTTTTCTCAAGAGACCTGAAAATTTTTGGGTTACCAAATTTTTATGTAATTTTCTTCGCTAAATAACATGTCGTTAAAAGATTATTTGTACTCCGAAAATTTGTGTTCCGAAAATTTTAAAATTTTTGTTCGGGTAGTAATCACCATAGGACCCCGACCTAAATTCTTCGTGACTCTAGGGGTATGTGTAACGTTTTGTTAATAAACGTTTGTGAAAATACCGTTGTGAAGGAGTAAAAAAAAGAAAAAAAAGGTGAAAACGGCAAGCCCTAAAAGCCGGCATGCTAGTGTTTTGAGTTTTCTCAGCGAAGAAGAGGTAGGTTAAGAGAAACTTTTGCTACATGGCCTTGAAGTACTTTGGGAGAGGCACAAAAAAGATTCTATACACTTTTTCTCTACGAAGCACCGTTCAGGAGGTAAAAATTACTACCCCCTACCAGACGTAAGGGGGTTGAACCTCAAAGTTTTCGCGTTACAAAATTTTTATTTAATTTGAACGTAAAAAACATGCCGTTAACATATATTTTGAATTCTAAAAATTTAGAAATTTCATAATTTTTGTATAGGGGTAGTAAACCCCCCCTGGACCCCGATCTGAAATTTAAAAAATTACCCGTGATGCTATAAGTACCTGTAACGTTTTGCTAATAAAAATTTGCCATAAAACACCGTTTTGAAGGTGTAAAGATAGGAAAACCTGAAAACGGCAAGCCCCAAAAAACCGAAATATGGTTTTTCTGGTTTACTCAGCGAACCAGTGTGTTAAGGGCAACTTTGGTGATATAATCGTGAATTACTTTTTGTAGGGCACAACAGGTTGATGCATTTTGTCCCTTTATTCACCGTTTAAGAGATGAAGAAATACAACCCCAACCCCAGGGAAGAGGGTGCGACCTGAACATTTTCGGGTTACCAAATTTTTATGTAACTTTAACGCCAAAAAACATGCCGTTAAAATACTTTTTGTATTCTAAAATTTGAAATATTTCATATCTTTTGGATAAGGGTAGCGACCCCCGTAGGACACCGATTTAAAATTTGAAACATTACCCGTGATCCTACAGGTGCGTGTAACTGTTTATAAATATACATTTTACGAAATAACCCATTTTGAAGGTGTAAAGAAAGAACAATATGAAAACGGCAAACCCGAAAAAGCCGAAATTTTGTTTTTTGAGTTTTCTCACCAAACCGGCAAGTGAAGGGTACGATAGCTATATGGTTTTAAAGTACTTTGCAAGGGGTACAAAAAATATTCTGTACAATTTTTCTCCACGATGCACCGTTTAGGAGATAAAAAAATACAACCCCTACCGCAGGCTAGAGGGTGCCAATTGAGAATTTTCAGGTTATCAAATTTTTGTGTAATTTTTAACGCCAAACAACATGTCGAAAACAGATTTTTTGTATTCTAAAAATTTTTAATATTAATTATTTTTAGATGAGGGTAGCAACCCCCGTAGGACCTTGATTTAAAATTTGAAAAATTTCCCATAATGCGGAGGGTACGTGTAATGTGGTCCTAGCAAAAGTTTGCTAAAGAAACCCATTTTGATGGTGTTACAAAAGAAAACTTGAAAAATGCAACCCCAAAAAAGCCGAAATTTTGTTTTTTGAGTTTTTTTTACCGAACCGGCTAGTTGAGGACAACGACAGCTATATGATTTTGAAGTACATTAAAAGGGGTACAAAAAATATTCTATACAATTTATTTTTACGATGCACCGTTTGAGATAAAAAAATACAAACCCTACTGCAAAAAAGAGGGTGCAACTTTAAAATTTTCGGTTTATCACATTTTTATGCAGTTTTTAACGCCAAACGACATGCCGTTATCAAATTTTTTCTATTCTAAAAATTTAAAAATTTCATAATTTTTAAATAAGGGTACCAAACCCCGCAGGACCCCGATCTGAAATTTGAAAAGTCACCCGTGATTCTGGGAGTTAGTGTAATGTGGTCCTAATAAACATTTGCCAGAGAAACCCGTCTTCGTGGTACTACAAAGAAAAACCTAAAAACTCCAACCCCGAAAAAGCCGAATTTTTGTTTTTTGAGTTTTTCCAGCGAACCGGCGGGTTAAGGGAAACTTTATATATAATGGTCTTAACGTACTTCAAGAGGGGAACAAAAATGGTCGCAGTGGTATTTGCGCTACGAAACTTCGTTAAAAAGTTCGAAATATTCGCGCGCCTCCCCTGAGCTTTCGGAAAGAGATACTTTAAATTTCGCATTTTTCCCGGGGGTTTCAGCCGACGCCCGAAAAAAAAGGTCTCCTGGGATTTTGCTTTTAGTGACCTGCTAAGGGGTTAGAATTTATGTCAGTCAGTCATTTTGGCTGGGGCTTTGTATAATATAGATGTAATAATAATAAATAATGTAATGAAAAATAACAACGTACGAATAACAATAGTATAAGTTTGTTATTAATGGTAAACTAATGTTTGATATATAAAATATTTTTTAACAGATGAATTGAACGTGTTTTCATTATATATTAAGCTTAGAGCGAATTAGTGTTATATGGAATTTTGTTTTTGATCATGCTGTGCATATTTTTAATTAATGCGCATGCTCACTTGTGTTACTGGTTGCCTACACCGGAGTACTCTTAGCGTAGACAGACTCTAGAAATAATTGCCCATATCAGACAGTTAAGAGCTTTAAATTATCTGCACTCAATCTGTTAGTTCAAAGGCTACAAAAAATAGTTCTGTTTCTCATCACATGGTCAGCCAATTATGTGACTGAATCATTTAAGAACAGATCAGGTACACGTGTAAAAGATGTGTACCTACTACTATTGGTTTCATAATTATATATACCTTAGTTTCAATCCTTGAATCTCTAAAATGATGAGACGGATTTCAACATACTTTACATCAACATTTTAGCTCATTTTATTCTGTGTTGACCTAACAATAGTCCTATATTTTTAGTATTTTTTGAAAATTGCCATATCGAGGTTGGAAGACAAAAAGACCCGGTGTTTTTGCTACTGCAAAGAATTGCATGTGTTTTAGAGGCGTATAACTCAAGAGGTATTTGACAGACAAGTTTGAAATTTTAACACAACATAGCGAATTATATTCTTACAGAACGCGTACTTAATTTCAAATTTGTATTTTACTTAAATTTTGATTTATTAACAATATTCTGAATCCTTGCTATCTCGGTAATCGCTCAATTGCTTGGTACCAGTTAACTATCTTTTTTTTTTTTTTCTTTTAGGCCCTCATTGGAGCAAAATTAATCGATTTATAGAAGATCCCTAGTTATTCCTCTTATTTGCCCAGTAGTTCTTCATCCTTTGCGACACTCTCGCCCTATCCTCCACAGTCCAATGTCTGTTTGTCTGCCTTTTAGGTACTTCTGGAAATTTCGTGTTTGGATTTTTGATCTTATATCCTTCTTCTCTGTTCAAAATCTGTGTCTCTGAGATATCCAGGTCCTGCAGATCCTGTTGAACTTCCTCAAACCAGGCGTACTTGACTTTGGTTTTCAAAAAGAAATCCAGTACCTGTCTCGTAAATCTGGATTCTGGCAGTCTCCTAAGATGTCCAAAGAACCCAACTCTTCTCTTCCTCATTATCTCGGAAATTTCCTCATTTTCCCTGTATAGAACCGAATTTGGCAACAACCTATACTCATTGTCTACTCTGTGCTTTTTGTTTATTATTGTTCTGAGGATTCTTCTCTCTGTCTTTCTAACATGAAAAAAAATATGTATTACCCAATGTATAAATATGTATTACCCAATGTTATGGTAGAATTTTTAAATTTGAAAAATAGGCTACGTCATGAGGGGGTAGGCGCTACTACCCATTAGTGATGTGATGCTCATGAGCGAGTCACACAAAAGAACTATCTCTTTTAACTGAGCGGTGGCTACCAGCTCTTTTATTTTGAACGACCAGCACACCGAGCGTTTCTCCCCACCCAGCACGCTCTCCGCACAGAGCTGACTTGTACATCCCCTCCACAACTAAACCACTTTTCTCTAGTTGCATCATAGCAAGGGCTACCTATACCTAAATGCTGCATGGAAAGTATACATATCGTACCAAACTCTGCCTCTGTTTGTGAGGGTGCGGAAAGCAAGTAATTATTCTTTCATACTATACTACAACAATCCTGAGACAAGTGATTGTAAAATACCTTTGTACTGTACTGTAACAATTATTTTACCATGTGCGTACAAAACAGAAATAGACAAATGACAAAAATTTGTTTGTGGAAAGAGATGCATGAACGTTCAGGTTGACGCACGCGCAAACACAACGTGCTGTGTGCGAAGGAGTGAGCGAAAATCACCCTTGGCTCAACTCACTGTCTGTTTATTCACATAGCTCAGCTCAGTGCTGTACGTATTATAATCTACTAGCTCACTCCCACAGTTCACCCCGTCTCATCATTCAATTGTACGGCACGCTCTGCGCCGTTCACTCAAGTGTGCGGAGCGGGGTGTGTTAGCTCACCTTTTTTACTATGCCGTCCCATGACTACTACCCATGTTCCCAGGTTGTGGAAGTGATATCCTGTCAGACTGTCTAACTGATAATAGCGCCCACCCCCTCATGACCCAGCCTATTTTTCAAAATTTAAAAAATTCTACAACATTGCCCAATCAATATTTCATGTTATTAATGCATTTGTACTAATTTTTTTCACGGTGAATAAAACGATAGTTTGCCCTTGTCAAATGATTGAGTGGTTACATAGATAGCAAGGGTTCAGAATATTGTTAAAAAATAAAAATTTAAGTAACGTACGAATTTGAAATTTTGTACACGCTGTAAAAATATAATTCGTTATGTTATGTTAAAATTTTGAAGTTGTGGGTCAAATACTTCTTGAGTTATATGCCTCGAAATGCATGAAATTCTTAGCGGTAGCAAAAAACTGGGTCTTCTCATCTTGCAACCTCGATACGGTAATTTTCAAACAATATTAAAAATATAAGACTAATACAGGTCAACACAGAATAAAATGAGCTAAATATTTATATAAAGTATGTTGAAATCTGAGTCGTTTTGAAAATGCAAGGGTTCTAACTCGGGTGTACATAATTATGAAGCCAAGAATAGTCACAGTCATCTCCTCTGAGAGTAATGAATTTCATTATACAGCCAGACCCTGTGGTGAATCAAATGAAAGTGTCATTTGCAGGGTGGAAAATATGTGCTTTTCAGAGGGCCCAGCATGCAGATAAGCATACTTTTCTGCTCAGTAAGGAAGGTAATGGTAACCCACCTCACTCCTCATTTTACTTAGTAAAGCCTCTAGAGGTTTTTAAAAAAATTGCAAAAACGTAAAATATTGCATGAATAAATTACTAATTCCAGTTGACAGATTTTGATGAAAATGTTCATGTCGGGTCTTCATGTTATACCTAACTTAAGTTCCAAGTTTCAACTTTGTATGAAATTCTGTTCTAGATACATTTTGTTCACACACACAGTCTTATCAGTAAAAAGATGGTTTTTTTTTGGGTTTAGGAATCCTGAAAACACAAATTTCTCAAGAAAACTCGATTTCAAAAAATAACATGAAATCAATACATTCCTTCTCTATAAATTCATGCAGGACAAGAGAAAGTGAAATTAAGTAAATTTAAGAAAACATTATTTTTATAAACTTTCAAGGTGAAATTGTGAGTTTCATTTTATATGTTGTGTTAAGGCCACTTCACCAGGTTTTTCGTTTTGTTTACTCAGTTTAAATTGCCTGCGCGCATTCTTTGCATTTTGAAATTATAATTGAATTTACTGGTTGTCATGCAAGGCCTACTATATCACGTTCCTATTAATCTATTTGTTCCGTCCCTCTCCACCTACATTCTATTTCCTATTTTCCTATTTTCCTATTTTCCCATTCACGCTTCACCCACTTGTGCTTCAGAATTCGTTGCAGGCTGCTGTGCTCTGCTTTTGGCTCAAGTCTTTCGGCCTTTCATCGAGTGAGATGAAGGCAATTGCTAATTTTGTATATTGAGGCTTTATTTATGTTATCGTGTGTATGTACTATTGTATTTTTACTTTCTCTTGCCTATATGAATATATAGGAAGGAAAGTATTGTTTTCATGTCGATTTTAAGAAATCGAGTTTTCACCGGATCTATACGTTTTCAGACCCCCTGAACCCAAAAAACATGTTTTTAGCGATTGGTCTGTGTGTGTGTCTGTGTGTGAACAGAATATCTCAAGAACGGAACATCATACGAACTTGAAACTTGAAACTTAAGTTACATACCACTACCGGACGCGACACGAACATTTTCATCAAAATCGGTCAACCGGAAGTAGTAGTTTATTCGTATAATTTTTCAGTTTTTTGCGATTTTCTCAAAAACTGGTCCTACGATTTTTTTTAAAATCGCCTATTTTACTCAATTTTTTATTCTCTACAAGATAGGGTAGGCGCCATGTTTGCTGAAATTCTCGGTGAGGCTGTTTTCACGTAAAAACGTTGTTTTTTTAAGATTACGGCTTTAATATAAATTTTAGCGCAAAAACTTATATAATAAAAGTTGTAGAGAATTTAAAAACCTACAACTTCTGTTTCAAACATTTTTTTGTATAACGCTTAGTTTAGCGGTAATTTGCGATTTTCTGTTTTTTTCTCACGAAAACGTGAGAAAAATCGATTTTTTTAACATTTCGGTCTTAGTATGCATTTTACGACAAAAGTGTATATAATTTAATTTATAGAAAATTAAAAGATCTACAACTTTTGTTTAGAGCATTTTTCTCTACAGAGCCTAGTTTAGCGTGAAAGCGTGATTTTCCGTATTTTTAAGCCAAACTGAGTTCGATTGTCATTTTGCGTCATTCACTCATGATTAAAATAAGGTTATGTTTTTGAGGTTAGTTTTTGTTCATTTCTAATGTTTTAATACTAATGTTAGGTTTATTATTAATTATTTTCATTGGCAAGAGAAAGTTGTGTGAGTGTTTCACACCAGATTTTTTATGTTATCGTGTGTATGTACTATTGTATTTTTGTTATTGTTTGTCTATTTGTTAAATTGTTCGTTTAAATGCTTATCGTGTAATTCGTCTGTCTACAATTGTTCTCCTGCTCGGACTACACCACGTGCTAAAATTACTGGACTGTGTTGCAATTATATCATAAAACCAAGTAAGTGCACTGTATGTTTGTAATGTTATTCTGTGTGTTCAAGTGGACAATGTTCCTGTGTTTATCCTTCCTTTAGTTTCATTCTTTGTTTACCTCGTGTTTTATGTACGTTTCCCAATTGTTTTAGTCCTGCACGCGGACTACCTTAAATTGTGTGCTGGTCCCTCCAGCAAAAGTATTAGCTTAAAACAGATTATTACGGGGGTAGTCAACTCAAGATGATTTTTTTTAAATTTAGATTGATTTTTGCATTTATTTGAAGTTTAAAATTTTCTGAATTTAAATATTTGTTTACTTTGTTTGTACATTGACAAAAAGTTATAAAAACATCTGTTTAAAATAAAGCTCACTAGCAAGGCGAGTGATATTATTCCATCAACTTCAAGTTTTCCGGAAATGTGGTTTTTGCATGATTGTACATTCTTGGGAATTAAATATTTTGGTTTGTATTGGAGGTATTTGGATGATGGTTTTTTCAATTGTTCATAATTTTTTGCTCTATTATCTGTGTAATGATTATTACAAAAACCTTAATAGGGATTTAGTTAAAAAATAATTTTTGAATACATGAAATAAATGTTTTTGAAAATATGTTTTTTCTTCAATAAATTTCTTGTAAGAAAAAATACATACAAGCGCATACAACAGATAATAGACAACAATTTTCTGTATTTTGTAGCATAAGAATCATGGTGATATCTTTCTTGGTTCCTGAGATATTTGATTCCCCGTAAAAGCCCGCTTTTCCAACCTCACCCTTATATTGGGGGCTGTAATTAATTTTTTAGCTTGGTTCAAATGGTAGATCATTACTAGTAAATTACTCTTTCATTTAAAATAAATAATGATAAATTAGAGCCAGAAGTTTTCATTTTAATTTTCTGGGTTGACTACCCCCTTAACGTATTATATTATTTCAACCAAACCCAAGGCAATGCAATAAATTGTTGAAATGGTTAAAGAATAATTTTAGTAATTGAACTATAAGTAACATCATCAAATTTCACCCATCTAGCTTGTCTGGAACTTCAGAAGATATCAGTTTACAGTTGAACACCCTTCCCAACCCCTTAACGGTGGAATATAAAAATCATTTATGTTTAAATTTTCTATTTAGGGAATATTCCTTCCCAAATCACAACTTTCTAGCTATTCCGCAAGTAGGATAATTAATGATTGAAGAGTCAATCAGTCAGTCACTGAGGGCTTTCCCAATTTCTATAATATACAGATGATGATAATA
This sequence comes from Catonia carolina, assembly GCA_035578175.1. NCBI lineage: Eukaryota > Metazoa > Arthropoda > Insecta > Hemiptera > Achilidae > Catonia > Catonia carolina. Next base: position 74,758,945 of record JAQMRL010000003.1, on the reverse strand, counting down.
AATATAATAAACAAACTTACATCGAACAATAGGTTGTACTCCACTCGCGAGACACAGCCCACCAAATCGGTTATTAAAAATTTGATTACTTTCTAACGTGGCAGTCGCATTATTGGTTATTTCGACACCTGCTGCAAGACCATCGAATATACGGTTCCGCCTTAACATCGGATGACTCTGAGTTGAGATCAGTACTCCAGCTTGTGCGTTACGAAATATATCGTTTTCTTCTAAAATACCTAGTAAAAGAGGAAAAAAATCATTAATTACATTAAATTTAAAAAAATATATAATCACAAAATATTACGCTAACATTTTGTCGACACCATTAAAATATATACACCTTCAAAACAAAACATAATTACAAACGTTTTTATTCATTGTGACAGTTCGGCTACATTAAATTAAAAAAATATATACAGGGTGGACCGGGAGGAAAGAAAAAAATTTTAACAGGTGATTGTAGACCTAAAAACAAGACAAAAAATTCATATAAACATATTTCTGGAAATGCTTCATTAGCGAGATAAGTCTAGCGAAAGATTTCGCCCAGATTTCCACTCCGAGGATTAAATGAAACCGGATTGAACCAATTAGAACGGTAATTAAGACAAACATTTGATCGTTTCATATGAATTTTGACTTGACAAATTGATTAAACTAGGTCCCAGAACTGTAAGTCCCTTAGTTTGTAAAATAACTTGCTTAAAACACAAAAATTTACTGTCAAAAAACACGTTTCTTACGTTTGAGGCGCTATAATTCCATTAAATGGCTAACAAATGCATAAAATCCATGAACAACAATTGTAGAGAATTTAATTCTGAGAAAATTAATGTAAATTAAGTCAATAGCAAACAAATTCTAAATTAATCAATTCAAATTTAATGTAACTTGTATTACCCAATATAGAATATTAATTATAGAATATTATAATATTCTATAATTTCAGCACATTAGGTTTTTAGTGTTCTGCCGATTTAATCATTAAAAAAAATCATTAGGTAGTTTAGGAATGTATAAATTGTTCTTCGTACAAGAACAATAACAACAGAAATAAAAAAAAGTTATGTTCACTAGTATTCAAGGTAAAAATGTTCTTTACATTATTACAGTTTCTTACGCAGATAAAATGAAATGGAGAAAATTTTTAGGCGGATAAATGAAAATAAATTAAACCCACAATTACGTACAATGTTAGACCATAGTATGTAATTAAAATGACAAATAATGTGCCAAAATAAAAGACATAAATAACTTACCTTTACCACCATTAAAAATACAAATCCCACCGTCACGTCCATCGAATATTTTATTTCTTTTTAAAGTAGGATTTGAATCAGTCTTAATCCAAACACCGGCCATTGCATTATCAAAAATCTCATTCTGTTCCAGCAACCCTAAACCTCCATTGTACACAAGTACTCCTCCATTTTGGCCTCCCCATATTTTGTTCCCTCTAATTATTGGGTTACTTCCAGTCCTACAAACAAAATTAATAATCATTATTTTTTCCATCCATACACATATTACAGAAAATTTATAACAATAAACAATTTAACATACCATATAAAGTAATATATCTTCAACAGATAGAGACTGAACAGCATAAATGAATATTTGCGCTTTTCACAATTTAGGTTCATCCATAAATAAACAACACTTAGGGAAAAATTTTATTTTCTGCATAACTCAGCTATTTATTATTTTTTTTTTTTTAAAGTCAGACTGTTCTGCAATTACTGCTAATGCAGACAGTGAAGGATGAAATGATTTGTTGTAACGTATGAAAATATGCCGTGCCTGAATGGAATTCGAACCCAAGACCGCAGCTATTATTAATATTAATAGACGCCCATTTATTAAATCAATTAATTCTTTTATTATTATTTTTTAAATTGTAATATTTATCATTGAATGTTAAGTGAAGAACATGAAATCAGGCTCAAAATTACTACACAAATTTTCACCCACAACTCTGCTATAAACAGATTTAAAAAATTTAAATAAGATTTTGTTAAAAATATTTAGCTAAATATTTTAGTAAACAAACATTTTTAAATTTTGGAAGGAATTTTAATCAAAATTTTTTATTTATTATATAACATTACTATAAAGACGCTCCACGCCGAAAAGAGGCAGGTGGAGTGTTACATTATTTGCACTCGATCTGCTAGTTCCAGGGCTACAAAAAATAGTTCTGTTTCTTATCATGTGGTCAGCCAATTACATGACTGAACTATTTAAGAACAGGCGAGGTAGAGGTATAAAAGACACTAATCTGAGTTATCTCCTCTGAAAGTAATGAATTTCATTATACAGCCAGACCCTGTGGTGAATGAAGTGAAGGTGTCATTTGCAGGGTGCAAAGTAGATGCTTTTCGGAGGGCCTGGCATGCTGATAAGCATAGGCTACTTTTGTGCTCAGTGAGAAAGGCAATGGTAAACGACCTCATTCCTCGTTTTACATAATAACACCTCTAAAGGTTCAAACCAGCCTTTTGGCTGCTGACCTAAACAACAACACCAACAAAGATGCGCCCCAATTACTAACGCGATTCCTATATCTAATCAAAATATATAAATTTATACATAAAAATAACAAATAGCGGGCATCCAGGAAACAAAAGGGAAAATGCAATTATTCCATGGGATAATTTCTGTTTAGTTTTAATGAGTAGAATCCAAAATATGTAGCCAGCCCACCATCTTTTAATCACCCGTATAATTATATAGAAAACCAAAATTCAATTTTTTCAGCTGAAATTTCTAAGTTTTCCCCTCATCCTTACCCCATTTATAACCGATAACAATTTTCATAATATATTCATTATTTTCCCCTTAGACATCCCAAAATTATTTTGTTTTCTGAAAACTGTTACTGAAATAAAAAACACCAGTCAGATCTACGTTAAAGCTTACAATACCGTCAAATGGCCTGAACAAAAATTATAAGTTGCTGTTATCGTACATGCTGCTTAATTAGGTTGGCAAAACTGACAAGGTAAATTTTAAATTATAAAATTAATAGATAACTCATTCCTGTTGTCAAGACACACAGAAGAGATTTACATCTCTAATAAAATAAATGTCGTAATTTTAAGTAGTACTGTGATGAGCTGACCATGCGATAAAGCCACAAAAGTACTACTCAATTGAATTAAAATAAGGAAATTGATCCGATTATTAGCGTGATGAAGAAAAGGAGGATTTCCAACATTTTCCACGTTTTAAGAATGTCGAATGATAGAATATTGAAACAACTGATCCTCAGGAACTTGAACAGGAAGATTACGGGAAGATACATCGAAGAGATTAAGAGGGATCTCAATGAAATTGGACTGGCCATTAAAGACGCGTTTGACAACAAAAAATAAACAGTACTCTCAAAACACACAGATTTTATTGGGGAAAAGCAGAAAGACGTACGGTGGAGGTTACAGATGAGATACAGAAACAAAGAAAAAAAATATCTGGTGTGAAACACTCACACAACTTTCTCTTGCCAATGCAAATAATTAACAATAAGCCTAACAACAGTAATAAAACATTAGAAATAAACAAAAAACTAACCTCAATAAACAAAGCCTAATTTTAATCATATATGAAAGACGCAAAATGAAATCAACCTCAGTTTGGCTTAAAAATACGGAAAATCACTCTTTCACGCTAAACTAGGCTCTGGAGAGAAAAATGCTTTAAATAAAAGTTGTAGATCTTTTAATTTTCTATAAATTTGAATAAATAAACTTTTGTCGTAAAATGTATCTTAAGGCCGAAATCTTAAAAAAATCGACTTTTCACATGTTTTCGTGAGAAAAAACAGAAAATTGCTTATTACCGCTAAACTAAACATTATACAAAAAAATGTTTGAAATACAAGTTGTAGGATTTTAAATTCTCTACAGCTTTTATTATATACATTTTTGCAGTAAAATGCATATTAAACTCCACAATCTTAAAAAAAAACAAATTATTTACGTGAAAACAGCCTGATCAAGAATTTCAGCAAACATGGCGCCGAACCTATCTTGTAGAGCATAAAAAAATAAGTAAATAAGGCAATTTTTAAAAATATCGTAGAACAGTTTTTGAGAAAATCGCAAAAAAGCGAAAAATTACACGAATAAACTACTACTTCCGGTTGACCAGTTTTGATGAAAATGTTCGTGTCGGGTCCGGTAGTGGTATGTAACTTAAGTTTCAAGTTCGTAGGATGTTCTGTTCTTGAGATATTTTGTATACACACACCAAACGCTAAATACATCCTTTTTGGGTTCAGGGGGTCTGAAAACGTATAGATCCGATGAAAACTTGATTTCGAAAAATCGACATGAAAACAATACTTTCCTTCTTATATATTCATATAGGCAAGAGAAAGTAATAATTAAAATATTCATTAAATGGTGGATATATATGGCACAACGTTTAACAAATTAAAAACTTATAAATGTCCGTATATATTTCATTAAAGACTAACCGAGTGGAATTTCCTTGACAAATTATTATCACATAAAATTTCTAACATCTTACCTAATTTGGACTCCTGAGTATAAATGGTTAAAAATGTCGTTATCTTCTAATTTCCCGTGACCGTTGTCATAAAAATATACACCGACTTGTTTGCCGGAATGAATTCGGTTCCGCCGTAATACGGGCGTAGAACCGGTTGTGATCCACACGCCGGCCAACGTGTTCGCGTAGACTTCATTCTCTTCGATCAGTCCTTGACCCTTTTCGTGCACGTAAATGCCACCGTGTTGACCGTGATGGATTTTGTTGTGCCTTACAATTGGATCACTGTTTGTTCGTATCTGGATACCAGCCAGAGCGTTACCTAAAATTAAAATAAACAATTCGATGCAATCTTAAAATACTAGAAAAACACAGCATTGCAGTTACAAAATAAAAATCTGGTGTGAAACTGTCACAAGACTTTCTCTTGCCAATGTAGATAAAGCAAAATACCTATAGTTGAGCCGTTCTTAGTTTGCTCCTACTGTCAACAAACAAAAGCCACCTACTACAGGGTGCATGCTAGAGTCCGCGACTTTACGGATGTCGTATTCCTATTAAGTTAACTATTTTTTAAATTATAAGCACTTAAAGTACTAAAAACATTAGTCATGATATGAAGTAGGCCTAACAATTTCATTTATAAAAATATTAAAAGTATTTTGTATTTAAATACTTTTGAAAGTATTTTGTTGTTACTTTTTAATCAGCGTGTACACATTTTGATTTAATGCGCATGCTCAGTGACGTCATTATTTGTTTACATTAGGAGCAAACTAAGAGAGGCTGGACTGTATGTTAATACCTATGTTTAATCATGAATAAACAACAAATGAATATCATGACCTAATTTTAATGAGTGAATGACGCAAAATGAAAATCAACCTCTGCAGAACTAAAAATATGGAAAATCAGTAATTGCCTCTAACCTAAAAAAAAATAATACTAAAATACTTAAATTTAAACATTTTTATCGTAAAATACATACTAAGGCCGCAATCTTAAAAAAAATCGCATGTTTTACCTACTTAAATACTTATTATTATTTAATTTAAATACTTAAATAAGTAGAGAAAAATACTTAAATTTAAACATTTTTATCGTAAATACATACTAAGGCCGCAATCTTAACGCATTTTTTACCAATTTTAATTGAGCAAAATACAGAAAATCACTAATAGACGCTAAACTAAGCTCTGTAGAAGCAAATGCATGAAATTAAAGTCGTCGATTTTTTTATTTCCAGTAACTTCAATTGTTTATTGTTTATTTACAAATAATTAAAACTTTAATTATTATTTTTTAACTGAAAACATGTAAGGCAGCCTTTGTTGCTAAAAACAAAGTGTGTTAAGTTCATTCCACTTATCTTTGGAATTGTTATAAGCAATCGCTCTGCTCAGCTATTAGGTGGACGTGTAATTTTAGTTTCAGAAAATGCCTAGTGCAAACTATTTCCATGGCTAGAGCAAAATTGCATATAATTGAAATCAAATGATAATTTTTACTATAAAGCACTGAACAACCCACAAAAACACCAAATAAGCCTATTACTGTGCCAGAAACAGACACAAACATAAATATGTCGATATAACATGACTCGTCACTGGTGTTTGGCCATCTGATACAGACCATTCCATCACATTAGTCCAGTTCTTTAAACCGTACGTTTAAATTATTTCATTATTTGTTTACTCAGATAAAAATTTAAGTGGAATACAGTTTTTTCCTAGTATAGGGCCAATTTTAGACCACATATATGAAGTGACTTTAGACGTTTATGGAAGCTCTTATTGCAGCCCACATTTTCAGGTTTCGTTTACTGTAAGCTTTTCTCCTGTCTTCTGTACACCCGAAGTTTTGTTTTTGCTCTCCATGGAAGCCTGAAAGTCCGTAAATAGTTGCCTGAATTCGGTTCATTTTATAAAGTTCTCCCTGTTTATTCCAATTTTTTCAATATCCTTTCTGACCTTTTAAAATCATTTATCCAACACCTTACGTCTATCATTTAGCGTCTTAAACATTTGTTCTGTCAACCGGTTGTCACCCGTTCTCACAGGTGTCAGTAAAATTTTAGTACTTTTTTTTGTTTCCATTAATCGTTCATTTTCCTTGAAATTCTTTTCAACCTTGTAATCTATATTGTTAATCTACTATCTTAGAGCTCATTATCTTGCAGAGGGTCTTTCTCTCAAATTTCTCTACTTCTCTTAAACTAGCCTTCGCCACAACCATTCTAAGGCACTCACTTGCGTACAGACACACAGGTTTTATCATAGCATTTTAATATCTAATCTTGACTTGTATTGAGACAAGTTGAGACAAGTGGAGTAACGTATAGTGTTGTTGTTTAGGTCAACAGCCGAAAGGCTGGTTTGAACCTCTAGAGGTTTTACTAAGTAAAAACGAGGAGTAAGGTGGTTTACATTGCCTTCCTCACTGAGTTGAAAGAGTATGCTTATCAGCATGCCAGGCCTTCCGAAAAGCACTCACTTTCCACCCTGCAAATGACAACTTCACTTCATTCACCACAGGGTCTGGCTGTATAATGAAATAATTCATTACTTTCAGAGGAGATAACTCTGACTAGTGTCTTTTACACCTCTACCTCTTCTGTTCTTAAATAGTTCAGTCATATAAGTGGCTGACTATGTGATAAGAAACAGAACTATTTTTTTTAGCCCTGGACCAAACAGATAAGAGTGCAATTAAAATAACACTCCACTTGCCCGTTTTGGGCATTACGTATAGTATAAATAATTAAATTGGCTTCATAGATGTAAGGAATAAATCCTTTTAAGATTGACTATGTAAAACCATGCCCGTAACAGACAAGTGGAGTGTCAAATTATTTACACTCAATTTTTTTATCGCAGGGCTAAAATAAATAGTTCTGTTTCTTATCACATGGTCAGCCAATTAAATGACTGAATCATTAAAGAACAGAAGACGTAGAGGTGCAAAAGACACTAATCAGAGTTGTCTCCTCTGAAAGTAATGAATTTCATTATACAGCCAGACCCTGTGGTGAATAAAGTGAAGGTGTCATTTGCAGAGTGGAAAATATGTGCTTTTCAGAGGGCCCGGCATGCTGATAAGTGTACTTTACCACTCAGTGAGGAAGACAATGGTAAACCAGCTCACTCCTCGTTTTACTTAGTATAACCTCTACAGGTTCAAACCAGCCTTTCGGCTGATGACCTAAACAACATGTACAACCAATCAACAGCAAACAAGTTTAATGGCTACAGCATTACAAATGGCACGAGAAAGTTAAGTAGAAATCTGATTAAATCTATAGATTACAACTAATTAGAATACTTAAAAAAAACTTACCATAAATATTATTGTGCTCAATCAGACCCCTACCTTCGCCAAATATATACACACCGCCTTGATGGCCATTGTAAATTTCATTCCGCCGGATTGTCGGGTTACTGTTTGATGTGATCCAAACGCCGGCAAAATTATTGGAATGAATTCTGTTTTCTATGAATTGTCCGAGACCATTTTCATGAACGTAAATGCCACCGGTTTGACCGTGATGAATTTCACATTGGACGACCGTTGGATTCGCACCGGCTTTCACTTCAAATCCGGCGATACGATTGTTGTGAATGTCATTCGCTTCAAAGAAGCCCTGGACAAAAAAAAATCATTCCAATTATTAAAACTACAGGAATAAGAACATAGTTTACACTGTAATTTTAATAACAAAACTTTACAGACGAAAATATGAAAATAGAATTTATAAATTAAGAAAAATTGCAAAAATCTACAAAGATTGAGAAAACGGAAAACATATAATCTCAAGGGATTAAATTTTAATGGAGATATCTATAATAAATCTTTATAATGGATTGTGCAGGCTTGCAATAAATTCTATTATATAAATATTTCACTAACGTTTTCTCCTGCCTTTAATGCTTATTCCCATATGGCCTAATACCAATAGGGAAAAACCAAAGACAAAAGCTTGAGGATTGGAGAAAATCAAATCGACCAACAGAGTGAAGTATGTAGAAGTACACTATTAAGAAAGGAAGCGAAAAGAAATTTATGACAACCATTTTACGGAGGAAAGCAAATTGGCTAGGACATAACGAGGAGAAAATTTTATTAAGATTATGTAAGAAGTCCAGCAGAAGACAAAAGGAAAGAGGACGTTGAATAATAAATATTATAGAAGATCGAGACGGGGTTCCCAAGATACAAAGAAATTATGATGCTTATGAATTTTGAACAAGTTGGAGACAAACATTGAGTTAGGGACTATGATGATTTTAGAAAGAAAATTAAGGAGTTTAGAAGAGTTCGTGTTTTATCTTAGTAAGATCTTAGATATTCCGTAAGCAAGAACGAGTAAAAAATAATCCTTTTTTTTACCTACCACCCAATTATTATTTCTTAAAAAGCGTTAACCCTTCTATGGCATGTTTTTTGTCGTATAGTAAATGTTCAAATGTCAAAACGTGTTCCTAAACAAAGTCATTTATCTAAGGCCGTTACAGATAGAAAATTGTGAAAAAATTACAAGCATTTTATACAACATGCATGTTTATTTTAATTTTAAAAACATAAAAATCAGTTGCGTTTTTCGTTAGCTACAGCAGGCGAAACACTTTTACGTGTAAAAATTTGTAGATTACTTTATATTTTTGGCTCTTAACGTGCTAAAATTTAAGTTTATCATGAAATTGTACAGAACATAATTTGTAGAAGACATTTTCGAGAATAAAACCATGTTTTACAATATAATTAGAGTAACATTAACCCTAATAATTGCAGTTTGGAATTTGCAACACACAAAGTGGGAACAAAATCTGTGATATTTGAACAGTGTTGCATTGTCAAATTCCTCCCATTCCCCTCCCTCTTGTTCACAATACGTATGTGAAAAGTACTGATATCGAACACATATACAGCTACAAATACACATACAAAATTATGTAGTGGTGGTAGAAGGAGATGGGGGTCTGTAATAGGCCATGACACAGAGGTCGAGGGACCTTTGACAAAGAAAGACAATGGTTACTCTCAGAATTTTTGCATACCATGCCAACAGTTGCACATAGGACAAAAAGGTTTTATTTTATAGCATCTACGCATTATTCTAATTTAGTAGGTAGTTCTACGAACCTTATAGATGAAATATTCCATAAGTTACATTGTCTTGAAGATAGGACGACTTCAAAAGTAACTTGACAACTTACAACTATCGTTTCAGCCTTGCTATCAAAAGATTTGCATTCTGTTTTATTCTGTTTTATAGAGCCATTCAAGGCGTGTAATTTGATATATAAACCGAACAAATAGCTTTATAATTACGTTTGCTATAGGCTTTTAAAGCTGGTAACCACCAGGGCAACTGAGATTACCTCCTGTCGCAGAAGGCGATTTCTTAAAAAGTGTTAAACTAACAAAAAAAAAACTGTTATTATTTAAAGATATCAATTTACCAGTCCATTATCGAACGTGAAAATCCCGACATCTCTTCCGTGATGTATATGGTTACGCCTCATGATCGGATTGGCGTAATTTTTTACCCAAATGCCGGCGAGCGCATTGCGGGATATCTCGTTGTCTTCGTACGTACCCTGAGCATAATCCGTGACATACAGACCAACATTCTCACAATCACTGATATCACAATGTCTTATAATCGGTGCCGCTTGAACACCACTCACACAAACAGCTGCGCCCACTGTAACAAGAACAAACGTGAAAAATTACAATTAAATTTTAATGCGATACTGTCAAAAATTAATACAGTGGAATTCAGTTAAATTGGACAACCATTTTAAGCACATTGTTTACACATCATAATAACAAACAAAATTTTTAAATTAAAAAATTCATAGGCAACTAGACAACAACCAAATTATTTAGATATACTGGGTGATTCATTTAAAAGTAGCCCGCCGCTCGAGTAATTTTCATATGCTGTATTGGCAGCACTGATCACGATGTGATCGAACTGGCCTTTATAGTACAATTTATATTATTATTTAATTATTATATTATTATAGAGTACAATTTTTTCCAGCAAGATGGTGCAACACGTCACACGTCTCGCCAGTCCCTATCTCATATCAATCAGGCTTTTCCCATGCAAGTTGTTAGTAAAGATTTGTGGCCTCCTCGTTCTCTCGATTTGAGTATGTGCGATTTTTTTCTATGGGGTTATTTAAAAGGAACTGTTTACCAAACAAACCCCCGCAGTATACATGAGCTAAAGAATAACATCGTGGCAGCCATTCAAGCTATAGACGTTTCCGTATTGCGTCGTGTGTGCATTAATAACATTGAACGAGCGCAAAAATGTGTAAGCGTTCAAGGACGCCATTTCAGCATCTACTGTAAAGGTGAAGTTGAAAATTGTATATAAATTTTAAATAAATATGTAAAATTATGTATTAAGTAATTCTATTTATTCATTTACTATTTGAATCCAATTGAGTGCCGAAGGCCGCTGTTAAATGCAGCGGGCTACTTTTAAATGAATCACCCTGTATTTTGCTAATGAAACGTTAAAGAAATAAGAAATTTATGTATAAGAATTATGTCGATCAGTTTTCATTCTATTTTCTTTATTGTAATGCCATGCTGACATGGAATGCAACTTGCTCAACATGTTATCCTAGATTTTGATTCCTTGGCCTTCCTCTGTTCCTTTCTTACTATACCAGAAAAAATATCAAAGTGGGATTTTAATGCCAAAGACTATTTTTCTACATTCATGATGTTACACTATAACTATTAAAGCAGTACAGCATATTAGCATAATTTTATGCCCCACGAATGGCGAGGGGTGAAGTGTGGATGGAAAAGGTTTTGATCTTGAGCCTGTCTTGATATTTTGCAAACAAACACATTCAAAATAAGGTTACTGTGTCTTGAAATTTCCAGGTATATTTCAACTATTATCAGATCAAGCTTACAATAAGTACAATTTTTCATCACATTTCCTGTAACACTGATCCATCGTCAGCTTTGTGTGTGAGAAAAACGCAGTGCGGAGAATACGTATAAATGTTAAGCATACGTTTCCTAGCCTACTCAAAAACATCCAACCTATTACAACTTATGCGTGCATTATCGTATCCCTAATTATTATTACCAGAGACAAAAGTTATCAAAATTTTAATGTTTTAATTTGATAGTGCTCTAGATTTAGATTCTTTGACACATTTTTCAATGACTCTGGAAATTATTGGGCGAGCTTCACAGAGAACAACTAAACAAATTTTTCTTTTTGAAAAACTTTCCTGAGGCTCAGACACTTGTTTTTATTAAGATACCGCACCAAAAATAATTGGTAATAATGCATTTTATCACAGTACACTATATTCAGTAATTAAAGAGTACCGTTTAATACCAATTAAAAATATTACAGTACAGCATCGATAATCCAAACGCCATCCAAGGATTTTTTCAATATTTAAATATTGCGCGAGAACAGCAAAGTAAAGCACATTTTACAATGAGTAACATGTTTTTAACAGTTTATAATATTTTGTTTGTTTTCAATTTAATATACAGTACATACTGCATATACAGTAAAGTTCAACACTACTCTACCAGTGGATTACTCTACACACTAGGCCTGAATATTTGTTCATTAAAACCAACAAAATATACCTAAGTACATAGAAGTGTTTGTTTTTGTTTATTTCAACCTTTTAAAAAATCTTAACTATGAGCCTTAGTGGAATTACTAGGTTATGTTTGAAAAACTAAACTAATATGCTTTTCGCGGTTGATGAGTTCAGATGTTCCACACGTTTAGACCAATCAGAACGTTTGCCAGCATTGTCAGATTGCACCCAACAAACATTGCCCACGCATGCGTATAAGAGCCGCAATAGTTCACTCTCGTCTTGCATCTCGAACTGAACACATCAACTATAGAGCGCGTTAACATGCAATACTTTATAATATAATCAGCTGATTGTATGTTTGTAGGTTATAATTATTGTTGAGACCAAAAAAATGGTCGACGAAATGTTAAACAGAGCTACAAGAGCAAGTATTGGCAACATTGCTGGCAAGTGATTGGCTAGCTGTAAAGTGGGTAGGGGGCAATGCATACGTAAAGAGAGCTCATCACCCTTGAACAAATAGTACACTGTACCTACGGTACCAATTGGTTTGGATTTTCAACTCTTCAGTATTATTAAATACCATCACTAACATTAAATAAAATACACAAAGATTAAAACCAGTTGGAAACAAAGCACGCGTTCTAAGATTCAATATTAATGTAATAAATCACAGGAATGCTACTTTAGAACTAATGACAAGAGAAACATATCTTCAGAGAGATCTACGATCAGTTTTCAAAACTGCATCAACACACAGTGAATTGGATACACTACTCTATGACGTTATGGATGAAACATTTCTCTTGCCCTTTGTCTCGCAAACATGTGGCAGAGCGGATGACTATAATTTGATTACACATTTCTGAACAAAAGAAAGAAAAATTTTCACTTACCGACTGAAGAACTTCGTATAATACAATGATCAATCGTAGGACTACAATTTTCGCCGACCTCAAGACAATAATGTTTGTGATGTGAGACCGTTGACGTTACGTCGGGAGAGAATTTTAACGTGAGGTGTCCAGCGTACGCCTGTTTAGCTCCTTCGACAAACATTAACGTCGATTCAAGCTCTCTTTCCAGAATTACGGACTCGGCTACGTTACCTGGAGCAGCTCCTAAAATCGATAAATTAACATGTAAACATCCAGACTTTAACTCGTAATTAATTCATTCACAAGAAAGAAAATACAAACCACATATGTTGTTGTTTAGGTCATCAGCTGAAAGGCTGGTTTGAACCTTTAGAGGTTTTACCAAGTAAAACGAGAAGTGAGGTGGTTTACCATTGCCTTCCTCACTGAATGGAAAATACGCTTATCAGCATGCCAGACCCTCTGAAAAGCATACATATTTTCCACTCTGCAAATGACACTTTAACATCATTCACCACAGTGTCTGGCTGTATAATGAAATTCATTACTTCCAGAGGAGATAACTCTGATTAGTGTCTTTTACACCTCTACCTCTTCTGTTCTAAAATGATTCAGTCATTTAATTGGCTGACCACGTGATAAGAAACAGAACTATTTATTTTAGTTACCACATATACAAACTTCAATAATATTTATGAAACTCAACAAATATTTACTTTAAACACACTACAAAGGAGTTCTTTTTCTGGTTAATATTTCTATTTATACATTATTCTTATCATTCATTTGATAAATTAAAAATAAACTGTCAGAACTAACAGGTCAATTTCTTCTAGGCTTAAAAATATAACCTCAAGTTAACTCAATCTTGTTTGTTTTTATTTCATAATGAAAAATTAACCTTTAGTTAAAATAGATAATGATTTATTCCATATTCACTGTTTCACTATTCAATTTACTAATTTTTAATTAATATATGGCTGTTAACCACTATGTAACCACTTAGTTACTTTACCTAAAGCCTAGTTTACACGAGTCGAGTATTTTAGTCAAGTAGCAACGGTCGAGTGATTCAGTAATTTAGTAACTGTCCGCACGTGTAACGTAGACAGCAAATTTAGTGCATTGTTGTGGCTCCATGGAGGCGGGATCTTGCTCGTAAAGTACGTTGTACGTAGTGGTGGGGGTAGCTTTAAACTGTGCACTCGACCGTTCTACTCGACTACAACTAAACTACTTGACTAAAACGACGTATCCAAACAAGTCAAGTACTAAATTACTAATCTACTCGACTAAAATACTCGACCCGTGTAAACTACGCTTAATACAGTAATAAAACCAGAAAAGTTTTAACTTAAAATTTTTTTATAAAAAAAACTATAATTGAATAATACTGACCTATGAAAGCGATATCGGAATCTATAACGAGGAACTCGCCACGATAAGTTCCACTGTGTAGGAAGATGAGGGCCCCGCCCGGAGGAATGTTTTCATCGACGTAATCAAGCGCCATTTGAATCGTGTTGAAATGCGGCAACCGCCTGCCGTTGTTATTCTGTTGGTACCCAGGTCGAACGTGAACGCCTCTGTAGAGATGTCTAAAACTCTCTTTCCACGGATTCGCGTATTCGCACTCATCGGGGGGAATAAATTCAAATCGACACGGTTCTCGATTGAATAACGGAAGGTCATATTCGTAAACATTATGGTACAAGTTCTTCCTGTAATACACAAAAACGTCTTCATTAGATCATATAATACAACCATACATTTTACAAATTACCTTAATTATACCTATAGGAGAGAATACTTCTAAAAATGATGGAATATGATCCAGTTGGAAGAAGGGAGGTGGGAAGACCTCGAAGAAGATGGCAGTAGTCGAGATGTACGGTGTTTGTGTAGACGTACAGGATGGTTTGTGAGTTCGGAACAGGCTTATGCCTAATCCTTGATAGTAAGAAGAAGAAGACCTTAATTATCAAATGAATAAAAACTTAAAAGGTGAAAACTGTCAATTTTCTAATAAGCCATAAAAATAGAATTGAGGAAAATGTAGTTAGTGTAGCTGTAATTTATGTTGAAAAAAAAACCTAGCTGACCTGTGAGAATAAATTCACACAATGAATCCTTAAGTGACATCATTATTCCTACAACTGACTTTTGCTGTGATAAAACTTTTAATAATACGCCAGTATCATCAGATTAATCGTTCTGAGACTGATTAGTCAACAAATTTTTAACTTTACATATTCTGTGGTTGCACAAAAATGAAATGCCGATGCCACGTCGGCTATTGGAAAAACATTGTATGACAGAATTAAAACTACATGGTCTTCACACAAGATAAAATTGATTCTTAAAAAGACTGGTTGTTAATACGGGTAAAGCCAGATGCCGGATAAAGGCAGTTGACTAAAATTAGATCTGAAGTAGGCTTCTTAGCACGAGTGGAGAATACTTTGAGTAGCAAATTAGAATTTGTGATTTTGCCATCAAAGTAGCAGCATCATCAAATCATTCAAATACAAGGCGTGTTCGCAAAGTACTACAATTTTGTTCTAATGCGGCCCAAGTGCTACTGTCAGCACTCCGCATACGCATTCTTCTTTTCCCAGTTCATTAGCTCCAAGCTGACGCATTAAAGTCGATTAGTTTTGTGTTTTGTATCTACTGAGGTCGTTTACAATATTTAAAACAATCCATAAAGCCCCCAACTGTGAGATTCATTCTGTTATCCGGTTTTTGAACACAAGGAATGCTAAGACAGCCGAAATTCATCAGCAGATTAGAGAATTACGGTGAAAATGCAATGAGTGATGAAATGGTCCGAAAGTGGGTAAGCTAATTCAATGAAGGATAGACAGATGTCCACAACGAACCATGAAGTCGGCAGCCTTCTGTTCAGAGTAGATGAAAAAAATTAAAGCAAACAGACGATTCACAAGACAATGTTTTCACAGATGAATTTCCACCAGTTTCGAGAAGTGTTTTACATAGGACTGTAGCTGACTACTTAGGTTATCACTAACTACTTCTTAGGTTATCACTGACTACTTAGGTTATCGCTGTTTACCAAAAATTCTCACAGATGTTCACAAAACAAAGCGACCTGATGCTCTGACATTTCTTAGACTACACTTGACTACCATTTCCTTGACCCTGAATGGTCTGACTACAACTTGTTCCTGCACAAGAAACGCGAACTTGGTGATAAGCACTTTGAATGTGATGACAACACAAAAAACGCTGTAAAATTATGGCTGTGTTCACAGGCAGGATGTTTCTTTGAGGAAGAATTAGATAACCTGGTCACCCATTACAAGTGCTTGAAGATTGGTGAAAACCATGCAGAAAAGTAGTTGAAGGTATTATTTTCCATTTAAAAATAAAATTTCTTGAAAAAATTTAAATTTTTTTTTAAGAAACAAAAGATTTATGGTACTGTTAAGTGTTAAACCTACTTTAAAGTTTTTTGGTAAACAAAGCTTTCCATGGTACAAAGATCCTACAACCTTAAAAATTATAAAAATTGACTGGTTCAAACTATAGAAATAAAAATGTTAAAATCATTTAGCTATTTAAATTTATTGACTAGTTTAATCTGCAAAATTTGTTAATTAACTTCCAAAAAAACTCTTAGTTAAAAAATTATTATTTTTGTATCTTTTGTTTAATCCCCAAAATGACCTCTTCACAACCATGCAAAAATTAATTAAGTCAGTGTAGTAGAAATCTGTATTTAAAGGTAAACAGAATTACTATTCAAAACTTTATCCGACAACTTTTTGCATTTTATATACATAATACCGAATAATTATTTTATAATTTCAAATAAAAACTGGTTTTGGTAATAAGTACCTACACAATACACAAAATGTCGGCTTATTTTTTATTCAATTGTAATTATAAGAGGCAAGTTACAATAAGTAAATTTTTTTTTTTTTTTGGTTTAACGTCTGACTGTTCTGCGATTACTGCTAATGCAGGCGGTGACGGATGAAATGATGTTTCGTAACGTATGAATATATGCCGTGCCTGAATGGGATTCGAAACCAAGACCGCATGATGAGAGGCAAGCACATTACCAACCACACCAATGCGGCCGACTAAAAAACAAGTAAATAAAAGTAAGTAAAAAAAACCGCAGCTAAATCTTACTAACCTTTAAAATTAATATTATGTCTTACAACAATGTAAAACATTACAGTAACGGTTCAGACCAACTATAGTTAACCCTTTCTAACCCAGTGTGACAAAGAAGTCACACTGGAGTGAAATAACAGACATCAAAATTTTAGTTATTAGCGACTACTTTGGATTAGGAACGCTGGTTGTAAAGTGTAAAAATTTTCTGTACCCTAGCCAGGAATCGAACTTGAGACTTCCGCTTTGCAGTGTAGCATGTTTAGCAGATGCAGATGCAGTGCAGCATCTGACCACTGCGCTACGGAGGTGTCCATTAATTACTTTCTTTTAAAAATTAATTTTAGTTTTAAATATTCATGTTCATTTACTAAAATAAAGAAGCACTTCTTTGAATATGTCGTAGGTAAGTACAAAGTATATTTTTTAGACTGTCTGTAAAAAGTGATTTTATCCATTTTATCAATATTTTTAATTGTAAAATATTTTGTCTCAAATGATGACTTTAAAATTAAAATCATATTTAGTTATTTTGCTACAAATCTAAGTAAGAGAATATATTTTCTTTAGGAAGCCTGAACATAACTTTACATATTCGTATTGTTGTATGAAACAATGAACTGATATTTTTTGTGTATAGTTAAAAAAATTGGGATTGAAAGGGTTAATAAATATTTATAAAATTAACTTTGTATCTGCGGTGCATGAAAATGAGGTTCAAGGTCACTGTAGCCAGCTGCAGTACTGCTGAAACAAACACTACATCCCGCGGACTGCATAACAAGACATATACTCAGTATTCCCTCATCCGTTGCATGACAAGGCATAAAATTTGCAACAATGGTAAATGGCAATCAAATTGGCGAGAGGTGAGAACAAGCTGTTAACAGTGAATGACCTTGACTCATTTTTATGCGACACAGATTTGAAGTATTCGCAACTTAAAAGTTAACGCTCATAAAAATCTGATAACAGAATTGAACGCAATACGAACCAGAGTTCATTATCATTAGCTATGCCATTAAAACGCTTGCAAACTTGGCTAAGACGACATAAATCCTGTTCCAGTAAATAACTGAATATAGTGAGCAAAACCTCATCTGGTAATTCATATTGCAAATAATGTGCAGCTGGAGTTGTGCAACCTGAAACAAAACACATTTATATCAAAGTTTAAAAATAAATCGGAATTAAATATTTCTTTCTAAATGCATTTCACATTCATTAAACCAGAACTAGCATAGTGGACCCGTGCGAATTAATTTGCACAGTGTTCTTGGGTTTCAAACCCCAATCATTAAATAAACGATTTAAGTTAACAAAAACATAACTGTTCTTAGAAAAACGGTGCGTAACGACTAAAACATAGTAGTATGATAGTTTCATCCTGAAAATAACTTTTTTAACACTTTCAGGACAACACCCGTATACAATACGGGCGTGCCATTTTGATCGGCTGGACGGCACTCTTATACAATACGGGCGCCTATTTCACTTGGTTTTATATCCATTGGCTCATATCGTATACGATTGCCGTCTATGCTGTCACTTAATTTAGTTCATTCTGAATCTAATAGAGTACACTCATAGTCCTAATGTTGTCACATTATCGAATATATCGACTTTTACAGCATCGATTTTATTGACGTTATCGAGCGTGAGCAAGCGATCTGCCGGTACTTCTGCACGTTGTTAGTTATTAGTTCGTTATTATAATACTTAGTTTTTTATAATTTTACTTAAGAAATAAAAAAGTAAATTGGTTATTAAAAATAGGTAATTAGTTTGTAAGAATTTAACTCATATAATTAATTTTATTATTCTTATATAATATCATTATACGGTGAAAACTTTTTTAAATTCAAGAAAACATACGGCCTCTCTCTCTTCAGTCAAACATCTTTATCATTATAATTTAAGTAATCCTAATCTTAATAAATGAAAAGTAATCTACTAATTACAATCTTTAATTTAAATTTTACTTATTGAATTTATGACCAATGGTTTTGTTAATTTTTTAAAAATCCCCGAAAAATGGCAGTCCACGGCACATTTATTGTAGCAGAACTACAATAAAAAAATATCAGTCTTCAAAGTGTTAATATAATTTCCCTCGCCTGGTTTAAATTGGTAATTAGAGAACTAATCTTGTCAAAATTAACGCAAAGTAAAAAGTTACAAAACTTCACGTTTTGAGATTACAAAAAAAAATTCATTAATACTTAAATTTATTGGTTTGAACTTAATAAGTACTAAACCTACAAGATATTGAAGAAAAATCATAATTTTCCTCGTAGGGTACTTACTTTCGTTAGAAACAGAACAAGTCCGTCGAGGACGCTTTCTAGCAGGGAGCATAGAGTGATACGAGTGAGGAGTGCCATGGGCTTGGGAGCTTGTCGAGGGTATACTAGAATCGTGGTGAGGAGGTGATTTTCTACGAAGGTCATAAGGTGGATGATGGCAGGGAGTGGGAGGTGTACTTCCGGCAGGGACGCCCGTCAGACTGGAAGCAGCTGCCGCCGCTGCAGCCACTGCATTTGGGTTCGGTACTGGCGGACAAGGAGGTTCACATGGCTCGGCTGAAAAAGAAAAACAAAAAACATTTTTTATAAACTGACATAATATCAACAGCATAAAAATACAAAATAAAACATTTTTATCTACAATTTTGCACCTATTCCGTTATTTCATATCATTAAAATATCACCGGGTTGGTCTAGAGGTAAAAGTCATCGCCAAAATCAGCTGTTTAACAGCTGATTTTCGGAGACGAAGGTTCCTGGTTCAAATTCTAATAAAGGTAGCTACTTTTATGCGGATTTGAATACTAGACAGTGGTTACTGGTGTACTTTGATGGTTGGGGTTCAATTAACCACACTCTCAGGAATGGTCGACCTAAGTCTGTACAAGACTACACCTCATTTACACGTCATACACATCATTCTCATCTCATTGGGTCATGGGGTTGCTTATTGTTCTGAATTGAACAGATTGCAACGTACACAAATTAGGGATTACAAAAAAAAAAAATATCGCGTGAATGCACCTTTACTGTTCAACCCAACCATCGCCAGCGTTTTTCAATCAATCGCGGTTTTTTTTTTTTAATTTCGATTGTTTTCATTTTTATTTAACTGTAACTGTATGTTATTATTTAAATGTAACTGTAAATGAAGAGAATGATTGTTCGATAATCCAACTTCGTATAAGCGAGAAATGTGTCTTAGAGGTTTACTAATTCTGCAGATTGCTTTATTACACACCCAACGATCCTGGCCAGTGGTGTTCAGTATCATATCGTATCAATTTAACCCTTTCCACTCATATTATATTTTCACTGTGATTCCCCTCCACTTGTATTTATTTCATGATTTGTTGATACCCTATTACATTAATCATACACATAATGTGTTGTTGTTAGTTTTAAGAGCGTGCTATACTTTTTATGTTTGTTATTACTTTATTGTAAATAATGATACATAAAAAATGCTTTTTCTCACCTAAAAACTTCTAAAATATAACCTGCAAAACATACACTGCTGTTGTAAAAACTAAGATAAAATAAACTGTGTAACTAGAAATTGATACCTAAAACCTAATAAAAACATGCAAAATAATCTGAATATTATTTTTGTGTGAATTAGTTACCTAAAAACATTAAACTGATCTTAAAGTGACACAAAATACCGCAAACTAAACAACGCATGTTCACAATTAGGTTAGTTTGTTTACTAGTTTGGTATGGCAATATCGATTCAATTAATTCCGTTTATATCGATAATCGGTAGTAGTCTACTATTGGAAACTACAAGAATTAATTTTTAAAACATCAGGTAGAAGCCAGCACATTACAACAGCTTTGAAACGCGTATTTTCATACAAAATAAGCTGTGAAAACGGAGTCGGATGGGGTCCGACATACGAGTGGAACGGTAAAACTATCTTGTCGGATCAGATCCGACAATCAAGTGGAAAGGGTTAAACAAATGCCCGGATTATGCAATATTCCTTTCTCTTGAAGCAAATGTATAGCTCTTTCCTTAGTAGAAATAATAAGAGCCAATTCCAAAAGATTCATTAAGTATTGAACAGAACACGTGCAAAGCAAACAACCAGCTAATGTGTATTAATAAACATAAAACAATATCTACAATTAATTGTAGTGAGTGAGAGTCATCAGTAATAACAGTAAAGATGCGTTTACACGACACAACTTTAAGGTTACAGATGATGTGATATGAAATAACGGAATAGGTCCCAATTTTCTTATCTACTAGATGTATTTCTAAACTTAAAAATATTTGTAGTTTAATTACTTATTTAAAACATGTCAAGAGATCAATATTTTCAAAGTAATTTACTTTTAAAAACAAAATCCTTTAATTAAAACATTAAATTTCGTAAAAAAAAAACTACAGAAAATATGTACGCTAATTGACGTTTAGATCTTACTTTTACAAGGTAAATTGTTTATTTATAATTAGGTTTAAATCATATTTACCTATTATTAGAAGTAGGTTTCTATTATAGGGAAGCAATTACTCTAATCATAAAAATAAATAAATAAGTAGACTTAATTGTAAAAATTTAATGGCTAAAGTTTAAGTTTGTACATTCTATTACAAAGTAAAATTAACGAACTCAGTTTAACAACTTACTTTATTAAAAAAAGATATTCGTAATTTCAATTAAATACATAACTTATTTCAATTTCAATCTGATATAATTTTTATCAACATACTTTTTTTTGCTTTAAAAAAATACCTATTTATATCAATAAGATATTTCAATAAAATAACATGTATATTTTATACAGTTAAACAGATCAAGAATCTTTGCTTAGTAATCGATGGGTTTAGGTAAATTAAAAAAAATTCAAAGCATGAATCAATCGAAACAATAAAATACAGCTGATTACTATAAAATCCAGTAGACAGCTCTGTGACAACAAACATTTTACCTCCAAGCATTATCGTATTATTAGACAGTTCTTCCAATACTCTAGTAATTACCTATTCAATAAAAATCATACAGTGTGTATATGAATTTATACTAGGAATTTATAAACATGAACTTACATGTCATTTTCTAGAAATTATGCTAACTTCTTAGTCAATTTTAAGCAAGAATGATTTAAAAAAAAAACAAATATATTATCCAAAATTTATAACCAGCTTATAAACTGGATTACTAAATAGATTTAAATAAATAATTTAAAATGACTAGGTAGTTCTATATTAATTCAATATAAATAAAGAGCTCTTAATTATTTTGTAAATAGTATGATTCAATATTATTGTTCAGTAGATAAGAACAAAATAACTACAAATCCAAAATTTTATAACACTTTTAAACAAATTCTTAATATCTGTATTTAGGTAGGTTCTTATGCTAATGTACCTTAAATATTATATAGCTTAATATAAATCATTGGTCATTAACAGCATAAACTTTACTGGGTTAACTTATTTTATTTAAAAAAATCAAGATATTGATTTTAAACGAATCAAATCATAAATTTTGAAGCACTTCCATATAGGTTTTGGAAATACAAAAAAAACCTAAATACCTAATGCCATTTGCAATATATCAGAGTTGTCAAATTTGTAAAATTGATTTTTAATTATTAACACTTTACTAATGTAGCCTACATAATAAACTTACGACTTAATCGTCTATGTTTTGGACGAATTTATTAAATAACTACCCAAATGGAAAAAAAATATATGAAATTCAGAATTCCAAAACAACAATAATAGATGGAGAGAAAATACGTATATTTTGTGTAAACTGAAGTTATTTCTGAGGGTTTATTAATTTCAATGTTTACATTAGCGAAGGGCAACTGTAATAATAACAATAACATCATTTACTGTTAACATCAAGACTATTGTAAAATATGAAACTGTCTGGTAGTTTTGGCCTAGACCCCATTGTCAAATTGATGTGATGTTGGCCTTTAGGGTATGTTTTTGTTCGTACTTTATACTTAATATGGAAGTATAATTTCGGTACATGCATAAATCTTATGAATAAGGGATTTACCGGATTTATCCTCCTTAAGCTAAAGATCAGTTAGAATATAATAATGAACTTATAGATTTAGGGTTGTCAATACACGGGGGCAGGAAGACATTAATAGTCTGCCAGGACGAGTCCACGGCTCAGAGAATCTATACTGAATAGGCTAGAAATTACTTACCAGAACTCGTTCGTGAAGGTAATGGAATTCTGTTAGCACCTTTTCTTCGGGACCTCCTCACACATGAACGTGATGAAGTAAACGAAGCACTAGGCATTTTAATATAAACTACAAAATTCCTTACAAAAATCACTAAACAAAGGCTGCTCCATCAACCCAAGCAGCCATTTTCTCATTCAGTAGTCGGAAGCTCGACTCCCCAATGAAAAGCATTCCCAGGATCACGTGACATTAGTAATGACAGTATGGCAGACGACCTGCAACAGTATTATTTTTCTTGTATTCCATCTGTAACTGCATGTTTTATTCTTTCAGTAATCTATGTTTCTAGTTTATACGTATGGAATTCACCACATAACAGGTATATTTAACGCATCTTTTTTTCATAAAACATCTACTTAAGGCATTTTAAAATATTTTCTCTAATTGCAATGTTACCAACATATTTTTGAATTTTCACTCTAACCTCTACAACTGATGTAAATAAATAAATTTTAATTTATGGGTAAAATGTCATCATTCATTCATATTTCGTAGTAATTTACGTAATCTTCTATTCTGTTACTCATTCCGTAGTTATTACCAATAATTACAGTAGGTGTTAACTTTTCAGTCAACCAATCCAATGTGTTTTACTTTAAAAATAAATAGAACCTCTAAATAGTTTTGAACTAAACCTGACAATCGAAATTTTTTTCAATAACCTGATTTTTTTTAATGAATTAATAAAAATTTAAATACCTACCTAACTGAAATTGTGCTTCTGGCTATTGATTTATTGTAAATACACTCGTTAAGTAACGAAACTAATTATGAATGTACCTCCAATCATATTTAAATATTACTGAAGGTTCTTTTTTATGAAATAATTACTGTATCGGCGAAATTAACAATTCTGTAATAAAAACTATTAGTATTCGTTAAACATTATCGGATGTAATTTATTTTTAACTTGTTATAAATAAAGTTAATAATTTACATTCTGTAACTGACATTACATTTTTATCTGTAATTTTAAGTAGCTTATTGGTTAATTCTAGGGTGTAATGATTTAACAGACTTACTTAAATTTGTATATATAAAAAATAAATTATTTTCCAGTTTACTTAATACAGCAATAAATTCCAGGACTCATGATATTCTTAGAATATTAATGGAAATGAATCCATGTAATTTAGAAATTTTTTATTGTATGCTTATTTTAGTTGCTTAACTGAAATTGTAAAATAACTTCAAGTTAAATTTACTGCATGTTTTGTTTGTTTGGCCATGAAGTAATTACTAACTTATGTACCATTTTGTGTCAAAATATAAAACATCTAGTTATTATGTTTCAATTTTTTGATCCACTACAGTGTATACATTAAACTACATTGATTGTCATACTTAGAATTACCAGAATATCCTCATACTTTAATTTATAAAACATTTTACACATTTTACTGAAAGAGATTGAATTTATAAACAAACTTTTAGTGATATCTTTATTTCTTTTCTGATTTACTTTGATTGGCACGTTGTCAACTCCTTTCTGTTACACTCTTAAAATCATAATATTTATCCAGTTCTTCCAGAAGTGAGCCTATTATTTCTTCTCGATCTGCTCGTTCAAGTTACCCTTATTCTCCAAGCTTATTTTTCTTTAACAGTTTGCAATCTTTTATTGTGCTGATGTGATATAACCATGATAATTGTATCTTTTCAACTCTTGAGCAAGCTATACATTAGTCATGGGACGGCACAGTTAAATAGGTGAGCTAGCACGCCCCTGCTTCGCACACTTGAGTGAACGGCGCAGTGCGTGCTGTACAATTGAACGATGAGATAGGGTGAACTGTGGGAGTGAGCTAGTAGAATCTAATATGTACAACACTGAGCTGAGCTATGTGAATAAACAGACAATGAGTCGAGCCGAGGGTGACTTTTGCTCACTCCTTCGCACACAGCACATTGTGTTTGCGCGTGCGTCAACCTGAACATTCATGCATTCCTTTCCACAAACAAATTTTTGTCATGTATCTATCTTTGTTTCGTACGCACATGGTAAAATTGTTACAGTAGGCCTACAGTACAATGGTATTTTACAACCACTTGTCTCAGGGTTGTTGTAGTGTAGTAAGAAAGAATAATGACCCCCTCTCCACACCCGTCTTCTGCACCCTCACAAATAGAGGCAGAGTTTGATACGATATGTATACTTTCCATGCAGCGTTTAGGTAGCCCTTGCTATGATGCGACTAGAGAAAAGTGGTTTAGTCATGGAGGGGATGTACAAGTCAGCTCTGTGCGGAGAACGTGCTGCATGGGGAAAAACGCTGGTGTGCAGGTCGTTCAAAATAAAAGAGGTGGTAGCTCACCACTAAGTTAAAAGAGCTAGCTCTTGTGTTTGACTCGCTCATGAGCGTCACATCACTACAATACATTCCTAGTTCAAAAATAAATCTTTATAATGGATCCTGCAGTTTTAAATATTTCTATTTCATATAATGAATTAATACAATAATTTCACTAACCTTCTTTTTAAACTGCGTCACCTTTATTTTTAACTTTTACTTACACGTGTTTCGGTGGATCCACCATCATCAGAGTAAATAACATATAATTGAAACTAAAAACATTATTTATTAAAAATCTATAGAAGATGATACATCTTCAGTCACTTGTATAAAACTGATTTAAAATTAATTTATTTTAATTTATCCCTTCTCATATTTACTGTAGATAGCAGCAGCAGTCAATATCACTTCATCATTCCTAAATTTCACCTGTTCATTCAAAATGTCCTGCTTTTGCTCTTTTAAATATTTATAAATGTGGAACATCTCATATTTTTCAATTTTATTTTTATTTTCTACATTACATTGTTCTATTATATTGAAATGTTCATCTATTTTACCAAATTTATGTTTTTCTTCTTTTATATGATTGGTATAGTTAGATATAATGTAGTCACATTTCAGTGCTTTTTTATGTTCATTATACCTCACTTGAAAATTATGACTAGTCATACCAATGTAAAAAATAAAGGTTAAAAATAAAGGTGACGCAGTTTAAAAAGAAGGTTAGTGAAATTATTGTATTAATTCATTATATGAAATAGAAACATTCCTAGTTGTTTCTGAATTACATGATACCTACCTAACTGAAATTGCGCTTCTTTGTATTTTACTTTCTTGTGCCTATATGATTATACAGGAAGGAAAGTATAGAACTGAGGTCGGTTTTCATTTTGCGTTGTTCACTCATGATTAAAATAAGGTTATGTTTTTTGAGGTTAGTTTTTTGTTTATTTGTAATGTTTTATTGTTCATAATTTGCATTGGCAAGAGAAAGTCGTGTGAGTGTTTCACACCAGATTTTTAAATCAAAAGAGAGATTATGGCTCTTGAAGAAGAAACTCCCATTACACATTTCGAATAATTTGGTTTACATACATGTTATGTATTGATTTGTTTCAGAGACCATCCTTCAACTATAAAAAAGAGATTTTTTAGTGTGTTCGTAATGATGTTTGTCTCGCCATTGTTTCTGTACCTGTTTACTAAATGTGATAAATTTTCTAAGGTAAGTCAATTCAGATATAAACACTCTGAACATTTTAAATACCATAAAAATTGTGTTTGAAAAGTAAAGATCGGTACAAGTGTATTTAACAAGGAAACTGTATCAAAAAATGTTTAAAGATTAAATATGAGAAAATTTTATTTGTTTGAATTTTGAAAAGATATTTAATACTGGTGCCAACACTGCATGACGAAATTTTTTTTTTAAATTTAGCCCAGTTAAAGTGATTTTTGCTGTAAGACAAAATACATTACTCAGTAATTCAGTAAACTAATTACAGACTTAAAGGACTTCCATGAAGAGCAAAAACAGAACAACAGGTGGACAGAAGAAGGGAGAAAAGCCTACAGTGAGTGAATGCTGAGAATGTGAAATGCAAAAAGTGCTTCCAGAAATGTCTAAAGTCAACTCACGTGGTCCAAAATTAGCCATATATGAGGAAAAACCAAATTAAGATAATTTTATCCTTTTTTTACTCTCTCTTGCCTATATGAATATATAGTTTTCAGACCCCCTGAACCCAAAAAACATGTTTTCAGCGATTGGTCTGTGTATACAGAATATCTCAAAATGGAACCTCGTACAAACTTGAAACTTAAAACTTAAGTTACATAACACAACCGGACCCGACACGAACATTTTTATCAAAATCGGTCAATCGGAAATAGTAGTTTGTTCATGTAATTTTTCACTTTTTTGCGATTTTCTCAAAAACTGGTCCTACGATTTTTTTTAAAAGCGCCTGGTTTACTAAATTTTTATGCTCTACTAGATAAGGTAGGCCCCATGTTTGCTAAAATTCTTGGTGAGGCTGTTTGCACATATTAAGATTATGGCTTTAATATACATTTTAGCGCAAAAATTTATATAATAAAAGTTGTAGAGAATTTAAAATCCTACAACTTTTATTTTAAACATTTATTTGTATAACGCTTAGTTAACGGTAATTAGCGATTTTCTGTTTTCTTCTCACGAAAACGTGTGAAAAATCAATTTTTTTTAAGATTTTGGCCTTAGTATGGATTTTATGACAAAAACATATAATCAAATTTATAGGAAATTAAAAGATCTACAACTTTTATTTATAGCAATTTTCTCTACAGAGCCTAGTTTAGCATGAAAGAGTGATTTCCATATTTTTAAGCCAAAGTGAGGTCGATTTTCATTTTGCATCTTTCACTCTTGATTAAAATAAGGTTATGTTTTTGAGGTTAGTTTTTTGTTTATTTCTAATTTTTTATTACTAATGTTAGGTTATATTGGTCATTATTTGCATTGGCAAGAGAAAGTTGTGTGAGTGTTTCACACCAGATTTCTTTTGGTTAATTCCTGCTATAGTCCATCTACTGTAAGAGTACGCCGCGCGGGGCAAGTGCCTTTAGGTTGTAAACGAAAGTTTTACACTAGTTGGCGCGATCTACCTCTCCGTCGGACAATTCATCTTGCACTACGTTCCATCATTAAAATATCTACATCCAGCTAAAATAAACATTATCCTTTAAGCGTTTTTAATTATACAGTTCTGATTACTTGTAATTATTGTAGTTTCATAAAGGCTCCTTAATTAATTATTTTAACCATTACATTTAACAACACAATTTTTGTCTACTTTTTAATGTTTACCGCTTTTATATTTCAAAACTCAACACATTCACTATCATGCTTGTTAACAAAACACAGCTTACAAAACTTTTCAACTTCAGTCTACGAAGAAAATCGAAACGAACCGATACAATCCCAAAAGATAACTGATGAAACTAAAACTGAGTTAAACACGGGCAAGTGCAAACAGTGTTGTATTAAACTAATCGCAGACATTAATGTATTTTAATGATATGAAATAAACAGTCTGAAATGATAAACAACGAATCACTGGAATTGATTACTCTCCTGTTATAATTCAAGCGCATTAGTCTCATATTACTTGTGACCAAAAATAATATAAAACTGAGTCTATTATAAAAACCTACTTATCATAAATAATAATGTAATAATAGTAAATAATGTAATGAAAAATAACAATGTAAAAGTAACAATAGTAAAATTTCAGTTATTAATGGTAAACTAATGTTTGATTTATAAAAAATTTTCTAAGAAATGAATTGAACGTGTTTTTATTATATTAAGGTTAGAGCGAATCAGTATTGTATGGAATTTTGTTTTTGATCATGCTGTGGGTATTTTTAATTATTGCGCATGCTCACTTGTATTGCTGGTTGCCTACGTCACAGTACTCTTAGCATAGACAGACTCTACGTATAAATTAGTTAGTCTAGTTTAGTTGTAATGTATGCTATATGTTTTGTAATGAGGGCATACATGTACAAGCAACATTACAGACCAAAGTGAGACTTGGTGGGGGAAGCTATTCTCTGTTAGTGACATGCGTAGAACAGTGCCATTTTTCCATTCTCTGCTAGTGGCATGCATAGAAAAGTGCCATTTTTCTGCTTAAAATATTATTGTTGTAATGTCTCATTATTATCATAGTTTTAAAGTAATAATAATAATAATAATATTGTTTTAGATATATACAGTAGAATCTCAGTAGTCCGGCCTGTTCGGGACCGAGAGGGTGTCGGATTACTGAAAATTCCGGATTTCCGGATGTGTTGGAATTTTGGAACTATAAATTATAAATTTAAACACAAAATGAATATGCATTGATTTCTATGTGATTTTAAATTAAATTAACTAATTAAAAAAAGTTTGCTGAGTACTTCTGTAGTCATTGTAATGGGTGTTTTTTTAGAGGTATAGAACTTTTTTTTTTATTGAGTGGTGATGCCTACATAAGCCTTGGGATTGTGCGTAGGTAATGCTATGTGGTGATTTACAGATGAAAAAAATGCCAGACCTGACCGGGAATCGAACCCGGGACCCCTGCATAGTAGTCAGTTGCGCTACTACTTTAAGTTGGCAGTACTGATTTCCTTGGCGGCCATATTGAAAACTTTTGTAATTTATGTTCAGTTTGGTTTGCCATTTTATAATGAATAGACTGACGCCTGAACAAAATCCAACTCGTTCAGGAATTAAAGCCGAACGACCACCTGGCATGGCGTGCATTTGGAAAATGGGCCCAGAACATGATTGCTGTTGATCCCGATTTTCACATGAAAATTTTGTTCAGTGATGAAGCCCATTTTTGGTTGAATGGCTACGTGAATAAACAAAACTGCCGCATGTGGAGTGAAGGTAATCCTCGATATATTCCTGAGAAGCCTTTACATCCACAAAAAGTGACTGTTTGGTGTGCTTTATGGGCTGGTGGAGTTATTGGTCCTTACTTCTTCAAAAATGATGCCGGGCAGAATATTACAGTCAATGGTGACTGCTAAAGAGCCATGATCAATGACTTTTTTGTTCCTGAATTGAATCGCCTTAATGTTGGAGAGCTGTGGTTTCAACAAGATGGTGCAACATGTCACACAGCGCATGCCACAGACTGAAGGAAACGTTTGGTGAATGCATAATTTCACGTTCTGGACCTGTAAATTGGCCTCCAAGGTCGTGCGATCTAACACCGCTGGACTATTTTCTGTGGGGGTATGTGAAGTCACTAGTCTATGCCAATAATCCACAGACAATTGACGGCTTGGAAGGCAACATTCGCCACATTATTACCAATATACGGCCTCAAATGCTGCAAAAAGTGGTCACAAATTGGACGTCTAGATTGGACCACGTCCAAGCCAGCCGTGGGGGCCACATGCCGGAAATTATTTTAAAATAAAAATGGCAAATAATTATCTTTAAAATAAAACCAATTCCACGTCAATTGTTCAATTTTTCTGTGTTTTATTTCATTTTAAAGTTCTATACCTCTAAAAAAAAAACACCCTTTACTAAACATAATTATCGGCTAGTGCGGTGTGTGGGTGCTCGTGTTCTGAGAATTACGTTTCGTTGTCAATTCAGCATGAAGTATAGAGTATGACCCAGTTCTTGGTTTTGGATAAAAGGCCAAAAATTATTCCATTTAACAATAATTAAGGTCTGCTTATTCATTTCTTTAATCAAATCCTAAACATTCATGTTATATTAAATCCGCCGTAATTAGGTCGAGTTGATTTCCCTAATTTAATTTAAATCTTTTACTAAAATCTGTCGTGGGTGAGGTTTCATCATACTTTTAGGCCTAATATTTTAAGGGCCGGATTACTGGAGGTGCCGTACTACTGAGATTCTACTGTAATTTAGTTTAATGTATCATTTCCTGCTTACATTTATATTGATATAAAAAAAAATTATGTTTTTTTCAGCAAACTTTATGGGAATTATTAGGTTTACGAACACAAGGATTAATTCTTGCATCAATAGTACCTCTACTTCTAACAATGATCCTTTTTCTAGGACCTTTAACTTTACAAGGTATCAGTGGATTATGGAGGCTTTATACAGGTAAATTTTAAGTATTTTCTTTTTAATAAAATTTCACTTCCTGAGTAAATTACATTGAATTCTTAAGTGAAATTTTGTAAGTAAGGTACTCGAATGAAGTTGTTGTTGTTGTTGTTTGCGTTGGTTAGGTCATTAGCTGAAAGGTTTAAGCCTCTAAAGGCTTTACTAAGTAAAACTAGGAGTGAGATGGTCTACAAGTGCCTTCCTCACTGAGTGTTAAAGTATGCTTCCTCTGAAAAGCATCTACTTTCCACACTTCAAATGACACCTTCACTTTATTCACCATAGGGTCTGGCTGTATAATAATGTAATTCATTACTTTATTACAGAGGAACTTCAACAAGTACAACAAGTAAGATATAATATCGAAAGCTTACAAAATGAATCAACAGTCTTTCTTTATAGGTTAAGATTGGCTTCAAGGGTAGAACCACCACTAGGTGCTCCACAGCAAATGTATGACCAGTTAAAAGGATGGATACATGAAGCAGCCAAAGAAGCGTTAGGAGAACAAAGACGGAAAGAAGTAAACGGCAGAAGGAACTATTGGTGGAATGAAGAACTGGAGGATTTAGTGAAGGAAAAGAAGAAAGCGTATCTCAAATGGCTCTCTACTAAAGATGATCATGATAAACAGTTATACAGAAGGTTTTGTTATCTTGTAAAAAAGGAAGTAACAGTAGCAAAAAATGTATTTTGGGACAAGACGTGTACGGATATTGATAGCCAGTTAGGAGGATCCAGATCTAGAGCAGCGTGGGATATTTTAAAAAAATTAAGGAAAAATAAAAAAGAAACTTTGACAATCGACCCTATTGGACAAGAAATGTGGAAAAGGTATTATCAAGAATTGTTGACAGAAAATAGAAATGAATTCAAAGAGGTTAGGTATGATGTAATAGAGGAACTGAAACAAACGGAACCTGTGGAGAAGGATGAAGTGAAACATGCAATTAACGTAATGAAAGGTAATAAAGCAGCGGGTCCTGGAGGTATACCGATTGAACTATATAAGAATGCTCCCGATGTGGTTATAGAATATGTAGTAACCTTATTTCAAAAGTGTATTGAAGGGGAAGATGTACCTACAGAATGGAAGATTGCCCACATAAGTTCACTGTACAAAAAAGGGGATAAAAGAGAGTGTTCCAATTATCGTGGACTGAGTGTTACAGCTTCAACCGGTAGATTGTATGGACGAATACTAAGAGATAGAATTGAAAAGGAAATAGTAGATCAGGAAGAACAAAGTGGGTTCCGAGCAGGAAGGTCCTGTATTGATAATATATTCTGCTTGAAACAACTGATTGAAAAAACAATTGGACATGGCAGTGAACTCCATATAGCCTTCATTGATTTGAAGAAGGCTTATGACAGTGTACCAATAAACAGATTATGGGAAGCCATGGAGAGAAGTGGAATAAACAATACATACATCAACGCAGTAAAAAAGATGTATGAAGATAATATGAGTTGCGTGAAAAGTCGAGAAGGGGTGTCAAGCATGTTTCTTGTCAACAAAGGTTTGAGACAGGGGTGTTGTATATCTCCTACCCTGTTTAAGATATACATGAATGCGGCACTGGAAAAATGGTGTAGAAAATGTAGGAATATGGGAGTCCAGTTGGGAAGAGACTACTTTCATACACTTTTGTTTGCTGACGACCAGGTTGTTCTAGCTGAGGATGAAGAAGATTTAGAATACATGTTGCGAAAATTAATAGAGGAGTATGATAAATGGGGGCTAGAGGTGAACACGGAAAAGACGCAGTACTTGGTTATTGGAAGAGATGGAAGAGACCTTAATGTAAACGGAAGCATCATTAAGAATGTTGAAGAGTATAAATATTTAGGAGTGACGTTTACAAAAAATGGAAGGGACGAAAAAGACATAGCTAATAAAATTGTGAAAGGAAAGGCATTAACTGGTCAACTGAACTCAATTCTGTGGAGTCTCAACATAAGAAAAGACATAAAGAAACGAATATTTTCAGTAATAGTGGAAGGTACGGTGACATATGGGGCAGAAGTGTGGACCATTACACAAAACATGAAAAATAGAATCAGTACGGTGGAGAACAGATATTGGAGAAGATGTTGCAGATTGACGTTACGAGATAGGGTAACGAATATAAGAGTAAGAGAAATAATGGGCATTGAAGACTCAATAATAGACCGTATTGAGAGAAAACAACTGCACTGGTATGGTCACATGCGAAGAATGAGCAACGTACGAATCCCACTGAAGGCATGGAACTGGAGACCGCAGCGAAATAGAAAAAGAGGAAGACCGAGAGGGAGATGGATGGAAGGTATTGACAGAGCCATGGGGAGAAGAAACATGGAGGAGGAGTCATGGCAAGACAGGCAAAAATGGCGTTTTGACTGCGACAAACGACCCATAGTGTTGTAAATAGTCGCCACTATATATATATTACAGAGGAGGTAACTCTGACTAGTGTCTCTTACACCTCTACCTCTTCAGTTCTTAAATCCCTCAGTCATATAATTGGCTTACCATGTGATAAGAAAGTGGAACTAGCAGATTAAGTGCAAATAATTTAACGCTCCACCTGACTAGTGAAGAGCGTTCACTGTTTCAACCAGTCACCGTGATCACTGTAACAGTGATTTTGCGTTCAACGTTACTTTTAATTGTTACTAGTGATTTAGTAACAACTGTGTATACACTTAGTATATTTTTCAGTTGTTATTTCATCATAACAACTGAAGTTTTGATAAATAAAAAAAATGGGCTACATACATAACTAAAATAAAAATTTAGCCTAAAACCGTATAACACAAGGTATCCTAAATTAGTTATAAAAAGAACATTTTGTAAAAAAAGAGAAAGTACAAGAAACAATTTACAACTGAAAAAAATAATGCACAATATAAATAAAATAGCTAGGTAGAATCCGGCGGGCAATAAAAATAACACTGTAATGTAATTAGGTTTGTACTATATCTGTAGAAGTACGGTGAACATTTACCGTGTCGTCCTGTCTTCCAGTGACAGAAGAGTAAGCGATCTATGTAACAGTGACTGGAGAACGGTTACTTCCCTATCTAAATAACTGTGGTCACCGTGAATTATAAGTAATCATGACTCGTTCACAGTGACAGTTCTTTTGTCTTTTCTCTATACCTGACTGTTATGGAGACACTAATTAAGTTAGTCATCATGTAATAAAAATATTTGTGAGGTTTTTCGATGAGTTATAGTTTACGATGGAAGTGTTAAAGATGTTTGTTTAGGATAGAATATTACACCTCTGGTGAAATTTACTAGATTAAACTTCATATCTTAGTATGATTCTTGAAATGATGTATTTGTCCATGCGAAAGTTGTGATGAACTGAGTAATAATGCAATTTTTGTATCATACTCACTTGCAAACAACAAAATTTTATAGTAACATTCATGTAGCATTAGTTAATATTTGGTTAATCACCACGGACTAAGATGTATCATGTTGATTACAGTGAATTAATGATTCAGGTACTATGTATGTAATTAAATGGCAGAGAACAAGAGCTGTGATTCAGTTAGCTGATGTTTTTTTTTTTTACTTTTTCGTGTCCTTTATGAATAAATAGGGAAGGAAACTATTGCATGTCGATTTTTTTAAAATCAAGTTTTCATTGGAAATACACGTTTTCAGGCACCCTAAATATTAAAAAAACCATGTTTTTAGTGTTTA
The DNA here is from genome assembly GCA_035578175.1 of Catonia carolina. NCBI lineage: Eukaryota > Metazoa > Arthropoda > Insecta > Hemiptera > Achilidae > Catonia > Catonia carolina. The sequence goes on along the minus strand of JAQMRL010000003.1, from coordinate 74,723,928 downwards.
TATATGCTTGTTAACAAACTATCTGAAGAACAGAATAGCGTAGAAAGTTGGAACTTAAAACTTAGTTAGTTACCACAAGGGGAAACTGATATAAACATTTTAATCAAAATCGGTCAACTGGAAGTAGTACAGTTTTAACTGGAAGTAGTGGATTTGTGCAATTTTTTTCATCTTTTTTCAATTTTCTCAAAAATGGCTCCAATTTTTTTTTTTTAAATCGTCTCTTTTATTACATTTTCTATGCTTTACAAATTATGGCAACACTGTGTGTTGAAATTTGTAGGGCTGCACTCATGTGGTAAAAATGGGTTTTTTAGATTGCGGCCTTAATATGCATTTTAGTGGATATCAAAGTTGTAGAAAATAAAAAGAAACATACAACTTTAATTTCAAACATTTTTTCCCACATAGTTTGTAATGTCAATTAGTGATTTTCCATATTTTTAAGTCATACAGAGGTTGATTTTCATTTTGCAACTTTAATTTCAAACATTTTTTTTCCACATAGCCTAGTTGTAATGTCAATCACACAGAAGTTAATTTTCATTTTGCATCATTCTCTCGTAATGAAAGTAAGGTTATGTTTTTTGTTTTATATTGTTCACTCATGATTAGATGTAGGTTATGTTGTTCATTATTTACACTGGAAAGAAATAGTCTTGTGAGTGTTTCACACCTGATTTTTTTTGTTGCTCGTTTTTATTTATCTAGAGGCCAGCAAACATACTTTAGTGTGGTTGTAGCAATTACTGACATGATTTGATACTCAGGATCAAATAATTAGTGTACTGTATCAATCTCCTGCAAAAATATTGTGAAGTTAATAATGTTTTCTGATTACAGAACCAATGTATTGGTTATCAAATATGCAAAGTCTTGTTTGGTTAAGAAATTATTTAGTAGCTCCGTTATCTGAAGAATTCACTTTTAGAGCTTGTATGCTTCCACTGCTATTGCAATGCTTCCCTCCAATTAAAGCTGTATTTGTATGTCCACTCTTCTTCGGAGTTGGTAAGTAAAAGTAGTTTTTCGTTGAATTGTTTTTAAAATATAACTGTAATATAAATATCTTTTTTACTTTCTCTTGGCTATACGATTATGTAGGAAGGAAAGTACAGTAGAGTACCGATTTTCCGTGGATAGTTTAACCGGGGTTTGGATTAACCGTGCGATCACTAGAAATTTTTTTTTTTTTTGGTTTAACGTCCGACTTTTGCAAATTGCTGCTAATGCAGACGGTGAAGGATGAAATGAATTTTTTGTAACGTATGAAAAAATGCCATGCCCGAGTGGGATTCGAACCCAAGACCGCGTGATGAGAGGCGAGCACGTTACCAACATCACCAACGCGGCCGGCTAGAAAAATTAAAATCACTAGAAAAATTAATTATGTATGTACTGTATAACTTTTACAAATTAAAACTTTTCAACTCCCGACATTTTCGTCATCGTAATTATCACAATTATTGTGATTTACTACGATAATATTGTTCGATTACGACAACAATGAGTAGGTACATTAATGTAGACATAAACTAATTTCGTATCGTAGTACTATATAGCTTTAGGTTCAGCGGGAGGTTTTGTATGCATCAGACATGAAAAGCAACGGGCTTGTTGTGTACATTGACCCAACTCGGTAGCCATAACAGTATACTTATCAGACAGTGTGTACGTGACAAGCTTGTCGTTGACAGTCAGTTGCGTTTCATCCCTTGTGTCAACTGGACGTGTTTATAACGCGTTGTGTTACCACAGTATTTGAGGATTTTGCACTACAATATACGTTTTCTTCAGTAGCGTGGCTAGTAAACAAAAACGGGTTGTTTTAACAGTAGAGAAGAAAATAGAAATTATCAAACGACGTGAACGTGGTGAAAGTGTGGCGTTGCTAGCAAATGAATTTGGAATCGGGCAGCAGACCGTACGCGATTTAGTCAAACAGCAACCTAAATTGGAAAAGTTTATTTCAATGTGTGAAACATCTGCTGGACCATCTCACAGGAAAACTATGAAAGGTGCTACGAGTGAACAACTGGAAGATGTAATGGCTAAGTGGTTTTTCCAACAAAGGGCAGAAGGAACACCGTTATCCGGACCAGTTGTTTTAGCCAAAGCAAAATATTTTGCAGAGAAGTTAAATATCCAAGAAACTCTTACATTTTCTACAGGATGGTTACGGCGTTTTAAAGAAAGACACGGAATTAGGTAGTTAAAAATTCAAGGAGAACAATTAAGTTCTGATGAAGTTGCAGCAACAATTTTCTGTGAGTCGTTATCAAATTTTATCAAAGAAAAGGGTTTAGTGTCTGCTCAAATATACAATGCTGACGAAACTGGCCTGTATTGGCGAGCTATGCCTACTCGTACATTAGCATCTGCTAAAGAGAAAATTGCTCCAGGATATAAAGTTAGTAAAGATCGGATTACTGTGTTGTGTTGCGCAAACGCTTCCGGTGAAGACAAACTAACATTAACCGTAGTGGGAAAATCAAAATCGCCGAGTCTAAAAGACAAAAAAACTTTGCCAGTCGATTACTATAATCACTGCACAGCATGGATGACACGGGATATTTTTGAAATGTGGTTCAAAAACAGATTCGTTCCCCACGTTAAAAATTTTTTGAGCAAGAAAGGTCTCCCTTAGAAAGCAGTGTTGATTATTGACAATGCACCATCTCATCCACCAGTAAATTCATTGTCTGCTGACAACGGGAACATCAGCGTTATGTACCTTCCGCCGAATGTTACGGCCCTGATTCAGCCTATGGATCAGGGCGTGATTGAAACTATGAAGAGGTTATACCGAAAAAATATTATGATGGATCTGATAGCAGGTGACCACAATGCTCCTTTACAGTTTTGGAAATCATTGACAATTAGAGATGCTGTATAAAACATATCTAATGCCTGGTATAATGTTAATTGAGAGACAATAAAAAAATTGTTTAACAAAATGTGCATATCCGATGAAACAACAGATGAAAAACAGAAAGTCAGCAATAATGGCGTCATTATTCATCATGGTATGTTGCAGTCGTTAAGAATATTGCAAGGGCGTGAAGAAGTAGACGAAGAAAATATTTGTGAGTGGTTAAATGTTGATGAGTGTGATTCGGGCTATGAGAAAATTAGTGATGACGATCTACGAGACAGTGTAACCAAGCCAACTCCTGGACCGAGCTCCTTACTACAGCAAGACGAAAGCAGTGATGACGATTCAGAACCGGCTCCTAAAATCAGTTGCAAAGAAGCTTTAATTGGTGCCGAAACATTACTAACTTTCATGGAAAATCAGGATGACACAGATTACGTGGACATTTTACATATTTGTGGTTATATAAGAAAAATAAAAGAAAAAATATTGCGGCATAAAATGAAACAAAGAAAATAACAGATATTTTTTTATTTTTTTTGTTACGTAGTTTAAGGTAAGATTTATATAAATTTGAAATATATATTTTCTAACCACCAGAATACGGTAACATAAAACACTTACCAATGTTTATAGCGCTTTCGTGTATCTTGTACACATCTTCAGTAAATTAAAAATTATTACAAGTCAAAATTTAAAACTTCCTGCTCCTACCATGGTAGATAAGGTGGTTATGGTATTCCACTACCATGGTATTCTGGTGGTTAGAAAATATATATTTCAATTTTAAATAATACGGCTGTTTAAAAATCCTACATAGGATGTTTAATAAAATTATATAAATTTATGTAGTAAATATTTTTATTTCAATACAATTTGTTTATTTATTTCCGATATCCGATAGTATTAACATGTATTAATCAGTAGAATAAAACATCCGCGTAACTGGTGGTTTTGTTTATGACGTAGGTGGTCTCGACCAAATTGGGTTGTATTTTCCGTGTTTTCCGGTTATCCAATATAGTTATCCCCCCCAATTACCACGGATAATCGGTATTATACTGTATTGTTTTCGTGTCGATTTTTCGAAATCGAGTTTTCACCGGATCTACATGTTTTCAGAACCCCGGACCCAAAAAAACTGTTCAACTGTTCTGCAATTACTGCTAATGCAGACAGTGAAGGATGAAATGATTTTTTGTAACGTATGAAAACATGCTGTACCTGAGTGGGATTCAAACCCAGGAAATTAAAAAAAATAATTAAAATTAAAAACTCATGAAATTTTACAATTAGTTGTGGGGTTAATGGGGTACCTGAAAGACGGTTTACAAGTGGTTTAAACAATCTAAAACTGAAATGAGTTGATTAATGACAAGTAACGGTTGGGACGTCCTTCAACTTCAGAAAAAGACAAAAAAATGCAAAAATTGGTTTATTCAAACAGGTGATTGACTTCTAGTGAGCTTACCAAAGAATTGAACATCTTGTTTTAGTCCATGCAACGCATTTTAACCGATAATTTTCAAATATGATGAGTGAGTGCAAGTTTTGTTCCCTGTGTCACACCTTGCTTCTGATCCGTGAGTTTTTGGTCAAAAGTGATATTTCTGTCTGTCCACTTTACTCTCCGGATTTAGCATACGAAGTGTGGCTATTAAATAACGAGACTGACGTAAAAAAAAAAAATTTTTTTTTTAATAAATCACTTATTGTCACTTTCAATATACGCTCCTTCTCTATCCATACAACGCTCCATGCAAATTTTCCATTGTTGGAAACAGTGCTGGAAGTCATCTTCTGTCAGCTCCTTCAGGATACGTGCTGCTTTCTCTTTTACAGCTTCCACAGACTCAAATCTTGTCCCTTATTATGCAGATTTCACCTCAGAGAATGGGTAAAATACAATAATATGTGATGAAACGTGGTTTTTTACTTATGATCCGGAAACAAAGTGCCATACCATGCACTGAATGAGCCAAACTTCACCGAGAGCCAAAAAAGCTTGAATGAGCAAGTCAAAATTTAAAGCAATGATGATTGTTTTTTTTTATATCCATGGGATTGTGTACCTTCACTGGGTTCCTGAAGGTCAAACAATTAATCAATATTACCTGAAGGTACTTTCTAAACTACGTCAAAGAGTAAGGAAAAAATGCCACGAAATGTGGAAGGACAAATCATGGGTTCTCCACAAAGCTCATTCCGTGTTATCTATCAAGAGGTTCCTAGCCAAGTACAGCATCTCAGTGTTAGAACATCCACCTTATTCACCAGATCTTGCACCATGTGACTTTAACCTGTCACATAACTAACTATTAAATAACATCAGTCTTGTTATTTAATAGCCACACCTCGTATTGCGACTTCTGGCTGTTCCAAAAATAAAACAATGTTGAACAGGAAACATTTCACACCATTCCTAACATTGAGAGGGCCATGACAGAGCAGCTGAAGGCCCTTCCAAAAGAAGACTTCCAGAAATTTTTCCAATAATTGAATCAATGTTGGAATAAGTACATCGCTACTAAGGATACTGCTTTAAGGAGATTAATTCTAATTCGATGTAAGCTTATTAATTTAATATTTTTCATTATTTGTATTGGCAAGAGAAATCATGTAAATGTTTCACGCCACATTTTTTTTTTCTTCTGTTTCAGCTCATTTCCATCATATGGCTGATAGAATGAAGGCCGGACTGGATTTCAAAAGAGCACTTTTGATATCTTGTAAGTAATTTTTAAGTTTATATATAAGTTTTTATTAAATCAGTTACTTTTTACTTTCTCTTGCCTATATGAATATATAGGAAGGAAAGTATTGTTTTCATGTCGATTTTTCGAAATCGACTTTTCACCGGATCTATAAGTTTTCAGACCCCCTGAACCAAAAAACATGTTTTAAGCGATTGGTCTGTGTGTGTGTGTGTGTGTGTGTGTGTGTGTGTGTATACAAAATATCTCAAGAACGGAACATCGTACGAACTTAAAACTTGAAACTTAAGTTACATACCCTTACCGGACCCGACACGAACATTTTCATCAAAATTGGTCAACCAGAAGTAGTAGTTTATTCGTATAATTTTTCACTTTTTTGCGATTTTCTCAAAAACTGATCCTACGATTTTTTTTTAAATCGCCTCATTTACTCAATTTTTTTATTCTCTACAAGATAGGGTAGGCGCCATGTTTGCTGAAATTCTTGGTGAGGCTGTTTTTACGTAAAAAAGGTATTTTTTTAAGATTACGGCTTTAATATGTATTATAGCACAATAATTTATATAATAAAAAATGTAGAGAATTTAAAATCCTACAACTTTTATTTCAAACATTTTTTTATATAACGCTTAGTTTAGCGGTAATTAGCGATTTTCTGTTTTTTTCTCACGAAAACGTGTGAAAAATCGATTTTTTTAAGATTTCGGCCTTAGTATTCATTTTATGACAAAAGTGTTTATAATCAAATTTATAGAAAATTAAAAGATCTACAACTTTTATTTAGAGCATTTTTCTCTACAGAGAGTAGTTTAGTGTGAAAGAGTGATTTTCCGTATTTTTAAGCCAAACTGAGGTTGATTTTCATTTTGCGTCTTTCATATATGATTAAAATTAGGTTATGTTTATTGAGGTTAGTTTTTTTTTGTTTATTTCTAATGTTTTATTACTAATGTTAGGTTTATTGTTAATTATTTGCATTGGCAAGAGAAAGTCGTGTGAGTGTTTCACACCAGATTTTTTGATTTATTTAGATATTGATTTTTAAATAATTTATTTTTCAGGTTTCCAATTTTCATACACAACATTATTCGGTGCATATTCAGCGTACTTATTTTATAGGACGGGTCATTTTGTCGCACCGTTTTTAGCACATGCGTTTTGCAATCATATGGGTTTTCCAGATTTTTCTGAAGTGATCACTATGCAAGAGCCACAAAGGACTTTAACGATGTGCGTCTGTGTTATTGGATTAGTTTCGTGGTGCCTACTTCTAGAACCCCTTACTAATCCTCAGTGGTATGATAATAATATATTCTACAAATTGCCATCCAATGAAAGTTCTTAAAATGTTTTTATAGGCTTATTTCTTTAATTAACAATATTGTTAAGGTATTGTTCGGTGTTTAAATTCTATAGAATGTATTTTAGTGCTACGTATGTATTATGTAGCTGAAAAGTTCAGTACGTGTTATTTATTGATTAGTAATATTAAACGAAATGTTATAGTAATAATAATGATTTTGTGATAAAATTTGCCATTCTGTTGTTTTTTTTTCTTTGTTTTGTGTTTGGTTTAGCTGCAGCAATCTGAATAGTTTCTGACAGGGTTAAAGTTCAAAATCAAAATCATTTTTATTTATAATCTTCAAGATTATATATAGTGTACTATTAAAGCTAATATAACTACCTCTAGAGGCTTTACTAAGTAAACCGAGGAGTAGGGTGGTTTATCACTTTTTTCACTGAGTGGAAAAGTATATTTACAGTAATCCCTCGTTATCCGCGGGGGTTACGTTCCGGAGGGTTACCGCGGTTAGTAAAACCGCGGATAATAATACCTTATATGAACGAAAAGATGGGGGTTAGGTTCTAAAGGTAAAGTCCTGTAGTCTTTTTAAGTGTTTAATAGTTTTAGGAACATTTTACCATTATTATAATCTATGAATATTATAAATACAGTAATGTATGCATAAAAAATGTAAGTTGCTTTAAAATAGTTAGTTATGGCTCTTTGCTTCTTCTTCTCCTTCTCCTTGTGGACTTCTTTGTATGGTATCATCAGCTCCTGAGTCCTCTTTTGAATTGAAGGGCCCTTTCCATGACTGGATCCATCTCCATCATGTGGTCAGCCAATGCGTTGCCATGCTGAGGATCTCGTTGATGGTTTGTGAAGAAATGCTTGGCTTCGTTTCAGGATCGTCGAACGCACAAAAAACTGTATGTACGTACGAAAATGTTAGACTGACACATGGAGGAAAATGTACAGAGAAATTAAAGTATGGTGCCTGGGCGTACGTATGGCAGTGAGGGTGGGGTGTTACTGGCGGGGCCCGGTACCCGGTAACTGGCTCACTACGTACAGTACGCGGAAATCTAGCTTGTCTCATGGCGGCCGTCGCCATACTAGTGTGTGACTCAACATGATACATATGCCAAAACATTTATTCAAACACATGTTTTCAGAATTCCCAACCAAGTACAGTGTACACAAGGTGAGAAAACGTACGTATTTTAAAGTTTTAGGTCCACGGACAAAGTCCGCAGATAACCGAAACCCGCGGATACCAAGGGATTACTGTATAAGTAATCTCCTCCACATTGGGTACCCTTCCTGTAGTTTGTCTTCCTGTGGGTTCTTTTATATTTTCATATTTGGAAGTGAAAGTATATATTGACAGATATATTGTAATTTCATACTGCTCTAGCAAGAAAAATTTCATAGATGTATTTCTTTGTTATACTTATATAGATAACGATGAAGAAAAACCATTTAAATTCTATTAAAAGATAGTTTACTTTATTTATATATTATTCAGACATTTGTAATTAAGAAAAATGTTAACATAATTCATGGTTATATAAATTAACCTGTTCTGATTGTTGTCGCTAAACTTAACTTGTATTTTGTACATATATTTTGTTTTAGTTTCTACTGCAAAAAAAAATAATTTAATTTTAATGTACAGTATTTAAGGTATAAAATTTTTAGTTAAATTTTGATTCTCATAATAAAGTATTTTGATATATTTTAAGCATTTTTAAAAAATTTATTTAGTATTTGATTTCTGTTAAATTATTATTAATTATTTTGTTGAGGATTAAAAATTTTTAAGTGAAATTTTTTTGTAATTATTTATAATTTATAAGAACAAAATTTTCATAATTTTGTGCACAGTTAGCACAAGATAATAAAAAATTGTGTGTTCTTTTCTTTAAGTTACTATCATTGAATTGTTTTTTTTTTCAACGTTAAATTTATTTTGGTAATATTGCATTGAGTTTTCCGTGATGAATCTTTCGTAATATACTTGTATATATCGGGTTGTAAAAACATGGTGAACAGAACAGTTAGTAATTTGTTTTGTTATTTAATTTTTATTGTAAAATATTCTTCGAATTAATTTTTATTGTTAACAATTAAGTATGTCAATTATTAATTGTATCTAACCATTTTTATTAAAGAATACGTTTAAGTTAGGTTAATTATTTAATGTTAATTTTATTATTAATATGATTATTTTGTTTCCTAATTTATATTAGGCTGACTGCACACATAAGCAACTTGATGTTTATTTCGATTATATAAATTTTAAGATACAGTAGACTCTCAAAAATCCGGATCACGCTAGTCCGGACGATTATTTTTTTTTTACTTTATTTTATGAAAATTTACAACTTTTAAATTAACAACCAGTAAAAAGTTTTCATGGGATTGGCCCGATGAACGATCATGCGATTAGCACTGTAATTTGTGTGTATGTACTTTTTAATAATAATTGCGTATATAAAAAATATGTAAATGACATTTTTTGTCATTTAGGGCCCACAGTAGTTTGCGTCGTCGGGAGCTCTGTGTTTCAGTAAAATCTATGTTTATGATTTTACGAGGCATTTTATTTAATCCCAGAACCGTACTTTACTAAGCACAGTACCGTACTACAGTACATTTAGATTTTATTTAGTTGATCGTGTAATTACTCCTATAATTGAGACATATATGACACATTTTGTTACATGTTTGAAATCCGTAACTTGCAAATCTTACAAAGAGTGCAATCGAATCTTATTACGGTACAGTAGCGTTAAGTTTAGTCATTGTTTGTGCTTCGTATATTGAATAATTACAGTACCAGTAGCCTACTGTAATTTATTAGGCCTACAGTGTTTTAAAGTTTTTTTAGAAGCTCACTCTTATATTAGCAGATAAACGTTAATGCTTATTGTCATAATTATTCGCCATAAAGACGAATTTGCCAACCTCTGGGAAATCCGGATTTTTCGAAATCCGGACCGGCCGTCCGCCACATTAGTCCGGATTTCTGAGAGTCTACTGTACTCTATTATGTAGATTTTACGTGAAACTTAAGTGATTATACAAATGTCAGACAGTTGTTTTCTTTTTACTAAATTTATTTTAAAATAAAAAAATTTGTCCATTTCCATATGAAGATTGTGTTTCCTCTTTCAGTTAATGCAAAATCCAATTGCATAACACTGCTCCAAATTTTGCGCCATCATTTTTTTACTTTCTCTTGCCTATATGAATAAATAGGAAGGAAAGTATTGTTTTCATGTCGAGTTTTTACCGGATATACACATTTTCAAACCCCCTGAACCCAGAAAACATGTTTTAGCGATTGGTCTTTGTGTGAACAGAATATCTCAAGAACGGAACATCGCACGAAGTTGAAACTTGAAACTTAGTTAGATACTAGAGGACACGACACGAACATTTTCATCAAAATCAGTCAGCTGAAAGTAGTAGTTTTTTCATGTCGTTTTTCACTTTGTTGCGATTTTCTCAAGAACGACTCCTACGATTTTTTTTAAATCACCTCTTTTACTAAATTTTTTATGCTCTACAAGATAGGGTAGGCACAATATCTGCTGAAATTTTTGGGGAGGCTGTTTTCTCGTAAAAAAAAATGTTTTTTTTTTTTTTTTTAGATTGCAGCCCTAATAGCATTGTTGTACCAAAGTGTATATAGTAAAAGTTGTATGCAAATTAAAAATTTACAACTTTATTTTCAAACATTTCTTTGTATAACGCTTAGTTTAGCAGTAATTAGTGATTCTCGGGGTTTTTTTTGATGAAAATAAGTAAAAAAATAAATTTTTTAAGATTTCGGCTGTAGTATCCGTTTTACGACAAAAATGGTCGACCCATGGTGTAGTGTCAGTGCAACTGGCTGCTATGTCGGGGTCCCAGGTTTGATTCCCAGTCAGGTCTGGCATTTTTTTTCATCTGTAAATCACCACATATCATTACCTACTTACTTACTTACTTACTTAACATCAGGGCGTTCAGGCCAAAACAGCCTCTCCTCACCGCGACCTAAAAGATCTTTTGTGATTGCCCCCATCCCTTATTTAGGCCAGACCCACACTTTCAATAAAGCGCAGGATCTGCCTGGGATCTAGTGCACTTACCTGGGAGGGTGTCAACACATCCTCACCCATCAGCGCTCTTCTTTTGCAGCCAACCACTTCGCAGCTGCATAAAATATGCTCAGCCTTCTCTTCTGCCTCATGACAGAATCTACATAGGCTGTCTCCAGCAATTCCTATCTTGGATAGATGATACCCAAGATTACAGTGACCAGTCATCAGGCCCACTACCCTCCTCAAGTCCTGCCTTCCTAGTCTATTATATATTCCAGCCTTCTTGCTGGAATAGGCAATAAATTTCTTTGCCTGTACACAGCCTGGCACCTTCTTCCAATAGGAGGTTTTAGCCTCCTCTACCCAGGCCCTAACTATACTTCTATAGTAGCCCTCCCCAATTCCACAGAATGGCTCTGGGCCTATGAAGTGAGAGGCTGCACCCTTCTTAGCTAAGGCATCAGCTCTCTCATTTCCAGACACTCCCTGGTGCCCCGGCACCCAACGCAGCGTCACAACGTTACGCCTGGCCACAGCATTCAAAACTTCCCGACAGTCGTAGGCCAACCTCGACTCAAAAGTACAAGAACTCAAAGCCTTGATGGCCGCCTGACTATCGGACAGAATAAAAATGTGCGACCCATTGAGGCGCCTCTCAATGCACCTCTCCGCACAGACCTTAATGGCCAATATTTCTGCTTGGAAGATGGTTATGGTACATCCAAGGGCCATGGAAATCTTCCCACCGGCCCCCCAGACCCCCAATCCCGCTCTTCCGCTCATCACTGAGCCGTCAGTATACCAAACGGTACCTCCTTCCGGTATACCTGGTTGTTCCTCCGCCCACTCCTGCCGATCGAAAATTTCCACCTTCAGTGTGTCGGAGAAGTCGTATGTTTTGTTCATACGGTCCCGAGGACCACCCACCACACCCATCCCCTCAATCACTTTGAAGATCCTGGTGTGGCCCATCTCCTTTGATGGGACCCCTATCTTGCCCTCAAGCCTCAAGGCAGTTCTTATCGCCTCTTTCTTCACTTGAATGTGAAGAGGAGGCAAATCAAGCATCGCCTCCATCGCAGCCGTCGGACAGGTGCCCATAGCACCACATATCCCCAGGCAGGCCAGTCTCTGTAGCTTCTTCAGCCGATCCTGCGCCGTCCTCAGATTAGTTCTTGGCCACCATACAAACGCTGCGTATGTGACCATTGGCAAAATGATGCTCACATAAGCCCATTTTACCATATGAGGCCTAAGCCCCCAAGTCCTCCCAAACAGACTCTTGCATATCCATAAGGCCTTTGTAGCCTTCTCTATAGTTCTGGACATATGGCCCTTCCAAGACAGGCCTTTGTCCAGGACAACCCCCAGGTACTTCACCTCTGGGGAGTAGTTTAGCTCCGCTCCTTCCAGAGTCAAAGCACCCAGAGTCATTGTCCTCTTTCTGGTAAACGGAACAACAACCACTTTTCCCGGGTTAATACGCAGTCCCTCCCGTCCACACCATGTGTGGACAAGGTTAAGGGCAACCTGCATACGCTCCCGGATGGTCGTCGCATGCTTACCTCTGACCAGGATCACCAGGTCATCAGCATAACTGACCACCTCAAATCCTTCCTCCGTCAGCTGAATGAGCAGCTCATCAATGACCAGTGACCACAGGAGGGGTGATAGCACCCCACCCTGCGGACAGCCCTTTCTAGCCCTACCAGTCACCGACTTGCCCCCCAGGCGAGTCCTTATTTCTCTATCCCTAAGAACAGACCCGACCCATCTAATCACACTAGATTGGATACCCTTCCTTCTTGCAGCCCTCTCAATCGACATGAACAGGGTGTTATTAAACGCCCCTTCCACATCTAAGAAGGCACACAGGGCAATTTCTTGATCCCTCAAGCTCCCCTCAATCCGTGTTACCACATCATGAAGGGCCGTAATAGTAGACTTCCCAGTCTGGTAGGCATGCTGACACCCATGCAGGGGCCTTTCCTGTAGGGCCCCACCCCTGATGTGTCTGTCTACCACCTTCTCCATCACTTTGAGCACAAAGGAGGTCAGGCTGATAGGTCTATATGACTTAGGCTCTATTGGGGGTTTCCCAGCCTTCGGTATAAAGACCACCTCAGTCTCCCTCCAGCTCCTCGGTACATATCCAAGTGCACAACTGGCCCTAAAGATATGTAGCAAATTCTTAATTAGCTTGTTGCCCCCATTTTGCAACATAGCAGGGAAAATCCCATCAGGGGCAGCCGATTTGTATGGTCTAAACATACTTACAGCCCACTTGACCTTGGCAAACGTAAAGACCTCACAGGCCTCCCTTCTCGCCAAGGCCAGCTCCCTTCCACGACCGCCCCAATTCTCCCTCTCCTCCTCATCAGGGCGGTCCACTAGCGAGCCGGGAAAGTGTGTCTCCAACAACACCTCCACCGTTTGCTCCATACTTTCAGTCAGGGTTCCATCTTCCCTCCTTAACTGTCCAATTGGATTTGAGTGGTCTTTGCTCAGAACCTTCCGAAGTCGCGCAACAGCAGGGGTTTCATTTACCCCCTCGCAGAACGACCTCCAGGCTCTTCTCTTGGACCTCCTCAACTCTTTATTATAGTCAGTTAGAGCCACTTTGTATTCGCTCCACTCCCCATTATACTTGGCTCTATTAAACAGTTTCCTAGTCCTGGATTTCAACTTCTCCAGCCGACTATTCCACCATGGCACCCTTCTTACCATATTTCGTCTTTTCTCAGGGCAGTTATCACAAAAGGCCCTGTTAAGACGCTCTCTTACATTGTCTGCCACCCTTTCTAGTTCTATTACCGACCTAGGGGTGCCACAGACGTCCTCCATTTCAGACTGCACCTGTTCTTTAAAGCCCTCCCAGTCCGTCAACTTCGGTACCCTTCTACTCTCACTCCTCCCGACCCCCAGGCACATAGCAAAATCCACATACCTGTGGTCAGAAAGAGATGCCTTCTCAGAGACTCTCCAGTCTCTGATTACATACCTCGTGAGCTCGCTAGTTATAGTGAGGTCCAAGACCTCCCTCCTCCTAGCGGTCACAAAGGTAGGCTCATTACCTATATTACTCAAATATAAATCATTACTAATTAAATATTCAAGTAGGTACTCACCTCTCCTGTTGGTGTTGGTAGATCCCCAAACGGTATGGTGTGCGTTTGAGTCACATCCAACCACCAACTCCTGGCCTCGTCTCCGGCAGCCTTCCACCAGCCGACGAAACTCCGCAGGGGGCATCTCGTCGCAATCCCCCGGGAAGTAGGCGGAGGCCACAACAGCCTCTTCCCTCCTACTCCCCCTCTGCAACTCCACAGAGATTGCTACAAGGTCCCTAGTGACACACAAAGGGAAACACTTTAAATCATTTCTGATCACTATACATGATCTAGGGTTGGATATACTAGTATCATATATCAACTTACCATTTATGGAGGAGAGTCCGCAGATCCGTCCACCTCTACTCCATGGTTCCTGGACAAGCACCATATCCAGCGACTCCCTACAGAACCTTTCACCCAGCGCCGCTGACGCTGCCTTGGAGTGGTGAAGGTTCACCTGGACGACGTTGCTCTTCAGTGTCGTCTGTGTTTCCCGTGGTCCCTCTTATCCTGCTTCTGCAGGAATTTCGGCCCACGAGCTTTTCCTCCTGGTTGGAGCACCTGCCGCCCCGTCCTCGACGAACCGGCAACGGGACTGACATCCCTCCTTCCTCCACCAGATTTCCTTGAAGGACCCTTTCCTCCCTTCTTAGGGTCTCTCCTCTGCGGTGAACTACCCCCCGCCCGAGGAGACTCCCCCTTCTTCTCAGGTCCTTCCACCTCCGCTTGAGATGGACTTGCCACCACCAGATTCGGACACCCCTCCTCCACTGGCGGCTCCTCCATCTCCACTCCCTCCATCGAAGCCGGGGCCTCCTCACTAGCCCCTCCTTCCTTTACTGATGCTTTCTTGGGGACATCAGGACCCTTCCTCACCTCCGTCCCTTGCCCCCCCACCACATCAGTACTCGCACCTTCCTCCATTCTTGATCCCTTTAACCTCAGCCGTATCTGACCGAACTTAAAGTCAACCTCCGGATTCCTCCGAAGCCTGACCGCCGACCGGTCGTCCACAGCCAAGGTCAACTGGACCATGAGGTTGTTCTCCAACCTCTGCATCACCCTCCACTGGTCCACCAGCAGATCATGGTTTTGTACAGCTACCATCTTGAGGATCTCCTCCGATTTATCCTCCTTGCTGTTAGGGAAGTACCCTACCACAACCACAGGCCGGGAAAGGTCCTTCTCCCCCACCACCTTGAGCCTAGCCCCCTTCCATGGTTGCAGAGCACCCCCTATCTTCCTGACCCAATCCGCAGTACCTTCGTCCTTGCAGGTCAGGACCAGGTATCCCGGTTTGAATGTGGAGCCCACGAATTTCGGGGAAATCTCCCCCTCAATGTCGAGTCCCCTCACCCTCTCCAGGATCGCCTTCTCTGTGGCCTTCAGTTGCTCCCTGGACAGAAGCACCTCCGGGTAGCCGACCGCCAGGATACCAACCCTGGAACCCGCGACCACCCGGCTGTACTCCATACCAGGACCAGCCACCTCTTTCTCTCCCGTTGGAGGACCTTTTGCCCTCTTCTTGGGGGGATCTTTCACCCGAGTCTGCTCAGGAGTCGACCCATCCGACCTCTGCCTCTTAAGGGGTTTTTCACCCCCCTTCGGAGACAAAGGCCGAACGGCCTCCTCCCTCGCTTCCTCGTATGGAACACCCTTTACTAGGAGCCATCGTAGGCGCTTCTTAGCAGCCCCACTCAGCCTAGTAACATTTTTACCCACCTCCTTGGGTAACTTCGAAGTTTCTCCCTCATCCTTAGGGAGCTCCACCTCTTCCTTTGACGTCGCCTTCGGAGAACCCAGGCGCTCAGATGTTGCCACCCTCGCCTGCTGTTCCCCTAGGTCGTCGATGACCATGGGACTTGCATTCCCATCACCTTCTTCTGGCCCCCCCATTTCTGGTTGGGCCTCCATTTGGGGACGTTCATCCCCCTGTTCTTGTGAATTTGATTTTTTTATATTCGGATCCATTTGTGGTCCCACGAGTAGCTAGGGAAATATTCGGTCCGCCCCTGCAGAGCCCCGCATGCAGGGGTAAGGCACAATTACTGTAGGAGTTAGCCAGGTATCCTACAGGCACCGTTAAAGACACTGACTAAAGCCCCAGTGCCATCCACCCTTCGGCACGGTAAACGCATAACACCACTGGGTTGGGCAAAGCTACAGTAGGAGAAGTTGCCTCTAGCACGGATAGAAAAAGTGCTAGATGCCAAGGTCAAGGATAGGGAAGGACAGACTGAAGCCCAGCATCTCAGCTCACCTCGGCGAGACCAATGCTTGGCTGATGAGTAGCCATAATAAGGCCGAGGAGTTTCCAGAGGCACGGGCACGAAAAACTGCTACAACAAGTAAGGGAGCAGGTGTGCACTCTTGGACGTGATGCTACGGCACATGCAAGCCAGCCGATCACTGACTTACTTCGCCTCCATCATTACCTACGCACAAGCCCAAGGCTTATCATCACTCAATAAAAAAATAAATAAATAAAAAATCAAATTTATTGGAAATTAAAAGATTACAACTTTTATCTAAGCATTTTACTCTACAGAGCCTAGTTTAGCATGAAAAAGTGATTTTCCGTATTTTCTTTTAAGCACCCCCCTACCACTTTTTGTGCCATGCAAATGTGTATAGCCGCTGTGAAAATCATTACCAGAACTGTTAGGACAGACCCTATGGGTGTGCAGTCAGCCTTAAATTAACTATTAAACTAACCAATTTCTCTAACAACTGTTGCTTGTGTATCATTTTGTGTTCATTTTGTGCATTGTTTTATTGTTAGTTTTTAATACATTGTTTCATTTAGTTTTTTATTATATTTAGCCTATAATGAATGATTTATTTATTTATTTATTAGTTTTTTCGTTGTGAATTGTTTAATGTAAAAATGGTGCTTATTATTACTATATTGTTTTAAAAATGATAAATATCATTGTTTAATTAAAATTAAGTCTTGTTTATTCAAGCTTTGACAGACACAAAATCGGTATAAATAATTTAAAAAATCTGGATAAAAGGAATATTCATTTTAATATGGTATTTAGAAATTTCTATGATTTGTCTTAATTTTAATGTAGATTTAAAATGGAGTTACATAATCTATACTAATATTTATAAAGATAAAGCATCTTTTTTTGTGCAGACTAATTTCCAAAATTACTCAACAGATTTTCATGAAATTTTGACAGCATATTTATATTTATATTCACAGCAAAATTTTATTTTAAAATTTTCAAAAATGATAACCCTAAGGGCCCTAATGAAGATTTTGATAAATATGTATGTGTGCATGTCTGTACATGTGAGTATGTATTATTGTTGAAGTAGATGAAGAGGTTTGATGAAGACAAGAGATGTACGCGAAGGAAATTATGAAAATGTTGTTTAGTGTGTGTGTGTTTGCTATTGTTGAAGTACAGTAAATACATATAAAAACTATCGTGAGACATACGCAGGGAAATTTTTCAAAACATTGTGTGTGTGTGTGTGTGTGTGTGCGTACGTTGGAGTAAACAGTGATCTAGCAGCTACACAATTTCTGTTACATATTTATTTTTTACTTTCTCTTGCCTATATGAATATATAGGAAGGAAAGTATTGTTTTCATGTCGATTTTTCAAAATCGAGTTTTCACCGGATCTATACGTTTTCAGACCCCCTGAACCCAAAAAACATGTTTTTAGCAATTGGTCTGTGTGTAGGCCTATGTGTGTGAACAGAATATCTCAAGAACGGAACATCGTACGAACTTGAAACTTGAAACTTAAGTTACATACCATTACCGGACTCGACACAAACATTTTCATCAAAATCGGTCAACCAGAAGTAGTAGTTTATTCGTGTAATTTTTCACTTTTTTGCGATTTTCTCAAAAACTGGTCCTACGATTTTTTTAAAAATCGCCTTATTTACTTAATTTTTTATACTCTAGAAGATAGGGTAGGCGCCATATTTGCTGAAATTTTTGGTCAGGCTGTTTTAACGTAAAAAATTTGTTTTTTTAAGATTGAGGTTGGTTTTTTGTTTATTACTAATGTTAGTATATATTGGTCATTATTTGCATTGGCAAGAGAAAGTCGTGTGAGTGTTTCACACCAGATTTTTAAAAATTGATTAGGTACACATGTTTCACTTGTGAAGCTGCGCGGGGCATGCTAGTAATATGTAAAGTAATACTTGTTTAGAAAGTAGTACTAAAGTTCCCTATGATAAAAGACAAATATATTACAGGTTAAGAATAGTAAGCCTACAATAAAATGTTTGTGCAGATCATTCAGTTTAATAGTATTGTTTTTACTTTCTCTTGCCCTATATGAATATGTAGGAAAGGAAAGGATTGTCTACATGTTGAGTTTTTTGAAATTGAGTTTTCACCGGAATTTCATTTTTCAATCGAGTTTTCAGACCCCCTGAACCTGAAAAACTTGTTTTTAGCATTTTGTCTGTGTGTATGTGTGCGTTTACAAAATCTCTCATGATTGGATTAATGTTTTATCTATCTTTTATTAGTGTTTGTTTTGTTTTAGCATTGAGGGATTTTCCTTTAATTATTTTTGTGCCTTTGTTTTCCTTTTCGTCAAATTTTCTATCACCTTTACCGTTTTCAATTGATTTACAAGCCCTCATGTATATATAACTGGTCCTCCAGGGTTTCGATTATGTCATGTTAAATAATTACTTCTGTTGATTCACAAAGAGTAAAATCCCTAACAATAATTTTTGTTTACATCATAAATTATTTTACTAACTGAATATTCTATTTAAAAATAAATAAAAAAAAACAAATATATTGTAGGATTGAAAAATCATAAGTGATTATATGGCTTTAATATATATCTTTAAATAGTTAATTTTATCATATATATTTTATTGTCTGTATGAATAAATATTTTATTGAAACAAAAGTATTTAGTATACAAACATATGAACATGTAGGTTGTTGTTGTTGTTCACAAAAATATTTCAAAATTTAATATTTTTAAACTTAATGATAAATATTTTAGTAGGAAAAATTTAATCACTTTATTGAAATTTGAATTTAGGATTATTTAGTATTAATATAATCACTAATGTAATAATTTACTAAATCATTATTTTTAGAATTTAATAAAAAATATAATAATATAAATTTTATCATAAAAATAATACAGTAAAACCTCACTAATTCGGACTAATTGGGGGGGAAGTGAAGTCCGAATTATCACGAATATTTGTTTACATCTAAAAATTGAATAATTTAGGCAATTAAAATTAAAAAATAAATGTTACTTGTCTGAAATATCGATGTTTAATGAATTTACAGTACAGTATATTGAAAAACAACAAAGTTAAAAGTATAGAAATAAAAATATTTACAGCAGTAAAAATATTGTTAAATAATAAATGTCCAGTGTAAAATGATATTTAATTAAAACACTGTACTTACGTACCGATTATTTGGCACTTGTTGAAGTAGAGGGTTGACAAATATCCTCAGGGATCATTTGAGGTTGCTTAGAAAAAAAAACTTGTTATTTTTTTCTGTGATTCTTTGCTACACTGTTTTCTTATAACTTGGTGGCGCATCACTCTTAGGACAAGATAATAGTCATTGAATTCCGGATTGAAGTCTGCAAATTCAATAAGTTCGTATATGTGGTTTCTCACTTCACTAGCTTAAATTGTGGAACTTTTCTTCACTGAGTAACCAATAATGTAATACAGGATGAAACAACTTTTATTAGACAGTTAAAAGCTATTATTTTTTGAAGTAGCACTTTATTAATTTTTAACTAAAAAACTTCTAAAAAAATTAAAAAAGCTGCTCTTCTTGGAGTAGTTCGAATTCTTGGAGTATAGCGAATTCCGAATTAGTGAGGTTTTACTGTATTTTAAAAATAAATTAGGCCGGGCGTATATACAGGAGCGCAGGTGGCACAGTGTGTTCGAGATGGACACGAGCAGGGCAGGGCAGGGCAGGCAGAGCAGATATTTCTACCAGTGTATACTGGAGACACAGGACAGATGATTATTTTGTTCAGGTTCAGAAAGTAGCTCATGTTTGGCCATTTATTGCGTTGGATCATTTTAGTGAGAGTGATATGTTAGTATCGGATTCATCTGATCCAGTATTCGAGGGTTATCCTGAAAATAACCTCTGTTTTGAAATAAAAAGTAAACAAGTGAAGATACAAAAACTTTATTATATACATATTAAAATTACAGTTTTTCTCTATTTTTCAACATAGTTGCCAAACAGATTCAAGCACTTGTCGTACCTTGAAACAGTCTTTGAAAATCAGTCATAAAAATCTGCCGCCTGTGAATGTAGCCAACCATTCACGGCATTTTGAAGCTCTTCGTTATGGGCAAACCGCTGAGATGCAAGCCACCGCTTCATGTTTGGGAACAGGTGAAAGTTACTAGGAGCCAAGTCCAGGCTGTATGGGGGATGATCGAAAACGTCCCATTTAAACTTGGCCAAAAGTTCATTTGTTTTCTCGCCCTCATACAGCTCGAAGAACAAATGAACTTTTGGCCAAGTTTAAATGGGATGTTTTCGATCATTCCCCATACAGCCCGGACTTGGCTCCTAGTGACTTTCACCTTTTCCTGAACAAGAAGTGGTGGCTTGCATCTCAGCGGTTCGCCAATGACGAAGAGCTTCAAAATGCCGTGAATGTTTGGCTACATTCACAGGCGGCAGATTTTTATGCAGAGGGTATTTAAAAGACTGTTCCAAGGTACGACAAGTGCTTGAATCTGTTTGGCGACTATGTCGAAAAATAGAGAAAAACTGTAGTTTTAATATGTATATAATAAAGTTTTTGTATCTTCACTCTTTTACTTTTTATTTCAAAACGGAGGTTATTTTCTGGATAACCCTCGTAGAAGAATAATTTTACTTATATTGTATTTAATTACTTAATTGTATTGTATTTCAAAGCAAAGGGAAAAAAGTTTGTGGCAAAGTGGCTTAATAAAAAAACGTAAAACGCATGTCAAGTTCAAGTTAACACAAGTTTGACGATACATTCAAGAATTATACTAGGTTTACAACTGAAAAGTTTTTCATGTAATCAGGATAATTGGTATGATACAATAAGGTTTCGGTAAATCTTATTAGTTTCTCTTGGACCGACATGTTTCCTGCTCGACGCATGCACTAAAACTGTGCCGTGACTACAAAATGTGGCTGCTCGACACCGACTTTTTGCTGTGCCACACATGTCTGCCTCCCAATATACGGTACGCTACAGATAACAAGGGTGCACAGTTTACGATCCTGCTTTGCCTGTCCTGATCTGCGCCACCAGCGTTCCAGTATACGCCCGGCCTTACTGTTTACTTCTGGTTGTTTGAGTTAATAAGATGTATACTGTATTTGTATTACTAAAAGGAATTTCTCAGATATTTACACATATTGTATATCACTGGTTTCCAACTTGTGTGGTGCTTGATACTAAAGTGTTTAATACTATAGTATATATACTAATATACTATATATACTATACTATATTATTTTATTAAACATCCTATGTAGGATTTTTAAACAGCCGTATTATTTAAAATTGAAATATATATTTCTAACCACCAGAATACGGTAACATAAAACACTTCCCAATGTTTATAGCGCTTTCGTGTATCTTGTACACATCTTCAGTAAGTTAACATTTATTACAAGTCAAAATTTAAAACTTCCTGCTCCTACCATGGTAGATAAGGAATCAAAATGAAAATATATATTTCAACTATACTATATATATACTAAGATACTATAGTAGATACTATAGTGTTTAAGTGTTTATTCCGGGTCATTTTAAAGCAACAGTGATTACACTGGTCTGCATCAAAAATTCCCCTTCAACTTTAATAGGTGATCTTTATGTATTTTGACCCCCTGAATCCGAATCTGACCTCCATTTGGTCCATCACCCACCATTTTTAGGAGGCGGGCCACTCCCCCTTATTTGGGAAATTTCAACTTTTTATCAGTCTGGTGTAACTATGATATGAAATTATGCAGTAGTATCACATTTTTATGGTTCTTCAATGCCTACCTAACACTGAAGGAGTACAATAAGAGAGTATTGATGTATTGATACATTTTGTGCAGTTTTACTTATACAATTTTTCTAGTTCAAGCACTTGTCATCGAATACATATACTTTGTAGTGTTAAATAAATTCACATCAATAAAATAATTATTATTTTATTTTAACAGTATTCTTGTTCAATTCTAATCCTTCTTTATAGTAAGGAATATTACAAATAATACAAATTAATTATTAATCATTATTTTTTCAACAATATTCTAATGCTTCATAATCTAAATTATTATCACATAAGTCTTTTATATTTTCCTGTTTAATCAATTTCTTATTGCATTGATTATCTGTGCAATTAATCGTATAATCTCTTTCATGTATACGATTTGTCACGTTACAATTATTAGCTACCTTTAATAATGTTGTTCTACAATCTTTTAATATCTTGTAAATCATCCATATAACATTTTCCTTTCGTAAATAATGAATATAATAAACACCTAAATCCTCATCTAATATTGCTTCATTAATATACTTCTAATATATTAAATATATTTTGAATAATTAAGCTCCGTAACATGAGGATGTACTCCCCCTTTGAGACTTCAAATCCCACTCACTATTTTTTTTACAATTTCTTCCCCTTCTTCCTAGTTGCCTAGCAACAAGATTTTGTTTGTATTTAATTTATTAATGTAAAATAATTTTGAATATTTAATAACAACCAGCTGGCTCTATTTTTGTTTACACTTCAATAGACCAAAATATAAACACAGCCAGCTGTCAGTCATTTTTGGATCGTTACAACTTAAAGAGAGTGGTTTTACTTGGAGGTAGCTTTTCTCTTGTACTTATCTCTGGAAGTTTCACGCACGAGTAACCAGCAATAGTCTGCTGACATACTTGAGTTCCACTTCCCAGAGAACAGTTTTTCGAAGAGTGCAATGTGTCGATGAAACCTTCTCCATGTGCATCGTAAACTGCTCCCAAGTTTTCTGGGAAAAAGCCCAAATGCACATGTAAAAGGTGCAATTTTAATAACATGTTGCAACCCATCGACTCGTATGCAGATAGCAATTCATCGACGAGTTCAATATAATTTTCACTAAGCTAAGCTTATCACTTGGCCCGGCTTCCCACCCTGCTACACCTCTGAACTAACGGTGATGTCACCCCTCCCCCTTCGGTCTTCATGCATAAATGTGCGTGCACTGAGATAAAATTTTCTATAGAGAGGGGATGGGGTACTTACAACCTCCCCCCGCCCCTCGCTTTATTAGGAATAACCGCTTTTAGTTGTTTTTTTCGAGAACTTCGGGGGGGCCCTTCAAAAACGGTGGGTGATAGAGAGAAACGGAGGTCAAATTTGGATTCAGGGGGTCAAGATACATAACGATCACCCTTCAAAGTCCAAGGGGAAAAACTTTCTTTTTTTTGCAGACCAGTGTTATTCACGTGAAGTAGGTCTTGTTCACACATTTTCTGGATAGTATCAAGATTTATTTCTCCCACAAAATAAGTATAATTTCTGTTATAATTATTTTTGTTTTACAATAAATGAAGAAGTGTTGTGTAAAAAAATACTTCAAATTATTGTATCTTCTTAGAGTGCTTTCTAATGTTTTAAATGGCCTTAATACACGTCATATATGCCCAAGTGAAGAGTTAGACGAGTGGCTACCGCTTCTCTTCCAGAATGAACGGATTGCCATGACTACGAAGTTGTCAGGGTAAATATGCACGCCTAGCTCTTCCCACCCATCCTGAATTTGAAGAGATTGCAGCAGGTCAACAAGCCTACAAGCACCTGCATGTTCTATGTACGTACGTGTACATTAGTTTTTTAATTAATATTATGTTTTTCAAAACCGGGTCATTTGAGAGATCTTCCTTTACACTGTTTTAAAAAAAACTCAAAAATTAACTACTAGAAAAACAATTTTATAATATTAATTAATTCTTTAATTTTTTTTATTTCTAATTTGTTTACGTTGCAATCTGTTCTATTTAGAACAATAAGCAACCCCATGACCCAATGAGATGAGGATGATGTGTATGACGTGTAAATGAGATGTAGTCTTGTACAGACCCAGGCCGACCATTCCTGAGAGAGTATGGTTAATTAAACCCCAACCATCAAAGTACACCGGTAACCACAGTCTAATATTCAAACCCGTATAAAAGTAACTACCTTTACTAGGATTTGAACCAGGAACCTTCGTCTCCGAAAATCAGCTGTTAAACAGCTGATTCTGGCGACGACTTTACCTCTAGACCAACCCGGTGGGTTCTTTAATAAATTCTTTAATAAATCGCTGAAATCAATTTCTGAAAAACTGGGTTTAGCTGTTTCGTTTTGAGTGTAGGCTACATAAGTAAGAATGTAGTAGTAAAATATTTTCCTTTAAATGAAATAAAAACACAACTTATCGTGTTGTTTTAAGGCCCTAAAAAATAGTGTGTTGTTTTTTTTTTTAATCTGCTGCTATATCTACTGAGCAGGTACTGGTTGGAAACCATTCTATATAAAAGACCTAAAGTGAATTTTATCAAATTGTATACCTGAATTGAATATTCTAACTTGAGTACTTCTGTACCTAATTACACTATAATATACAAATAATATTGTACCTTAGTCATATTTTATTATTTACATAATTTTTCATTGGTTTTCTTGGTATTTCATTGGTGGTATTGTGCGCAAGAATACAAAGTAGAAGGTTTTGGATTTTGACTTCTAGCTACAATCTGGAAATTATTTAATATTAAAACCAACTATAGTTACTAATAACCAAGCTGTAATTTTTAAAACAGTTTTAATACGAGGGGATTTTTTAAATAAGGTTTGTATTTTAATAAGAAGAAAAATACTTTAAATATCATTAAAATATTTTTCCAAATATACTAAGGAGCTGACTTGTTTGCTAGTGCAGGATGAAGTGCAAGGAGGGCACTGGTGACAGCGAGACGTGATGTTTTCATAGCAACGGTTGCTTTTAATCCACATGGCGACGTGTGTACTGTACATTCTAAAAATATTTACTCTCATATTTGTCAGTTGTTACTGTGAGACCGTTCTTTGTAGTGGTGTTAATTACGCTCGCGGCTCGTGAAGTTATTAATCTAGTTATTGTATGTAATCTAATATTGTTATACGCAGCCTATTTATAAACAAACTGATATAAAATATAACACTCGGTAGTAAAATATTAAAAACTAATACATTTTTTTATTATACTAGGCTATTAAAATAAACTTTTAGTATATTAATAAAATATTTTAGAATATTATTAGTTTAAAATCTAATAAAATATTTTGGTACTACAGTAGTTATTCGAAATGGTTTTGTGAGTAATATTTGTTAGAAAAGCGCGTACTAATGGTATT
Source organism: Catonia carolina (assembly GCA_035578175.1). Taxonomy (NCBI): domain Eukaryota; kingdom Metazoa; phylum Arthropoda; class Insecta; order Hemiptera; family Achilidae; genus Catonia; species Catonia carolina. The sequence continues at coordinate 74,698,427 of JAQMRL010000003.1, read as the reverse complement.
ATTACTACTACTAGGTTATAGGAGGAGGGGAATTGTACAAACAATCCTCTCCACCCGAATTCCTTACGCTAGCAATCAAGTAAGCTCCCATCTATACTTATCTATATAATTTTCATATTTTTTTTTCAAATATTTGTCATACTATTCAACTAGATTTGAATTTTTTATGTGTAAGAAATCTCCCGCTTGTGTAGAAACTCAATCCATGACTACAGTTTTCATTTCTTCATTTTTGTTGGAAGGATATTGGAATACCGGAATAAACCAAAAAAAACTTAATGAACCGAACCAAATCCAGACACTTAATTACGGACTCTAAGGGCATCCATGTAGAGCAAAAATAGAAATCGGATGAACAGAAGAAAGGAGGCAAGCCGACAGTGAGCAAATGCTGAGACTGTGGGCTGTAAAAAGAGCTTCCAGAATCATCTAAAATTACCTTACGTGCTCTAAAATTCGCCATATACGAGCAAAAAAATAATTTATAAATTATTATTATTATTATTATTATTATTATTATTATTATTATTATTATTATTATTATTATTATTATTATTATTATTATTATTATTATTATTATTATTATTATTATTATTATTATTATTATTATTATTATTATTATTATTATTATTATTATTATTATTATTATTATTATTATTATTATTATTATTGAAATTATCTTCTCATTCTTTGTTTTGTTAATTCAGTAAATTACAGAATAATTATTATTAAAATTATTCACTTATTGACTCATGCCGTACACATAGTGTAAATCTATTCTGTCCTCAGCAATACAAGCGGCCAAAAGGGGTAAATTTCTGTATTTTTTCACTATGAAAGTGGGAGTTCACTAACTTAGTCTCTTTTTCCGTGGTTGCAATATTTCGTGGTTAGTTGTAGTATAATACAGACAAGAAAGCCTTTGACCAAGAAATCCACATTGATATGTAAACTAGTGTAATTAAATTTTTTATTTTTTTCTATTTTACTATACCATTTATTATTTTTTGTTTTTTGTATTTTTGTGTTTTGTTTCTTTACTAAATAATGTAAAACTTAAAAAGACAACACCATTTTAATGTTTAGAATTAAACAACTTTTTTATTAGATGTTTGAGATTAAATCTTGTTAGATGTCTGATTTTTTTCTCTTCATTTTTGATGTAATTATAATAATTTGTTTAGATAACTGAGTAACTTCATAATCGGCTAAGGGTTTTGTAATATAGTTTCTCAAAGTATATTTTTTCAATACTGTTTTAATTTGGGCAATTACATAATGTTTTCTGTTGTTGTATTTAACAAAATTAGAGCTGTCGAATTATATTTAAGTCTAAGAATATATGAGATAATGACATAAAATACTTATATTTATAAAGAAACAATGTATTTTAATGTTTAATGTTACAACTGAACCTATTTAATTTACTATAAATCATCGATTTAATTTTTAAGATTGTTTTTGTTTTGTGAAGATTACCGTGTAAGTGAAAAGTTTATTCTTGCCATGAACCAAATTCAGTATCAATTTTGTCTAACTAAATTGACTAGTTCTAAATAAGTTATCATAAATTTAACCATTATTTAGTAAATCGATTTTTTCTTTTTTGTAAAAAGAATTGAATTGGATTGTACAGTAAAAGAAATTAAAGTGCATAATGAGCTATAATTTGTGTGTAGTTTTAGTAATTTAATATACGAGGTATGTCCAGAAAGTATGTTCCGTTTGGTAATAAAAAAAATTGTGTACAGATACAGAAAAAACATTTATTGCACAAAAATGTACAACTCTTAAACTACTTTTCCACATAACTGCCGAATTTTGCAGGCATTTGTCATAGCGTGGTACATGTTTTTCTATGCCTTCTTCATAGAAGGTTGCCGCCTGTGTCTTCAACCAGTTGGAAACAGTTTCTTTCAGCTCTTCGTCATTATTTGAAGTGTCGACCGCCAAGGAAAGACTTGAGATGTAAGAACAGATGAAAATCACTAGGAGCGAGGTCGGGGCTGTACGGAGGATGATCAAACACGTCCCAGCCAAATCCCTGTAGGAGGTTTTTCGTTGCATTTGCAGTGTGTGGTCGAGCATTGTCGTGAAGAAAAACAACACCTTTTGACAGGAATTCTTGGCGCTTATTCTGTATTGCGCGGCGCAATTTCCCTTATCACTTATCGCATTTTGTCCGTAAACTTCGCAAATTTGCTGATAAATTTTGATTGGTTTCACTTTTTTAGCATTCAGAAAACGAATCACAGATCTGATTTCACAAGCGGCGGGATTTTCAATCAACACCGACATTGTAAACAAGCACAACAAAGCGTAGGCGGCTGACAGCGATCTCAAAATGGCGCAGATTTCTTCTTCTTGAAACAGAGCGTCTGCTGGGCATGCGCGGAACTGCAATCGCAGTGCTGCAGCGGATATAAATAGAAACGGAACTTACTTTCTGGACATACGTCGTATTTATGTCTTCTTAAAGAATTTTAATATTTTTCTATTGTTATAATTTTATTTGTTTCAAAGTATATCAGAATCTCAATTATCTAGAGTTATTAGAGGATTGTTTTTAGATTTGAAAATTTCAGGCAACCTGTAGTAAATTAAAGTAATAAACAGTACAAAGTTAATTAATAACCATATTTACTCAAATATAGGACGAAAGCTTTTCCAGAATTTGGTTGTCATCTTATACTCATGTAGTAAGAAGACAGGTGTACCAGTTTTGTCCAGTGGTTGCCTGGTAATTTTGCCTGGGGGATTGTGAATGTGATTTGTCAAGAATTTTAACATCAGTGGACAGTAGGCCATGCTGTTAGTTATTTATAATGTACTGGGTTCAATGAACCATCTTGCAGCAGCCTACTGCATTGATAATCGTATCAATTAGATGAAAATTTTTTGCATTCAAAAAGAAAATCACACCTTGTAACACATTTGAGCTAATAGTCGATTTTCTTGCACATTTCAAAACTGCGCAAGTAATCAATAAACATTTGTACTAGATTGTGGGTATAATCAAACTGAAAAGTGGCAAAGTTATTTATCAGTTGGCAGTGGTGGTAGGGGTGGATTGTACCACGGCTCACAATGATGGTCTTACTTTCTGAATGACTTTCATGTAACGTACATGACGTTATGTGTTCTCATGTCATGACATATACCAGACTACATTAAGATTTTTTTTTTGTTTAACGTTCGACTGTTCTGCAATTACTGCTAATGCAGACGGTGAAGGATGAAATGATTTTGTAACGTATGAAAATATGCCGTGCCTGAATGGGATTCAAACCCAAGACCATATGATGAGAGGCGAGCACGTTACCAACTACGCTAATGCGGCCAGCTAGACTACATTACGAAATCTGTTTATTGTTTGTTATATAATCAAGACTTTATGAAATCCAAAATGGGAGTATAATGTATATTATATCATGAGAGAAATCCAACATTAAATATTTAATGCATGATAAAATATTAATTAATAAAAATTAATTGAACTTTTTGGTCATCGTGATGAACTCGTTTTTAGATATTTGAGATTTTTCTGTATTAACAACTAACTCGAAGGAACATGGTAGAAAGAAGTTTAAACATTAGTATTAGTAAATATCTTGCCATATTTAATGCGATAGTGAATGTTATTAAATTAAATTAATATTAATTAAACACTTCTAATGTAGAGTGACCAAACAGCCGGGACTGTTCCAGATTTTCACTGTTATTTTTATAGCAAAAGTCGAAAACAGAGGTTGATTTTTATTTTGCTATATTCACTCATGATTAAAATTAGGTTATGTTTTTCATTATTTACGAGGCGTGTTCAGAAAGTAAGTACCATTTAAAAAAAAAACAAGTAAAACAATGTTTTTTCAACACAATTTTATTTCTACATGAAAGCCCAAACCTTAAACTATTTTTCGACATAATTTCCACCGATGTTCAAACACTTGTCGTAGCGGGTGATCAATTTGTCTATACCCTCTTCGTAGAAGGTTCCCGCCAATGAATGTAGCCACGACTTCACGGCAGTTTTCACTTCATCGTCGGTTTCAAAGCGTTGGCCGCCTAGCTCGCGCTTCATGTGCAGGAACAAGGGGTAGTCAGACGGTGCCAAGTCTGGGCTGTAGGGAGGGTGATCAAACTGCTCCCAACGAAATTGTCGAACCAATGTTTGAGTGTCACCAGCGGTATAGGGCTGAGCATTGTCATGGAGCAACACAATTCCGTTACTGAGCATTCCTCTCTGTTTTGAATTCCTTGCCTTAGTTTTCTTAAGGTTTTACAATACCTTACCGCATTAATGGTTTCACCTCTTGGGAGAAAATCAATCAGCAAAACACCTTTCCGATCCCAAAAGACAGTGCACATGATTTTTTGTCCAGACATTGTCGTCTTGAATTTTTGTTTCTTCGGGGATTGCGTGTGTCGCCACTCGATTGATTGCTGTTTAGATTCTGGTGTGACATGACGGACCCAAGTTTCATCACCTGTCACAATTTTGTTTAAAAAATCCTCACCATCATCACTGTACCGTGTGAGAAAAGTCAAAGCACTTCCGAGTCTCTTGGTTTTGTGCACGTCAGTGGCGGGAACCTTTTATAAAGAGGGTATAGACAAATTGATCACCCGCTATGCAAGTGTTTGAACATTGGTGGAAACTATGTCGAAAAATAGTTTAAGGTTTGGGCTTTCATGTAGAAATAAAATTGTGTTGAAAAAAATTGTTTTTTTTTTAAAACGGTACTTACTTTCTGAACACGCCTCGTACATTGGCAAGAGAAAATAGTGTGATTAATTCATACTAGATTTTACCTTTGCAATAAGTATCAAATAATAAAATTCCTTTATAAAGACTGTATTTTACTATTCTGGAGACCTCAAAATCAAGTTTTAAACTCTGAAACTTCGAAACCTAAACTCCCACTACCATGAAGGGTATGCCATACTCGGTAAATTGAAGTTTCCCAGATTTCTTCAAGGATGATTTGGTTACCTAATTCTAATGAGTCAGTTTGTTGATAACATTAATTTTTCATTGTTTAAAAAGAATATAAAAATCTAATTTAAATTTAAATTTTGTATTAATTGATTTTGTCGATAAAATTTGAATCGAAATGAATTGAATAATTGATTATTTAAAATGATCTGTTGTTAAAAATTTAGTGGTAAGATATTTAAATAAGATGACGGAATCGATTATATATATTATTGAAATGTGTTACTGTATTTACATATCATTTATATAAAAATAATTTATCTGTATTTTCATGAAATTTATTGTATTGTTCTTGTTATGATTATTGAATACGTTTTGTAATGAGCTCTAAGATTTTTTTTTACATAAACCATCATTTTGTTGTTCATGTCTTCCTGTAAAATATAATGTTTTAATTTATTATAGTGTGTGTCATATCATTGTAAGCTTCAACGTCCAGCATTACTAACAACTCCACCTCGCTCTTCGTCTTTCAGTGTTACTATTAAGTATAATATACAAAAAGTAATGTAAGGTTATGTCATACTACAAACAGACAAAGTAATGCAGTAGTCTCCCTCTGAAGCAATCATGATGGGACCGGGCATAGGGTGGACAACCTAAAAGTTAGCTAAACCGAAAATCGTAAAAACCACGTCAGAAAGGTAAAAACCATTATAGTAATGTAATTGATTGTATAAAAATACAATAACAATTATTATATACATTTATATTTATGTTAATATTTATAAACAAATGTGTTGGTGTTTAGGTCAACAGCAAAAAGGCCGGTTTTAACCTGTACAGGTTTTACTAAGTAAAAACGAGGAGTGAGGTGGTTTACTATTGCCACAACTCACTGAGTTGAAAGAGTATGCTTATCAGCATGCCAGGCCCTCCTAAAAGCACCCACTTTCCATCCTGCAAATGACATCTTCACTTCATTCACAACACGGTCTGGCTGTATTGTGAAATTCATTACTCTCAGAGGAGATAACTCGGACTAGTGTCTCTTATGCCTCTACCTCTTCTGTTCTTAAATAGTTCAATCATATAATTGGCTGACTTAAGAAACAGAACTATTTTTTGTAGCCGTAGAACCAACAGATCGAGTGCAATTAATTTAACACTCGACCTGCCCGTTATGGGCAAAAACAAATGTAATGTAATAATAATCATTGTAGAAAACTTTTATTTCAAACATTTTTTTTGTATAACGCTTAGTTTAGCGGTAATAAGCGATTTTCTGTTTTTCTCATGAAAACGTGTGAAAAGTCGATTTTTTTAAGATTACGGCCTTAGTATGCATTTATGACAAAAGTGTATGTAATCAAATTTATAGAAAATTAAAAGATCTACAACTTTTATTTAAAGCATTTTTCTCTACAGAGCCTAGTTTAGCGTGAAAGATTGATTTTCCGTATTTTTAAGGCAAACTGAGGTTTATTTTCATTTTGCTTCTTTCCCTCATGATTAAAATTAGGTTATGTTCATTGAGGTTGTTTATTTCTAATGTTTTATTATTAATGTTAGATTATATTGTTAATTATTTGCATTGGCAAGAGGAAGTCGTGTGAGTGTTTCACACCAGATTTTTTTCTTTAACTTAAGGGCACTTTCGTGGTGCGCACTGCTTCGTCAGGTAATATCATATAAAGCTTCTGGGAATACTGTATTGTGAAGAATACATCTTTATTTGTCAAAGTTTTAATTCTGCCTGAACTATTTTTTTATAGCCGTGGAATTTAGTAGATTGAATGCAAATAATTTAACACTCCGCCTTCCCTTTATAGGTATTTTTTCCATGTAGAGTTTTTATGGCCTCCACTCACCCCTTACAGCCATCCCAACCTCCATGAAAGGAACCAACAGGGAAGCGGGGATGACCTACCTGAGTTGAAGAAGTGCAGCAACAGATAGAAATCCTTGAAACGCTGCACTTACCTATCGGGATGTAAATCCAGGGGATGTCAAAAGAAAAAAACACTAACATAACTACATAATATGCCTATAAGCTTATAAGTAAATTTGTAGATAACAATTATAATTGCATCAGTTTAAATGAAGGTTCTTTGGCTGCCAATCTGCATCACGAAGATTTTCATCCACATTATCGCATATCTACAATGATCTGATCCTCAGTTAACCTGTATAATTTGAATTTTACTGTTTATTATTTTTGTTAAGTTTTAACTTTTCAGTAATGTTCCTTTAACAGAAGGTTTCGGAGTAGTCATTATAATTACTAATAATTTATCATTAAATAATAAGTAGAAAATAGTTTAGTAAATAAATAATAATACATTTTTCTCAGGCTGTTATAACTGTCACTGATGTTTTATTTTACGAGTAATTGTAAGATTATTTCTTTTATAATTAAAACAAAAAAATATTGTGATTTATTAATATAATTTAATATTATGTTCAAAGTATTTAATAAATTTTAATATTGTTGTATTTTCCATTATTTTCCATGATTTCATTGGTCACATTTTCCTTTTTTTTAGGTCATCAGCCGAAAGGCTGGTTTGAACCTGTAGAGGTTTTACTAAGTAATACGAGAAGTGAGGTGGTTTACAATTGCAATTGGTTTACAAAATTTAAGAACAGGAGAGGAAGAGGTGTAAAAGACCCTAATAAGAGTTATAACCTAAAGTAATGAATTTCATTATACAGCTATGTTCTGTGGTGAATGATGTGAAGGTGTCATTTGCATTTGCAGAGTGGAAAATATGTACTTTTCAGAGGGTCGGGCATTCTGATAAGCGTACTGTTCCACTCAGTGAGGAAGTCAGAGGTAAACCACCTTCTCTCCTCATTTTACTTAGTAAAACCTCTACAGGTTCAAAACAGCCTTCGGCTGTTGACCTAAACAACAATGTGAGTTCAGCACTTACCCACGATCAACACACTCATGACGCAACAGTTTCCGTTAACTTTGATTAAAATACTAATGCTTCAACTCTACTGCACTATATAAACTAATACATGACTCTACAATGTCTCATTTTGACACCTAACTACTTACGTTACTTAACTTAAACAGAGATCCTATAGCTACTGCCGCATCCCACACCTCAATCTCCACCTCTTATTTGTTCCACCAGTTCTCTTCCTCCAGCCCACTCTGGCGCATAGCCTCTCTCACCCCTTCTTGTAAAGTTCCACAGGGTCTGCCTCTCATCTTCCAAGCAGCTGGCTGGTAGTTGAAGATCCTTTTCGCCCACCCTTCCTCTTCCGTGCGACATACATGAGCACACCAAACCATATTGCCTTTTCTCCTTTCTACAAGCACCTCTGCTTTAGCCCTTACTTCTTTATTCTCACATGTTCCAGCCAAGAGATTCTACTAGCTCTTCTCAAATAATCCATCTCCAGAGCATTAAAACTATTGCCAGATTTAAAAAAATTACTAATGTCAGCTTATCATTGTCTCATTCTGTCTCATACCGTTATGGTATCTTAGTATGGGGTAATTCTTGCATGGTTAACATGAATAGGGTTTTTAAAATTCAAAAGAAAGCAATTTTTTTTTTTTTTGGCATCCAGGAGTATAGGACATGTCAGTTATAACACCTGAAATACATATAAGAATCACACAATGTACCAGTATTATCAAGAAAGAAATTCTTGTATGATAAAAAATTTCACCAATCAAGTAATTTTTCAGATCTTTTTTAAAGGAATTAAAATTATCACATTTTAAAATTTGGGGTAATTCATTCATGAATTTTCTCGAGGTTTTTGTTCAAATAATTTTGAGGACTATTAGGTGTATGGTGGGAGCTAACGAGCTAACCTCATGCAGGCCACTATTTAAGGAGCTTAAATTGGTTACAGTTCCGTCTCTTTACATTTTTGAGGTGATTATGTATGTTAGACAAAAAATAATTTTATGCAAAATTTCAATGTTCACAACACGAGAAACAGAAATGATTATTATGTGACTACATTACAAAATTGTTTGAACAAAAACCTACTTATGCAGGGAGAAAATTCATGAACAAATTACCCCAATTTTTAAAATGTGATAATTTGCATTCCTTTAACCCTACAGCCGGCAATAACATTTTTCTAGACCTGCAGAGAATTTCTAGGCATTGAACCGTAAAGAAATTGTTAAAAATTTCCTATAAATCACAAACCTTGTCACGTGACATCAAGAAAACTTAGGAAAATGGAATAAATACATTTCTGAAATTTTAATCTGAGGTAAGGGACACTGAAACTATTTGAAAATAATTTTTACTCATATTTTTCTAAAATTTCAGATGACACTACTGTTTAAAACTTTCTTATTCTCTATTTTCAAAATTGTTTAAAACTTTCTTATTCTCTAATTTCAAAATTCATTATAATACAAATCTGTACGTCTTTTAATGTTTATTTCAAAATAAAACCAGAAAACGAATCTATGTTCAAAACTGAAGAAAATATGTACAAAAACACAATTAAAACCAAGAAATAACCAAATTCAGCTCTAGGACAGCGTGGTTTGAACAGAGAAACACAAGCAGGATATGCAACTAAAACTATTGTATTATACGTAAAAATTTACTTAATACATTACTAAACTATTGTACAAAACAACAACGCTGTCTGTAGATGAAATTAAAACTAAAACAACATTGCAATTCTATGAAGTAAATCAGATTTTGCGACGCGACCGGTTCAAGAAGCGGTAACATCGTCTCAAAATCGACGATTGCCGGCTCTAGGGTTAAAATAATCTGAAAAATTACTTGATCTGTGAAACGTTTTATAGCGTACAAGAATTTCTTTCTTGATAGTAGCGATACTTTGTTTGATTCTTATATTATGTATTTCAGGTGTTATAACTGACATGTGCGCCCATAACAGACAGGTGGAGTGTCAAATTATTTACATTCAATCTGTTTGTTGCAGGGCTAAAATAAATAGTTCTGTTTCTTATCACATGGTCACCAATTAATGACTGAATCATTTAAGAACAGGAGAGGTAGAGGTTAAAAGGTACTAATCAGAGATATCTCCTCTGAAAGTAATGAATTTCATTATACAGCCAGACCCTGTGGATGAATGAAGTGAAGGTGTCATTTGCAGAGTGGAAAATTCAGAGGGCCCGGCATGCTGATAAGCATACTCTTCCACTCAGTGAGGTAGGCAATTGTAAACCACCTCACTCCTAGATTTACTTAGTAAAACCTCTACAGGTTCAAACCAGCCTTTCAGCTGATGACCTAAACAACAACAACTGACAAGTCCTATACTCCTGGATGCAAAAAAAAATTGTTCTTCCTACTGATTTGCTAACATTCTGCCCCAAAAGTCATTATTGCATCCACTAATGCTTGGCAGATTATCTTAGTTTTTATTTTAATTTTTGATGACAACAGTACTGAATTAAGTTTATTCTTAGCAGCCCTGATTGGATGTCTCTTGGGCAGTCTAGAGCTCTTAGCCGGCCCATTAGCGTAGTAGTTAGGAACTAGCTTCTACACAAGGGTCCAGAGTTTGATTCCCGGTCAGGTTTGGCATTGTTTCATCACTCATTTTCATATATCATTATCCACAGTCTCTAAACCTAAAGCAGCCTTAGACCAGTCGTCTTCACACGTTCGTTCCTTCTCCTGTAATAAGGCTTCCGAGGTACTTAAAATCATCACACACCTTGGTTACTCTGCAATCCAACTGTATGTACAGCGGATGCTAATAAGCTTGCCAGTGTAGCTGTGCGAACAGTTTGAATTCAGTCGGTAGATTTCGTACCTTAGTACCGAACTACCATTTAAATCATAGGCACTAAACTTGACGTTAAAAACATTCAATTGTAATCATTGTATACAACAATTAACGCCCAAGAGCGACGTGACTGATCAGAGATTGCCCCAAGACTGGCTGAGCCAACTGAGTGTGCAATTACCAAATAAACCTTCTGCGCACTTCAGAAAACCGGCAAGCTTATTTGGCATCCACTCTACCATGCTCTCTCCTACTGTGAAGTATAATTATATCACAGAACTAGAGGTTCAAGCCAACAGCTTTTTGTAAGACCGAAAGTTAATAAATCCTTTTTTGCTAAAACTTTTGTTTTTTTAGGTCCGAAGTGTTTTAATCTGTTGCCTATTGAAATTAAAAATAGCTTAAACATGTTACTATTTTCGAGAAAGGTTAAAGATTGGCTCAATGACATAACTAATGTTGATTCACTTGTAAGAATTGTTGGTTAGTGTTGGTGTTTTACCGTTGCTGACTTGCACTGCTTGCTATTCAGTCTTTGTAAAAATTTACTGATCTTGGTAAACAATATATAACAACTGATTTTGGTGTTAGTCATGTACAGGTGAATATCTGCTATGAACACTGACGGCTTGGTTAATATTGTTGTTAAAAAATATAGTTAACACGCGCTGTAGCTGCTGCTACAATTTGAATTGTCATTTGTAGTGGATGACGACATTTGATTTGTAATTCATTTGTAAACTTGTTTTTATGTATTTTGTTTTTTTTATATATAACCACAGTTTACTTGAGTTGGTGGTTATTTATTCCTAGTAGATAAGATATAATTTTGCATTTGTATAAAGTGGAATAAATAAATATTATTATTATTAAATAATATTTTGTTTGAGTTGTGGCTATTAAATAACAAGACTGATGTAAATCTCTTATTGTCAGCGAATTTTCCATTGTTGGAAACAGTGCTGGAAGTCATCTTCTGTCAGCTCCTTCATGAAACGTTCCGCTTATTTTTACAGCTTCCACAGACTCAAATCTTGCCCCTTTTAATGCTGATTTCACCTTAGGGAACACACATGGTGCAAGATCTTGTGAATAAGGTGGATGTTCTAACGCTGAGATGCTGTACTTGGCTAGGAACCTCTTGACAGATAATGCGGAATGAGCTGGTCTTGGTGGAGAACCCATGATTTGTCCTTCCACATTTTGTGATTTTTTCATAATTAAATGGCATTCCTTATGTTAAAATAAACATTCAATGTTGAATCAATGTTATGTCATTGTTTATTTAAAACAATAGACAAGTACTAAGAACTATTTGGTAATACAAAATGCAGTAAGAATTCAATGAAATAAAATCATACAAACCTATTGTAATAAATTTATTGTAATTTTTATTGTAATTTTTTTGTAATGATATTTGACATTATTAGAAGACTAGATGATAATACAAAAAGCATTATTAATTAATGAATTTCAAACAACTAATCAATAATCGACAATAGGAATGTTTTATAATCAATGGTAATTAAATAACACTTGACAATTTTTTTTACAATTTTAAATCAATCTATTGAAATAGATCAAAATAAAAGGTAGCCTACCTTTTGTCAGATTCTGCTTGAGTCCCAGCTTTGTGTTGTTGCAGGGTGAAGGGTAAGGGTGAGGTATAATGAATGAGTGATGCATGCTGGAAGAACGATTGTTGTATTACTCTGATACAAAACATTCTTTTTAAACTTTCCGTATTTAAAAAATTCGTTTGTATTTATTACAATTATTTATTTACATGTTTGATAGAAAATTGTAAGTTAAATATTATGAATCCAACCACTGTTTAAAGAAAATGTTTAAGTAATTACAAAACAAATTCATAAAAATCAAAAAACATGAAAGGTATAGATTTCAAAACAGACAACTTAGATCAAAGTCATTTTAAAGTAACAGAAAACTGATACTTTTATTTTTATAAGGTGGATAGGTAAGTGATTTTTTTAGTTGTATCATATCTTTTTCTTCTTCAGTTTATAGTTTAGGCATCTCCGACTGTTCCAGAAATTATCTCCTTTGTGGGCGTCCAACACTCCTCTTACCAGTGGGTTTGTAGCTTAAACAGACCTTGCTCATCCATTCCAAATGTACCTAATCATGAATTCTCTTCATTCTCTCATGTAAGGTAGTAAAAGTTAATGGCTATATTATGAAGTTTTTTTTTTAAATCACCTCATTCACTAAATTATTACGCTCCACAAGATACGGTAAGCAACATGTCTGATGTAATCTTGGGGAGCTGTGCTCTCATAGTAAAATTTAGAATTTTAGCAGAGCATATTGGATAAACTTTATTTTTAGGTTATTATGAAGGTACCTTAAAAAGTTAAATAAAAATAATAATTCAAGCAGAACAGTTTCACTTAAATTTTATTAACTTAAAAATAATATTTAATTAATTTTCACTTCATTCTCTTGAAATAATGGTGCGCACAACAGGTTCAGCTATGATGTTCTGAGCTGTGAAACAAAAAAGAATAATTGTTACAAAAGAACTATCACTCAGAAAACTTGCTTAAAAAATACTTGTACAATCATATTTGGCTTGAATAGATAATTATGCTAGCATACTTTTGGAATTATAAAACCTAACGTAAAATTAACCGCAGATACAGTTACTTGAGTCGTTAGTTCGCCTTTGGTTTTATCGAGGGGTAAAGGGGGGAAAGCATCAGTCCGCATGTGCAACTGCTTTGGTATCAGTTCACCACCACAACAATGTAAACTATACTTCGAGGACATACAGTATATTGTAGAACCTTTTGTTGATTAACTGTATGCATATAACTGTTTGATACCGTAGACGGCTGCCCATAACAGACAGGTGGAGTGTCAAATTATTTACACCCAATCTGTTCGTTGCAGGGCTAAAATAAATAGTTCTGTTTCTTATCACATTGTCAGCCAATTAAATGACTGAATCAACAGAAGAGGTAGTTGGTGTAAAATACACTAATCAGAATTATCTCCTCTGAAAGTAATGAATTGCATTATACAGCCAAACCCTGTGGTGAATGAAGTGAACGTGTCATTTGCAGAGTGGAAAATATGTGCTTTTCAGAGGGCCCGGCATGCTGATAAGCGTACTTTTCCACTCAGTAAGGAAGGCATAGTAAATCCTCACTCCTTGTTTTACTTAGGAAAACCTCTGCAGGTTCAAGCTAGCCTTTCGGCTGATCACGAACATGTCGGTTTCTTGAAAACACAGTCGAACTATTCACAGTGCTGAAAAAATCTAATATGCAATGTAATAAACTCTGTAATAAATGTAATAAAAGTTGTTAAAGCTAAACAAAATTACCATCCTATGCCTCTTAACAAAAGCCCTGAGCAAGTAACTAATTACTGTGATGTGTCAATTAAAAATAAATAAATTAAGAAGGAAGTTAAAGAAAGTGAAGAAGATAATTTTTCATTAACAGTTTTTTTTGACAACTGGTAAAAAAAGGAAACTGTTATATAATAATTAAGTGATGTTTGTTACCAGTTTTGAATGGTCATGACTCGATGCTTTTAATGGTTAATGAGCTCTGCTGTTCCGCACATTTAGACAAATCAGAATGTTTGCAAACATTGTCAGATTGTATGAGTACATCGATTAAAGAGCGCGTTAACATCCAATACTTTATAATCAGCTGGTTGTATGTTTATAGGTTATAACTATTATTGAAAGACCAAAAAAAATGGCTAACTAAATATATAACAACAGCAAGTATTGGCAACGTTGCTGGCATGTCATTGGCTAGCTATGAAGTGGGTAGGGGGCAATGCTTATGTTTGGAGTTCATCATCATCATCATCAGCTTTGAAAAATAGTATAATCATTACAATCCAATATAATTTTGATTAACGTATGCATGTATCATTGTGAGCTTGAAGGTCGATGGAGTTAATCTTCGTATTGCCAGATCTCATTTTCTGTGTGTTACATGTATTCATATTCACAAAAGCACAGAACACATTTAAACAACTATATATAATATATATATATATTGTAAAAATATACAGTTATATTTCCTACTTTACAGTGCTCCAAGCGCAAGTATTATCCCTGCCAGTGTATTGTGTCCATTATAATCCTGCCCTCGTCTGGCATGGATGGAAATTGGAAACAGTTGAGTTCCCGTTCAGACACATGAAACCAGGATTAGAAATTAGTGTAACACGACCTAGCCAAAAAAAATCTGTATTGTGAGTACTAAAGTATATGATTATAAAATTAACTCACTTTTAAATCAATTTTCCAGGTCAATTATTCGCTTGAACTGTAAAATCAATTATCCATTTGCTGGTGTGTTGGCTGGAATTGGATTGAACTTGTCCAACGAAAGCTCCGGGCTCATATATGTGTTGAGAATAAAGTTCATTTCAACGAAACCAGAATGCGTGAAGTTGTCCACTGGAAGCTGTTGGCACGTTAACCTGCTGAAGAAACTCCTGAAACAAATCTATTTCTACTGCGTCTTCCACGCCACCCAGAAGGTTCGCAATTAGGCGCGTTACGATGAGCTTTTTTTATAATTCGGAAAAGGAGATGTCTGATATTAGGCCTAAACACTACTGTGGAGTTAACCCCCCCCCCCCCACACGGTGTATTGTGTCTTTATTCATTTCTTGCCCTCATCTGGTTCAGGTGGAAATTGGGAACAGTTGAGTTCTCATTGGAGCAAACAAGACTAGGATTACTGTAATGCGACTTAGCTAAAAATAAATGGTTCTTGTGCATGTTTAAACAATTACAGTTCACAAGGTTTTATATTAAAGTAAACTATTATTTTATACTTCAACAGAGATGACTAGGCAATGAAAAGAATTTCTATTCAAAAACTATCAAAAAATTTTGCAAAGAAGCATTCAAAAAACGTGAGTTCTGAATTATTACATCCTGAACTGCTAAAAGCCAGTCAATCATGAACCTAAGTCTGATCTAGGAACCCATTTGCAGAACTGTTCAAATGAACTTACAGCAGTGTAAATGATACATCTTCAGTCACTTGTATAAAATTTATACATGTGACTGAAGATGTATCATCTTCTGTAAATTTTAAATAAATGAAAAAAATTTTTAGTTTCAATTTTTCATTTACTCTGATGATGGTGGATCCACCGAAACACGTGTAAGTAGGAATAAAATAAAGGTGACGCAGTTTAAAAAGAAGGTTAGTGAAATTATTATATTAATTCATTATATGAAATAGAAATATTTCAAACTGCAGGATGCATTATAAAGATTTATTTTTGAATAATGATTTACTTACTATAACTTCTTGTGAACTGTTATACTTTTTATTTACTTATGCTATTATACTATACTAACTATACTATACTTAACTGTTATACCTATTTACTTATACTTGTGAACTGTTTTTTAAAATATTAAATATTTAATTTATAAATATTCACATGTTCTGGTAATATAATGTGGGTAGATTTATTTTTGGCTAAATCGCTTTAATCTAATTCTAATCCTTGTCTCGTTTGCTCCTACGGTAACAACTGTTCCCAATTCCCACCTTAACAGACTTTGGCAAGATTTGAATAAAGACACAATACACTGGGGTACGATACGCGCGCGTTGGGTATAACCGGTGTTGTTTGGTAGACCTACTATGAAACAATGTTCATTTTTTAACTATGATTAATCATGTGGGTAAATCTAATTAACTAATTTAAAGATGACTGTAATGTCTCATCTGTGCATCAAACAGGGTTGATTCAGTGCAGTGAATTACAATATATTTTCATTTGTTGCAGCAGCTTTTGCGATAAGTCAGCATCCTTCCAGAAATGTAATTGCTAGTGCAGTCCATTCTATTCCATCTGAGAGAGCTTTTCCAGTAGCAGTGTCTACACTTCCAGTGGGTGATTTCAACGTACTACGGAAAATTGGTCTTGACAGTTCAAGTCGACGAATAACCTGAAATATAAATTGATACAGAGTGAGTTACTTTAACAAACAATTATTTTACTTTAAAATTACCTTGTGAACTGTTTTTTAAAACATTAAATGTTAATTTATATACATTCACAAGTAAGTGTTCCGTTGATACGTGCGTGCTCACACTTATAAAGGCCAAGCCATTTGCTGTGAGCACACTTGCATACTTGACTTAGACCCCGCATACCCCTTCAACCACCAGTAAGATGTACAGTTAGAGTATTGTTGAAAATTGATAACACCCATTGTATTTTGTAGGCATGCTGTTCCATTGTTGATTACATAAACTGCACTATTGCAGTACATACAAGACTATACTAATGCCGACGCACGTTTTGCCCAGCGCTGTCCTTACAAAAATTAGCTATTACCTTACCGATTCATTTTTGGCTAATCCTTGTTACACTAATTGTAATCCTGGTCTCGTCTGCTCCAATGGAAACTTAACTGTTCCCAATTTACACCTCGACCGGACAAGGGCAGGGTTAGAATAGACACACTATA
The DNA here is from genome assembly GCA_035578175.1 of Catonia carolina. Lineage (NCBI taxonomy): Eukaryota > Metazoa > Arthropoda > Insecta > Hemiptera > Achilidae > Catonia > Catonia carolina. The sequence continues at coordinate 74,681,241 of JAQMRL010000003.1, read as the reverse complement.
TTTGGAGGGACAACAACCGCACGTGGGGTTTAACCGCCAGTGTTTGATAACAATGATTAATCATGTGGGTTAGCTAATTAGCTAATGTATCATTACTGTAATCTACTCATCTGTGAACCAACTGGGGTTCTTTCAATGGAGGTAGATCACAGCATATTTAGGTTGGCAACATTGAGTTTGTTAGAAATAAGGTTTCCCATCAACTGTAAATTTTAGCCAGGTATGCCAATTTGTACGTATATTTCATTTTAGCAAAACGTTTGGTCAGACCCCATTTCTTGTCTTGTCAGTTTCTTTATTATATAATTGATGTTATACTCATCAGATGCCTCAACAACCTGATAATCTATGCAAAAATCACTACAATATCTCCAATCTTATGATGGGAAAATAACATTTTTAACTCTTCTATTTTTTAAACAACTGAGAAAATAAGACATTGTACAGTAAGTATTATTGTGAATTTTTAAGTCAGATGTGACAATATTAATAAACTAATAATCAAACATTACCTTTACCTTTTCCAGAATATATTCGTTGTGTATTATTTTTGGAGAATTGCTTTGATCTTCATTCTTCAATTTATCATAATATTTTATCGGACAAGAACTTTTTAGCTTTGTATGTGAAACTTTATTATTTTAATAACTATTTGATCTCCTTGCTCTTGATTCATTTTATTGTATGCTAAATTTACTTATGTTTGTATTCACTAAAAAAATGCAAGCTGGAAATTTCATATTAAAATTATTTCTATACTTCATATTTAATTTTGTTGATTTACTCTCCATGTTATATGAAATAAATTTAATTATAAACTGAATTTTTTTTATTTATATTTATTTCATATTTTCTAATTTTTAATTAGTTTGTAGATTGATTGGTGTGATTCATCACAGAGGTGATGTGATCGCATGTCTGGGTGTATGCAGTGTAGGTTCTTGTTAATAAAAAATACATGTACCCTAGTTTAATTTTAGTATATTGGTAATTCTTTTTAAAAAAAGTTGTTTAATTTTGTAGGTTAAAAAATGTTTAAATTTGGTTTAAGAATGTAATATTGTTGGTTCTGTAGTGGTGCTTGAACCGGGAGGAAAGAATAGTATCTTCACCACGAAAACACCAAAATATCATCATATAGAAAATATGTCAAGAATTAAATTTAAAAAATTTAAATGTTATGCTCTGAACCTCCCGGTAACATTGACTGAGCTCTTCGTTCAGAGGTTCAGACAATGACTAAAGTTTAGCGAATTCGTTTAAATTTGTTGTAAAGTTGATGTAACAGTTTCCAATTTGAAGTTAGATCTTCCTTCAAATTGACCGTGCAATGAGCAGAAAGTTTCCTTTCTGAAAGAAAAAGTTTCCTTTTTGAAAGAAGAATTTTCCTGTGCATTTGCCAGCAAGCCTTTAGATCTTCAAGTTCGTAACCAGCCACATTGGCGGAGTTGGTAACTTGCTTGCCTCTCATCATGCAGTGGAAGGTTCGAATCCCACTCAGGCACGGCATATTTTCATACCTTACAAAAAAAAATCATTACAATAAATAAAAATTTAGTAGCTTCGGTTAGTTAGCATTTCAAATTTACAAATGGGATTTGGTAAACAATGTATAAATAAATAAACGGTGGTCCAGCTTTACAAAACTGCAAAAAAACCAAAACAAAAAATAAGTACTTACTGTACAGTTGTAGGAAATGTACCTGTGCTTTACTCCTTGAATGATCCTTGTAGACTTGTAGATTGGATTTGTTTTTGTTAAAATCCTTGTTGCACTCATACTTTCATGTCTGCATAGTGTTCAATGTGCTCCATGATACTTCTTCACTGCAGCAATGGTTACTTAGTACTTCTGCACTGGGTTGATTAAGAAAGAATGATAATTTATTGGTTTTCATAGCTATGGAAACGAAAAGTAAAATATTTGGTTGTTATGCCTACAAAACTTTTTTTTTAATGTATAAAAATAATCTCTTCGTTGCAGGGCTAAAATAAATAGTTCTGTTTCTTATCACATGGTCAGCCAATTAAATGACTGAATCGTTTAAGAACAGAAGAGGTAGAGGTGTAAAAGACACTAATCAGAGTGATCTTCTCTGAAAGTAATGAATTTCATTATACAGCCAGACCCTGTGGTGAACGAAGTGAAGGTGTAATTTGCATAATGGAAAATGTGCTTTTCAGAGGCATGTGCTTTTCCCAGCATGTTGATAAGCATACGTTTCCACTCAGTGAGGAAGGCAAAGGTAAACCATCTCACTCCTCGATTTACTTAGTAAAACCTCTATAGGTTCAAACCAGCCTTTCGGCTGATGACCTAAACAACAATATAAAAATGTAAATTAAAAAAAATTATTTAAATAAAAAAAAAACATTAAACTGCATTATATTAAACTATGTTAATAATGTGAGTTCAGCACTTACGCACTCACAACACAACAGTTTCACCAGCCTTTCGACTGATGACCTAAACTACAGCATTAGAAACACATACATTTGTGTCTATTATTTTTATTATTATTACACACATAAATATATGTATTTCTGGATAAATAAATTATACATAAATAAAATATTTATTTTTCATAATTAATGACATTCTTTATAGTAAGGTAATGGCTATCTTATGAAGTTTTTTACTTTCTCTTGCCTATACAAATATTTTAGGAAGGAAAATAAAATTGTTTTCAGTTCTCATAGATTTGTTTGTGTCAAGAATTAAATTTAAAAAATTTAAATGGCGCTCTGAACCTCCCGGTAACATTGACTGAACTCTTCGTTCAGAGGTTTAGTAAACTTGTTGTAAACTTGATGTAAACTTGATGTAAACTTTATATAACAGATTCCTATTTGAAGTTAGATCTTCCTTCAAATTGACCGTACAATGAGCAGAAATTTGCTTTGTCTCGATACGACAAAAAGCATTTCCCTCTTGATCCGCCAGTAAGCCTCTAGATTTTCAAGATCCCCTTATAAAAGTAGCCAGCCGCATTGGCGTAGTTGGTAACGTGCTCACCTCTTATCATGTGGTCGTGGGTTCGAATCCCACTCAGGCACGCCATATTTTCATATCTTACAAAAAAAAAATCATTTCATCATCCACAGTTACACCCCAACGTCATCGCTAATGACTGTTGCAGTTGATGCGACATTAAATAAATAAATAAAAAAATGTAGGTTCAGTTGGTTGGCATTTCAAATTTAGAAATATTTGGTAAATAATGCACAAATAAATAAATGTGGGTGCAACTTGACAAAACTGTAAAAAATCCAAAACAAAAAAGTAAATAAATACTTACTGTACATGTTGTAGGACATGTCCTGTGTTGTACTCCTCGAACGATCCTTGTAGACTTGTAGATTGGATTTGTTAGTGTTAAAATCCTTGTTGAACTCACACTTCCATGTCGGCATAGTGTTCTGCGTGCTCCATGATACTTCTTCGCTGCAGCAATGGTTACTTATTACCTCTACACTGGGTTGATAAGGCAAGACTGATTTTATTTATTGGTTTGCTTAGCTATGGAAACTAAAAATAAAATATTTGGTTGTTATGCCAACAAAATATTTTTAAGGGGGGAATCTACTGAAAATTGAAACTTTTTTCTTTTAAGCCACCGGAAGTTTATATTTAATAGACATACAAGATTTTATACAAAGAACATTTTTTGCCTTAAATTTTCATAATTTTTTCCCCATACCCTTCCCAAAATAAGTAGTTTGGGGTTGAAAAACATTGCTTCACAAAAACAAACATAACTCTACTGTTATTAATCTATTAAATTGACTTAAAAACAGAAAAAAAGAGTAAGAAAATATCTAAGGGCTGTATTATTGAATAAACTTTGAAGTTAATACAAATATTTACTATTACATTTTTAATTTTTGAACAAATTATTTCTAAATTTTCAGGTTTAAACTTTTTATGATAATTTTGGCCCAAATAATCAGGTGTTGTACATACTATTGCCACTAGAGGTGAGTGTGTTGATTAATGTTTAATTATAAATTTATCTCAATCGCTACTCAAGTTACGATTATTTTATTATTTATGAAACACAAAAATTAAAATTTTCGGAAATAAGTTATTGAAGTTTTACTTGTCTTATAAGACACTGACGACAACAACAATACGCAGCCATCCCAATCTCATTTTTATGACTGAATAACTGTGAGAAAGGAGCTTCAAAATGGTGAAAGAATTACGTGTGTTTACCACTTTTAATTTACGAGGTATTAGGTTTTGAAATCTGTGTATTTTTATGAGCAAACATAGTGTTTCACTACAGAGACAGACTTACAGTTTATTTAAAACATTTTTATTGGTAAACATTCCTTAAAAATGGTTGTACAATTTGAAATCGCGAAAAAATTTACAAAAAAAATTTATTAAGGTATTTTTGTGTAGATTCCACCCTTAATATATAAACTTATGTAAATAGCAATGATCTGCCATTTGAAACAAGCCAAAAGTTGAAGGAATAATTTCACTCGCCTTATTTAAAGCTTTATTTTAAACAGATGTTTTTATAATTTTTTGTCTACGTACAAAGTAAAAAAATGTTGTGATTCAGAAAATTTTAAACTAAAAAAACCATCAAAATTTAAAAAAAAATTATTTTCTATAATAATAATAAGGATAATAATAAGGATATAATAAGGATTTGGAAGTGATGAACACCATCAAGAGCAGGAAGCTTGCATATTTCGGCCATATCATGAGGAATGAAGAAAAATACGGCCTGCTGAAATCCGTTCTCCAAGGAAAGATCTATGGCAGAAGAGGACCAGGAAGAAGAAGAGTGTCATGGCTGAAGAACCTGCGTACCTGGTTCTCCAAGACTACGACAGAACTTTTCAGGTTGGCTGTAAATAGGATAGCCATAGTCAGACTGATCGCCAATATTCGGAACGAATAGGCCCTAACAGAAGAAGAAGACTACCCCCTAAAGACATCCAGGTATTGGCCTATCAATAATGGAGGGTAATATCGAGGGAACAAATTGTAGAGGGAGGCAAAGATTAAAATATATAAAGTAAATAACAAAAAATGTAGGGTGTTACAGGTATGTAGATATGAAATGACTTGCGCAAGATAGAACAGCTTGGATAACTGCGTCAAACCAGTCAAGAGACTGATGACAAAAAAATTAACTTATAGTAATTGGCTTTCAGGCCAGTCCAGTCAGTCAGCTCGTAGAAAGTCGCTATTATTTGTTAAGTAACACTGGCTGGGCAAGCTACTTTGTATGGTGACCAGCTGACAGCCATCCATGAACAAACTCTACAGAGGGTCCCTGTTCAAACTCATGTCTAATCCACGTCAAAAAATACAGCAAAAGCACCGATTAAATTGGGTAGTTGTCAACAATGTACAGTTCCCGATAACAAATAAAAGCTAAAAAAAAAAAAATCTGGTGTGAAACACTCACACAACTTTCTCTTGCCAATGCAAATAATGACCAATATACCCTAACATTAGTAATAAAGCATTAGAAATAAACAAAAAACTAATCTCAATAAACATAACCAAATTTTAATCATGAGTGAAAGACACAAAAGGAAAATCAACCTGTTTGGCTTAAAAATATAGAAAATCACTTTCACGCTAAATTAGGCTTTGTAGAGAAAAATGTTTTAAATAAAAGTTTTAGATCTTTCAATTTACTATAAATTTGTTTATTAAACTTTTGTAGTTAAATGCATACTAAGCCCGAAATCTTAAAAAAAAATCGATATTTCACACGTTTTCGTGAGAAAAAAACAGAAAATCGCTAATTACCGCTAAACTAAGCGTTATACAAAAAAATGTTTGAAATAAAAGTTGTAGGACTTTAAATTTTCTACAACTTTTATTATGTAAAGTTTTGCCCTACAATGCATATTAAAGACGTAATCTTAAAAAAACAATTTCTTTACGTGAAAACAGCCTCACCGAGAATTTCAGCTAACATGGCGCCTACGTACCCTATCTTGTAAAGCATAAAAATTTAGTTAACCAGGCGATTTCAAAAAAAATCGTAGGACCAGTTTTTGAGAAAATCGCAAAAAAGTGAAAAATTACACAAATAAACTACTACTTCCAGTTGACCGATTTTGATGAAAATGTTCGTGTCGGGTCTGGTAGTGGTATGTAACTTAATTTTCAAGTTTGGAGTTTGTACGATGTTCCGTTCTTGAGATTTTCTGTTAACACACACAGACCGATCGCTAAAAAAATGTATTTTGGTTTCAGGGGGTCTGAAAACGTGTAGATCCGGTGAAAACTCGATTTTGAAAAATCGACATGAAAAAAATACTTTCCTTCCTATATATTTATATAGGCAAGAGAAAGTAAAAAAACTTATGGTAATTAAACATAGGTTAAAAGTTTTATTATCTAAATTGGCTAGAGAAAGTTGTGTGTGTTTCACAAAAATTTTTACAATTCGTAACACACATCATTCCAGTTACATAATCAACTGTAGTCGCTTATAACTAACCTGTTTGATGCTACCTAAACAAAAAAAAATAAAAAAAGGGTTAAGCTTATTTACAATCATTCGATGTATTATATAACGGTCATTTAAAATAATAAAAAAATTCTTAAATCAATTGTAAAAAAAAATTAATGATATTTAAACAAATATTTTGTAGAAAAAACCAGTTTTTTTGAAGAGACTAGCTCTTCTTTAGTAGCAATTGTCTTTCTTGGTGACAAACACAATCTACATTGGTATGTATAAATAAACAATTGAATTTAAAATCTTGGTCTATAAAAAAACAGGTAACAAAAATAAGTAAAAAATTTTTTTTTTCCTTTAATGGTAATGCATATTTATTAGGTTTGTTGTATTCCATGATTATGTTAAAAATTGATATGTAAATAAGCTTAGTATTTATGTAGTCTTCAGAGAGGAATATTTTTAAGCAATCGATTGTATCAGTAGTGTGAATAATGAAAATGTATCAGATCATTAGTAATTTTTTCAGTTTCGTGAAATAAATAACTAAGAAACATTAAAATGTATTATGTAAGTATTATTTAAAACTTTTTGCTACTTCAATTTTTAAATAACTTTTTTTTAAAACCTTAATGTGTTTACTGAAATCTATTCAATGTAGAACAGCGGTTCCCAACCTTTTTTTTCTTCCGTACCCCTTGCTGAATTTTTAACTAAAATTATACACCCAAAAATGTAACATTACTGTAACTACAATACTTCGCTAGTGGGGGCTATTTAATCACTAGCTAATCTCTAATCAATTTGCATATTTTCATATGTTTTTTTATTTATTTCCAAATATTTTGCATAATCTACATTTATTTTTTTATAATCATAATGGTATTTTTCTGTGAGTATACGTTGGTTAGTTTTTAAATAGTGTAAAATATAACTTACACTTATACATTTTATTATGTGTTCAAATTAAGATATAATTTTAAGCCGAGGAAAATGTAAGTTAATACAAGCATTTAAAATAGATATTTTATTGAAAACTGAACATTTCTTGTATGGTCTTAATTTTACATCAAAATACTAATGACAGAGTTATAATAATTATAGTATTTCTAATCTAAGTCAAGACAGATTAGTTTTAAACTTTGAAAAAAACTCACATCGAATACAAAATGCTTTTAAAATTTGTAAATACAAAATCTAACATGAAAATTTTGATGTATTGAAACTAAATTATTAGTCCAGGGAACGTCTTCAGAACTCTTTTTTAGTGTGACATTGAGGCTGTTTTGTTGCACTTAATTGTGTTTAAAATCAGGTTCAAATGTAGACAAATAAAGCCTTAGATCTGGGCTTGCATTAAGCTTGTCAGTACAATAACCCCACTCAGTTACTCAGAAAAACAACAACCGCCATTGCCCTTTATTTTCGGCGTACCCCTAACCGGTTGGTTGCGTACCCCGGGTTGGGAACCACTGATGTAGAACAATAAGGAATTCCATGACCCAATAAGATTATGATTACATTATGTACGATGTATAAACAAGGTGTAATCTTGTACAGACTCAGCCCGACCATTCCTGAGAATTTTTTATGTAGTTTATTTATGAGACTACATGTAAGAAAATTGTATAATTTAATGACTTATGTAGTGTGTAGCAATCACTACATTTCCAATTTGGCTGGCCCGTGGTGTAGTGGTCAGCGAAACTGGCTACTATGCCGGGGTCCCGGGTTCAATTCTCGGTCAGGTCTGGCATTTTTTTCATCTGTAAATCACCGCATATCATTACCTATGCACAAGCCCAAGGCTTATGTAGGCATCATCACTCAATAAAAAAAAATTAAATAAAAAATAAATAAATCATTCCTTTTGTGGTAATATTTTTCCTGTTGTAAAGTCAAGTAATTTTTTTAAAAATTATGCTTGTTTCAGTTACTGGAGGACTATTTTTATTGACAAGTGTATTAGGTGCAGTGTGGTTTGGAAGTGATTTAGAGTATAATCTGTTGAGAAGTTTGCCTTCATCTGAATTACTAGATATTAATGTATTGTTAGTTACTTTACAAATATTTCTATTTCATATAATGAATTAATACAATAATTTCACTAACCTTCTTTTTAAACTGCGTCACCTTTATTTTAATATTTTACTTACACGTGTTTCGGTGGATCCACCATCAGAGTAAATAACATATAATTGAAACTAAAAACATTATTTATTAAAAATCTATAGAAGATGATACATCTTCAGTCACTTGTATAAAACTGATTTAAAATTAATTTATCCCTTCTCATATTTACTGTAGATAGCAGCAGCAGTCAATATCACTTCATCATTCCTAAATTTCACCTGTTCATTCAAAACGTCCTGCTTTTGCTCTTTTAAATATTTATAAATGTGGAACATCTCATATTTTTCAATTTTATTTTTATTTTCTACATTACATTGTTCTATTATATTGAAATGTTCATCTATTTTACCAAATTTATGTTTTTCTTCTTTTATATGATTGGTATAGTTAGATATAATGTAGTCACATTTCAGTGCTTTTTTATGTTCATTATACCTCACTTGAAAATTACGACTAGTCATACCAATGTAAAATTTTTTACAATCCTCATTACCACAATCTATTTTATACACACCCTTTTTATTGCTTAGTGTTTCATTTATATTATTTTTAATTATATTTGTGGACAGTAGTTTTTTATTATTACATGTGTATGCGATTTTATAAAATTTATTTAATGTTCTGTATAATTTATTGTTAATAATTTTATTGTATTTTAATGCAATAAATGGTTTATGTTTTATTTTATTATCTAATATAAGGGTGGTTCTCAAGTTATTTTTAAAATGTAGTTTGTTTTTAATTTTATTTATTACTTTATTTATTTCTTTTTCATGATACCCATTCTTTTGTGCTATGAATTTTATTGTTCTTAATTCATTTTCTAGTAGTTTTTTATCTTTTATATAATTATATGCTCTGTGAATCATACTATGGTAAGCTGCCATTTTATGTGAGTATGGGTGGTTAGATGACTTATTTATATTTGTTACTGGTAATATACTTTTACGAAATACACCTGTTGTTATTTTACTATTACCCTTGATTAATTGTTTGTCCATGAAATTTAATTTATTATTATTTTCAAGTTCCATAGTGTGGTGTAATTTATCATCAAATGTATTTAATTTTTTTAAAATAACATCCTCTTCATTTTTATATGTCTTTTCCAATATTACCAGTATGTCATCTACATATCTGTGCCACATTACTACATTATGTGTGTGTTCTATTTGATACACAGTTATTTCTTCAAAATATTGTAAATAAATTTCAGACAAAATAGAGCTTAATGGTGCTCCCATAGTAAGTCCATCTTTTTGTTTGTATATTTTTTCATTAAATTTAAAATAATTTTGTGAAGTACATTGAAGCCTTCCTCACTGAGTGGAAAAGTTCACTTATCAGCATGCCAGGCCCTCTGAAAAGCATATATTTTCCACTCTGCAAAAGACACTTTCACTTCATTCACCACAGGGTCTCGCTGTATAATGAAATCCATTACTTTTAGACGAGATGACTCTGATTAGTGTCTTTTACACCTCTACCTCTTTTGTTCTTAAATGATTCAGTCATTTAATTGGCTGACCATGTGATAAGAAACAGAACTATTTATTTTAGCCCTGCAACTAACAGATTGAGTGTAAATAATTTGACACTCCGCCTGTCTGTTATGGGCAAACACATTTTCCTATTATCTGTTTAACTTTATTACTTTCACTTGCACTAAATGAATATATAGGAAAGAAAAGGGATCTTCTTTGTTAGATGCCTACCACTATTGACTCCAGTTCCTCTTGTGCCTGACATTACTATGGTAGGTAGTGGACGGTATGACATGGTAGGAGTATGGCGGTGAGAACTAGTATGAAGATGGAAACGGTTATTTGCTACTCAACTGTTATTCTACTAGTATCTGTTAGCATACTGTATTATTGTATATTTATTACAATATTGAAATATATATTTCTAATCACCAGAATACGATAACAGAAAACACTTACCAATGTTTATAGCGCTTTCATGTATCTTGTATGCATCTTCAGTAAATTAAAATTTTTGTAAAAAAATTTAAAACTTACTACTCTTACCATGGTAGATAAGGAATAGTCGATTTTTACTTTCTCTCGCCTATATGAATATGTAGGAAGGAAAGTATTGTTTTCATGTTGATTTTTCGAAATCGAGTTTTCACCTGATCTACACATTTTCAGACCCCCTGAACCCAAAAAACATGTTTTTAGTGATTGGTCTGTGTGTATGTGTGTGTGTGAACAGAATATCGCAAGAATGGAACATCGTACGAACTTGAAATTTAAGTTACATATCACTACCGTACCTAACACGAACATTTTCATCAAAATCGGTCAACCGGAAGTAGTAGTTTTTCGTGTAATTTTTACTTTTTTGTGATTTTCTCAAAAACTGGTCCTATGATTTTTTTTAAATCGCCTGGTTTACTTCATTTTTTATGCTCTACAAGATAGGTTAGGAGCCATGTTTACTGAAATTCTTGGTGAGGCTGTTTTCACGTAAAAAAATTGTTTTTTTACGATTGCTTCTGTAATATGCATTTTAGCGCAAAATTGTATATAATAAAAGTTGTAGAGAATTTCAAAACCTACAACTTTTATTTTAATTTTCTGTTTTTTTCTTACGAAAACGTGTGATAAAAATATTTTTTTAAGATTTCGGCCTTAGTATGCATTTTACGACAAAAGTGTATATAATAAAATTTATAGGAAATTAAAAGATCTACAACTTTTATTTAGAGCATTTTTCTTTACAGAGCCTAGTTTAGCGTAAAAGAGCGATATTCCGTATTTTTAAGCTAAACTGATGTTGATTTTCAGTTAACGTCTTTCACTTATGTTTAAAATCAGGTGATTTTTATTGAGGTTAGTTTTTTTTATTTCTAATGTTAGGTTATATTTTTAATTATTTACATTGGCAAGAGAAAGTTGTGTGAGTGTTTCACACCAGATTTTTTTTTGTGATACCGTATGAGAGGCCGTGAGTTCGAGTTCTACATATTAAAACTGTTTTTTTAAAGTGAACATTGATTATTATTGATTAAATAATAAAAACCATTTGAAACTATAATAAAATTAATGTTGACAGTACATTGTCCAATGTTAATTCCCTTGTACATCAGATTTTTGTTGGGAAACATGGTAAATACACGTGTAGTTCTCAACATAATTGTAGGCCATGACATAATTGCATATACCAAGAAAAAACCTTTCATAGCCTTTGAAGATTGTGCTTCAACCCTTTTCAGAGCCACTTGTATTTAAATTAATGTGTATTTAACCAGAAGCATTGGGTTAGTATAGGGTGACTAAATCATTTCAAAAAAATATCTAGAACACTGCAAAGCTACCAAGGGATATTGAATACACCATGACAGCAGGAATCTGAGTTTTATTATTTAATACAATTATAAAGGTAAACATTTAAGTAATTTTCTCAGGGATCTGACGTAAAAGTGTTTATTAATTACACAATAAACCTTTACTGGTTACAGAGAAATATAATATATCACAATAAAGGAGAAGTTTGTATTGAAAACTTATTAGTGAAATATAAAAACTAAATTACTTTTGATTTACATTTTCTACAATAATTTTTTTATTTTATTCAAGACAACCGCGAATGTGTTACTTATACAAAAATGGTTTGAATTGGCGCCAAGTTTAATGTAATTTTTGGAATTAATTATTGGTTTTACTTTTATATTAAATTGAGTGTTGATACCGAACATAAGCCTTATGTTAAGCTTGTGCGTAGGCAATGGTATGAGGTAATACACAGATTAAAAAAAAATCCTGACGTTACTTTCTTGGAAATAAAGTAAAGATTATAGTACTAAAAGATATAGTTTACTCTAAGATTAGAATGGTGTACCTATATATCGTCGGATTAGTTGCTCGTACAACATTCGATTATAATTCAGTACCAATAGATATTGTCGAGACTCTGGTTGGGAATCAAATTCAGGACATTCTAATTTTAAATTCAAAAATTAATTGTTGATTGGTAAGTCAAACATTCAGTGAAAGTATGATGTAGAAGAAACGAACTTGAACAAGTTCTCAAACATCTAAATGGCATTGAAGTAATTAAAAATCGATTTCTGTGACTATCGATATAATGTAATTGAATATCGATTTGTTGCCATGGGATTCCAGTTGTTTATAACCTTTACGATAGCCAGTGTTTGTGACTTGGTGAAATAATTAAGTTTTTTTGTATTATAATAATACATTTGCATAAGTAGATTTCAGATTAACCACTATATTATTTAGATATTTCAAAGCTCTCTGTCTTGAGTTATTTTTCGTTGATAAAATAACTTTAGATGATTTCCGCCAGAAATGGATAAATTAGAAAAACCTCAAATAATTTGTCACGTTGAGGAATCTTTGAATTTCTCGGTGTACGAAACACGTTGGATACCATGTTCTGCAAAGTTCGTAGTTTTAGGATCAGAACCTCGAGGAACTGGCGTTATAAAAATATATGAAATATCGAGTGGGAAAATTGCAGTCGTAAATCAGGTAATTAGTCAGTTTATAGTATTTAACAAGTATTTTTTTGTGTTTAACAAAGCTCTTGTTACGTTAAAAAGTTGTTGTTAGTAGCTTTCCTACTTTTAAATTAAGTTAGAAATCAATGTTAATTTCTGTGGACCATAGTATTTTTTCCAGGCTAGTCAGGCTAAATAACTAATAATTAATAAATGTGACTGTAAAGTCAAAAGTGAGGTTATAATTGTTTCTTACAGAGAATTTAATGCTGAAAACACAATATGTTCAATTTTTTTATAGTTATTTATAAAAAAGTTACAGAATATTAAAATGAAGTTTAAGAAACACTTGTTTTTGGGAAATTGTAGTTAAAAGTTGGTTAATATATTTTTTAGTGATAATATTTTTCAATTATTATATTAATGCTCGATTATAGAACTTTTCTATTAGTATTTACTTTCCTTGTCATTGTCAAATGTCATGTCTTACCTATAGTCTTATCTACTGTAATAGTACTCTGCGTGAGGCAAGCGCCTATAGGTTGTAAACAAAAGTTTTACTCTATTTGGCGCGTATCTACCTCTTCGCCTGACAGTTATCTTGCACTACGTTCCAACATAATTAGAAAAATCTACAACCTACATCCAGCTAAAATAAACATTATCCTATAAGCGTTTTCAATTATATCATTCAGATTACTTGTAATTATTGTAGTTTCATAAAGAGACTCCTTAATTAATTGTTTTAACCGTTAAAATTTAACAAAACAATTTTTTTCTACTTTTTAATGGTTGCCGCTTTTATGTTTCAAAAACTCAACACATTCACTATCACGCATGTTAACAATACATAGCTTACAAAACTTTTCAACTTCAGTCTACAAAAAAAATTAAAATGAACCAATACAGTACCAAAAGATAACTTATGAAACAAAAAATAAGTTCAACACGAGCAAGTTCAAACAGTTGTATTAAACTAGTTACAGACATTAATTTTAATGATATGAAGTAAACAATCTGAAATGATAAACAACGAATAACTGGAATTGTTTACTCTCCTGTTATAATTCAAGCGCGTTAGCCTTATATTATTACTTGTGACCAAAAATAAAACTGATTCTTTATTAAAAACCTACTAATCATAAATAATGATGTAATAATAGTAAATAATGTAACAAAAAATAACAATGTAAGAGTAACAATAGTAATAAAAGTTTTAGTTATTAATGGTAAACTAATATTTGATTTATAAAATACTTTTTAATAGATGAATTGAACATGTTTTCATTATAATAGTAAGCTTATAGCGAATTTAGCGTTGTATGGAATTTTGTTTTTGATCATGCTGTGCGTATTTTTAATTAATGCGCATGCTCACTTGTGTTGCTGGTTGCCTACGTCGGAGTACTCTTAGCGTAGACAGACTATACATAAAATTTTGTGCTGAGTCCAGTGATCTATTTAAATAATTACTATTTGAAATAGTTAAAATCCTGTAGTAGATGTTCTGAGATCAAATAGACATGTTAACATAGAGTCCATAGTACAGTTCTTGAATCAAATGTTATTAACAGTTAATGGGAAAAAGTGTCAGTACTTGCAGTTCAAAAACAAACATAACGTTGAAGAAAGTTGAGAAGTGGATGTATTTATTCATAATAATAGTTTAGAGCAGTGGTTCGCAACCTTTTATGGGGCATCGCCCCTTTGTGGAGGATGACTTACACCTATCGCCCCCTTCTCTTAGCATCGTGTACCTAATTTAATTTGAAGTAATGTGTTGATAAATAATAAAGTATGTTATTCTGTAAAAAACGATTTATTATTGTTCACAACAAATAATCAACCAAAGCAGTTGTGTCCAGAATTCTTCATCTCATGTGTAGGAGCTTGACCATAAAAAATGTCAACAAAGAGTTTAGTTTATTTGTTGTAAAAACTAAACTATTTGTTTGTAAAAAAAACATGTATCCGCGACAGTAAAGATTCTACCCTGTAGTACAGTTTTATTTTTCTGTCTTTGAATACTCATCGCCCCCTATCCCCCCCTGCGAACCCAAATCGCCCACCAGGGGGCGATCGCCCCCAGGTTGGGAACCACTGGTTTAGAGCATGTAGAAACAGTGAAGTTTCTAGGAGTATCACTACACAGATTTTTGTCTTTGGACTTATATACCAATCAAGTTTGTTGTAAAATATCATCTGTGGTATTTACACTAAAACAAACTGCCAGATTAAATGATAAAATTACTAATGGCAGGTGATCATGGCCTCATTCTGTCTCATATCCGTTATGGTATCTTAGTTGGGGTAATTCTAGCATGGGTAATATGAATTGAGTTTTTAAAACTCAAAAGAAAGTTATTAGGTGTATGGTGGGAGCTAACCAGCTAACCTCATGCAGGCCACTAATTAAGGAGCTTAAATTGCTTACAGTTCCCTCTCTCTACATTTTTGAGGTGATTATGTATGTTAGGTAAAATAATTTTATACAGAATTTCAATTTCACAATCATAACACGAGTAACAGAAATGATTATTATGTGGCTAATCACTCCACAAAATTGTTTGAACAAAAACCTACTTATGCAGGGAGAAAATTCATGAAAAAATTTCCCCAATTTTTAAAACGTGATAATTTGCATTCCTTTAAAAAAATCTAAAAAATTACTTGATCGGTGAAACTTTTTATAGCGTACAAGAGTTTCTTTCTTGATAGTAATGATACATTGTGTGATTCCTAAATGTATTTCAGGTGTTATAACTGACATGTCCTATACTCCTCCTGGAGTCGCAAGGACTCATTAAAAAAAAAAGTCAAATGTAAAATTTCAGATGGACTAAAAATTTTATTGTAATCTTAACATACAACAAAGATAAAACTTTACAGATTATTTTATTGTATACACTTTTGTCGTAAAATGCGTACTAAAGCTGAAATATTAAAAATATCGATTTTTCACAAGTTTTCGTGAGAAAAAACAGAAAATCGCTAATTACCGCTAAACTAAGCGTTACACAAAAAAATGTTTGAAATAAAAGTTGTAGGATTTTAAATTCTCTACAACTTTTATTATATACGTTTTTGCGCTGAAATGCTTATTAAACCCGTAATCTTAAAAAAACAAAGTTTTTACGTGAAAACACCCTTTCCAAGAATTTCAGCCAAGATTGCGCCTACCCTATCTTGTAGAGCATAAAAATTTAGTAAACCAGGCGATTTAAAAAAAAAATTGTAGTACCAGTTTTTGAGAAAATCGTAAAAAAGTGTAAAATTACACGAATAAACTACTACTTCCGGTTGACCGATTTTGATGAAAATGTTCGTGTCGGGTCCGGTACTGGTATGTAACTTAAGTTTCAAGTTCGTACGATGTTCCGTTCTTGAGATATTTTGTATACACACACACACAGACCAATCGCTAAAAACATGTTTTTTGGGTTCAGGGGGTCTGAAAACGTATAGATCAGGTGAAAACTCGATTTCTTAAAATCGACATGAAAACAATACTTTCCTTCTTATATATTCATATAGGCAAGAGAAAGTAAAAACTGGTGCTTTCCGCACCGGTGACGTCATTTGCTAGTGACGGTATTTTTACTCATGCGCGTGACCCCTACAGTCTCTTCTATTTACCATTGTCCCACCTACAGTTCAGCCGTTCTTAGGTTGCTCCTACTGTCTACAAACAAAAGCCACCTACTACAGGGTGCACGCTAGAGTCTACGACTTATGGGATGTCGTTTTCCGATTAAGTTAACTACTTTTTAAATCATAAGTACTAAAAACATCAGTCATGATAATGTAGGCCTAACAATTTCATTTAGAAAAATACTTTTAAAAGTATTTTCTATTTAAATACTTTTGAAAGTATTTTGTTGTTACGTTTTTAATCAGCGTGTACACATTTTTGATATAATGCGCAGCTTAGTGACGTCATTATTTGTTTATATTAGGAGCAAACTAAGAGAGGCTGGACTATACACCTTTACTTTCTATTTGCCTTTTTCATTAGCTCTCTACCAATTTCTTATGATGTATACTGACCACTAATGTCAATATTTTAATCATTTTTCTCAACAGAGCCGAGTGGTAATTACTGATTTTCCGTAATTTCAAGTCTAAAGAGATTGATTTTCATGTAGCGTCATTCATTCATGATTAAAATTAAGTTATGCTTTTCATTTTACATTGTTTACACTCATGAGTATATTGTTCATTATCTACATTGGCAATGGAAAATCGTGCGAGTGTTTCACACTAAATTTTTACTTTCTCTTGCCTATATGAATATATAGGAAGGAAAGTATTGTTTTCATGTCGATTTTTCTAAATCGAGTTATCACCTGATCTACACGTTTTCAGACCCCCTGAACCCAAAAAACATGTTTTTAGCGATTAGTCTGTGTGTGTGTGTGTGTGTGTGTGTGTGTGAACAGAATATCTCAAGAACGGAACATCGTATGAACTTCAAACTTGAAAGTTAAGTTACATACCACTACCGGACCCGACACGAACATTTTCATCAAAATCGGTCAACCGGAAGTAGTAGTTTATTCGTGTAATTTTTCACTTTTTTGCGATTTTCTCAAAAACTAGTCCTATGATTTTTTTAAAAATCGCCTACTTTACTATTTTTTTATGGTCTAGAAGATAGGTTAGGCGCCATGTTTGCTGAAATTCTCGGTGAGGCTGTTTTCACGTAAAGAAATTGTTTTTTTCAAGATTACGGCTTTAATATGCATTTTAGGGCAAAAATTTACATAATAAAAGTTGTAGAGAATTTAAAGTCCTACAACTTTTATTTCAAACATTATTTTGTATAACGCTTAGTTTAGCGGTAATTAGCGATTTTATGTTTTTTTCTCACGAAAACGTGTGAAAAA
Source organism: Catonia carolina (assembly GCA_035578175.1). NCBI lineage: Eukaryota > Metazoa > Arthropoda > Insecta > Hemiptera > Achilidae > Catonia > Catonia carolina. Next base: position 74,663,311 of record JAQMRL010000003.1, on the reverse strand, counting down.
TCGATTTTTTTAAAGATTTCGGGCTTAGTATGCATTGAACGACAAAAGTGTATACAGTCAAATTTATAGGAAATTGAAAGATCTACAACTTTTATTTTAAACATTTTTCTCTACAGAGCCTAATTTTGCGTGTAAGGCGGAGTGCACACCTATACGATACGATACGTAAGATACGATATTTATTGTATATCTTACATGAATGCACACCAATGCGATACGCTATTTATCGTATATCTTACAGCGTGCGATACGATTTTATTTGTACGATACAATCTTACAATTTCCTCAGTGTATAATGTTCTTCAAGCGAAGAGGATGCTGTAATCTCCCGCTGGTATTTCCGTAGAAGGTGAAATAGAAGGATAAAAAGAAGGTTCTGGGTTCATCCATATAATTTACACAATGCACATCACAGCTCAGCTATTGTATATAAAGAACTATCGCTGCATGAAGATAAATTCACGGAGACATACAGAATGAGACCTGAGAATTTTTATTTTATTTTAAATCTTATTTCCTCCGATTTAGAGAAAAAGGATACTCGCTACAGGATGGCCATCACTGCAGCCGAACAAAGAAAATCGTAAAAACAGGATCGTCCTTCATATTGTAAAATATAATTAAAACAAATTTTAAACAATGAAAATAAGAACACGCGATAGTATGTTGTTTTAACAGGGGTGTCAGGGCGACTAATGTCTTAAGATATTTATCGCATAAGACAAGCCGAACATATCGTATGCTACAAATATCTTACGATAGATGTCGCTGTATTACTGGTGTGCGGCAAGTTTTCACCAGCAATGTGTTTTGTTTAGACAAGCAGACATTTATCGTATAAGATAAATATCGTATCTTACGTATCGTATCGTATAGGTGTGCACTCCGCCTAAGAGTGATTTTCCGTATTTTTAAGCCAAACTGAGGTTGATTTTCATTTTGCTTACACTCATGATTAAAATAAGGTTATGTTTTTGAGGTTAGTTTTTTGTTGATTTCTAATGTTAGGTTATATGTTTAATTATTTGCATTGGCAAGAGAAAGTTGTGTGAGTGTTTCACACCAGATTTTTTGTATATCTTAAGGTCTTGTTACGGTTAAAAGATTTTGTTGGTGGATTACTGGCCGTATGTTTTTGCCTTAGCTAGTTTCGCCTTGTCGCCGGTAGAGTCCGCGGGCGTACGGTTCGTTCCGTGAGTTGAGAATCGCTGCTGCTTCTACGTTTGTCAACCCTATTTTTATCAGCCGGCTATGAGTAAACATTTCTTATAGTTTCGATTTGCGTAAATACTATTATAGTTTGTAAATTTTTTAATTTAAAATGTAATATTATTTTTGCCTTTTCAATGATTTCTCAGTTTTTTTTAATTCACACGAGGTAAGGTATACGACTTTTCATGTTATACGTCACTTGCATTTAATATTATGTTATTTTATGTTCCAGGAAAATTTTCTCTAAATTCTTCTACTACAAAAAAAATAAAAATAAAAAACAATTCTTTAATCTAATGAACTTTATTAAGCTAAAATGTTTTATCATTTCTGTTGTAATATTGTTAATGACAGCTATTTTTTTTTTTTTTTTTTTTTTTTACTTTCTCTTGCCTATATGAATATATAGGAAGGAAAGTATTGTTTTCATGTCGATTTTAAGAAATCGAGTTTTCAACGGATCTACACGTTTTCAAAACCCCTGAACCCAAAAAACATGTTTTTAGCGATTTATCAGTGTGTGTGTGTGCGTGCGTGCGTGTGCGTGTGTGTGCGCGCGCGTGTGCGTGTGTGTGTGTACAAAATATCTCAAGAACGGAACATCATACGAACTTGAAACTTAAGTTACATACCACTACCGGACCCGACGCGAAGATTTTCATCAAAATCGGGGAAGTAGTAGTTTATGCGTGTAATTTTTCACTTTTTTGCGATTTTCTCAAAAACTGGTCCTACATTTTTTTTAAAAATCGCCTCATTTACTTAATTTTTTAATATGCTCTACAAGATAAGAGTAGGCGCCATGTTTGCTGAAATTCTTGGTGAGGCTGTTTTCACATAAAAAACCCGTTTTTTTAAGATTTCGGCTTTATTATGCTTTTTACCGCAAAAATGTATATAATTAAAATATATATGTAGAGAATTAAAAATTCTACAACTTTTATTTTAAACATTTTTTTGTATATCGCTTAGTTTAGCGGTAATTAGCGATTTTCTGTTTTTTCGCACGAAAACGTGGGAAAAATCGTTTTATTATCGTTGATTATTAAATCGTTTATCGCCCCTAGTATGCATTTTACGACATAAATGTATATAATCAAATTTATAGGAAATTAAAAGTTCCAAGTTTTTTTTATAGCATTTTTCTCTGCAGAGCCTAGTTTAGCGTTAAAGAGTGATTTTCGGTATTTTTAAGCCAAACTGAGGTTGATTTTCATTTTGCGTCTTTCATATTTATGATTAAAATTAGGTTATGTTTATTGAGGTTAGTTTTTTGTTATTTCTAATGTTAGATTATATTGTTAATTATTTGCATTGGCAAGATAAAATTGTGTGAGTGTTTCACACCAGATTTTTTACTTTCTCTTGCCTACATGAATATATAGGAAGGAAAGTATTGTTTTCATGTCGATTTTTCGAAATAGAGTTTTCACCGGATCTACTCGTTTTCAGACCCCCTGAACCCAAAGAACATGTTTTTAGCATTTGGTGTGCGTGCGTGCGTGTGTGTGTGTGTGTGAACAGATTATATCAAGAACGGAACATCGTACGAACTTGAAAGTTGAAACTTAAGTTAAGATACTACTACCGGACCCGACACAAACATTTTCATCAAAATCGGTCAACCGGAAGTAGTAGCACCGGTTGATTAATTCGTGCCATTTTTTACTTGTTGCGATTTTCTCAAAAACAGCTCCCACGATTTTTTAAAAATCGCCTAATATACTGAATTTTTTATTCTCTACAAGATAGAGTAGGCACCATGTCTGCTGAAATTCTTTGGGAGGTGGTTTTTCTTGTAAAAAATTGGGTTTTTAAGATTGCAGGTTTAATATGAACTTAGCGCAAAAATGTATATAACAAAAAATTTAGAGAATTTAAAATTCCAGAACTTTTATTCCAAACATTTTTTTATATAGCGCTTAGTTTATCGGTAATTAGCGATTTTTGGTTTTTTCTCACGAATACGTGTAAAAAAAATCGACTTTTTTTAAAGATTTCAGCCTTAATATGCATTTTATGACAAAAGTGTATATTATCAAATTTATAGGAAATTAAAAGATCTATTAACTTTTATTTAAAGCATTTTTCTCTACAGAGCCTATCATTCCTATTTTTCGTATTTTTAAAACAAACTGAGGTTGATTCTCTTTTTGCGTCTTTTGCTCATGAATAAAATAAGAATACTTTTTTTTTATTACTAATGTTAGGTTATATTGTTTCTTATTTGCATTGGCAAGAGAAAGTCGTGTGAGTGTTTCACGCCAGATTTATTTTGTTAAGTAAACCTTTCTTATTTACCAACTAGAATATTTAATTTTATTAAATTTAGTAAAGTCAGTAATATTTTTGCAGTGAGCATTGTTGTTGACTTGGCGCTCAGACATTTAAATACTTCGGTTAGGATTAAATTATTACTGTACGTTTAATGATTTTCGTTGTTTTACAGGCTCATAAAAATACTGCATTTAAATGTGGAACATTCGGAGCATCGTCATTGAGGGAACGTTACTTAGCTACTGGAGATTTCGAAGGAAAAATGCAAATTTGGTACGTTGAAAAGTTTAATCCGCTCAGCATGTTACTATTGTACTGGGATATTTTTTTTTAATTTTTAAATTTAGATTTACTGCAATTAGTTTCTTAAAAGTATCAAGCAGTGTTTCTTTAGCAATATTATCCTCCCCCAATATACAGGTTGTCTCAAGAGTAACCCGACAAACTTCTAAGGTGGTTTCCTCTCATCAAAATAATGAAAGAAGTTATACAGAGTGATTTTTTAGTCCTGTACCCAATTGTTAATGTCTGGTAATATTTTTGTAAAAAAAATAAATTTTGTTTTGTGACACTAAGTTGGTAGCCCTACTCAACCAGTATGGATATGGCAGTGTGAGTTGATTATCCTTGAGCTGTGAAAATTTTGTGCCACTTCCGGTCGTGCTACGAACAGAATGTCTTTTATCCTAAAACAATCTCTTGTTTAAATCTGGAGGCTGAAGCTCTAGAACTAATCGTATGTGATACGGATACAATTTCAATTTTTTAGCAGCTTTCTGAGCACTCGAACATGACAAATCAACATGCGAGGAAAGTTTTTGTAAACTTTTCCATGGAGAATTGAGCAATCTTGTTTTCACATTTTCTTAACGTCATCTGTCAAGAGAGTTGGTCGACCACTACGTTTTCTGCTGCAAACAATACCTTCCTCTAAAAATCAGTTAGTTAGCCTAGAAATTGACTAGAATAGAGTGGAGGAACACCAAAAAATTTAATTTGAAATGATTCTTTTACACTCGCATACGATTTCGTAGCAAAATATTGTTCAAGAATGAAAACCCGTTGTTCTAGGGTAAAAGACATTCTGTTCATAACACAACTGGAAACAGCACAAAATTTTACGCAACTCAAGGAGAATCAACTCAAACTGTCGTATCTATACCGGTTGAGTAGGGCTACCAACTTTGTGTCACAAAACAAAATATCCCTTTCTTAGAAAAAAATTACCAGACATTAACAATTGGGTAACAGGACTAAAAAATCACCCGGTATAAACATGGGTCCGGAAACGCTTCGTTAGTGAGTTGCGGCTAGCGAAAGATTTCGCCCTGGGGTCAGAACATACGCCTAAATAAAGTCATCCTAGAAGTCTAGGAACCCAATTTTATGAGGAGATTTGATGGTTTCTTATGTATTTTGACCCGAAAAATTGAATAAAATAAGTCCAGAACCATATCTCCAGTAGTTTTTGCAATATCCAATGAAAAACGGACAAATCTGTCTGTCTTAATACTCGTATTATAAAAACACGCTCAATTCATTTGTTAGAAAATGTTTTATAAATCAACTGAAATTTTACTATTGTTACTCGTACATTGTTATTTTTTGTTACATTATTTACTATTATTACATCATTATTTATGATTAGTAGGTTTTTATTATAAACTCGTTTATTTTATAGACTCGTTTTATTTTATTTTTGGTCACAAGTATTGAATGAGTGTTTTTCCGTATTTTTAAGCCAAACTGAGGTTGATTTTCATTTTGTGTCTTTAACTCATGATTAAAATAAGGTTATGTTTTTGAGGTTAGTTTTTTGTTTATTTCTAATGTTTTATTACTAATTTTAGGTTTATTGTTAATTATTTGCATTGGCTAGAGAAAGTTGTGTGAGTGTTTCACACCAGATTTTTTTTGATGTAGATGTGCATCATCTACATCAAAATTATTTTTGATGATGATGCACATCTCCTGAAGTATTTCCATTTCTTTGTAAATCGCCTGTGTAAAATCTATTCTAAATTGTATATTTTCGAGTTAAACATGTGAATACATTATTATTTTTTAATTTTTCAGGAATATGGAAGATTTATCCGCACCTATATATTCAGTTAATGGCCATAAACAAATAATTAACACTATCGATGGAATTGGGGGACAAAGTATTGGTTGTGGTGCTCCTGAAATCGTTACTGGTGGTCGAGATGGTAAGAAATGAGGACAAGGGTGGAACCAAAAGTTTTTTTATTAATTGTATCAAGGAGATGCTAAAAATGAAGTAGTCTACAGGACAAATGAAGATAAAAACTGTTGTTGTTTAGGTCATCAGCCGAAAGGCTGGTTTGAATCTCTAGAGCAGCGGACTCTAACACGTGGCCCGGTGTTTTAAAAACATTTTTTAAGTGTGACTGTTTTGCAATTGCTGCTAATGCAGATGGTGAGAAGGATGACAGATTAAGATAAGTGATGAAAAAATGTCACACCTGACCAGGACCCCGGCATAGAAGCCAGTTGCACCAACTGCTACGCAAATGTGGCCTGGTAACTGATCTTTTGCGGCCCACGATGAATTCTTATAATTTCAATGTTAAAAATTATAGTTGTTCTACCTTCTACAGAATAGTATAGGGTGATTCAAAAAGAGCGCCGGTTTTGATATATCAAATTAAGAGATTTATTTTATTGAAAAACTGAAAATAAATACATCAACAAGTTCATCTTACCTTCCGATTTCATGTATGAAAAATGATGTCATGCATGTGTCCTCCTCTACTGCGCTGGGACGCATCAACTCTGTCCATGAAATTGGATATTACTGCACGACAAGTTTCGACTTCCATTTGCCCGATAACCCGTCGAATTTCCTCCTTCAAGTCATTGATGTTTCGGGGTTTATTGGCATACACCAATGACTTCAGATGACCCCAAAGAGGAAAGTCACAAGGCGTCAAGTCACACGACCTTGGTAGCCATTGATGGTCGGAATTACGAGAAATGATGCGATCCTGGAACCGTTCACGGAGCAACAACATTGTTTCTCGTGCAGCGTGACAGGTGGCACCATCCTGCTGAAACCACAACTCGTCAATGTCCATTCCATCCAAATGACGCCACAAAAACTCCCTAATCATCCTACGGTATCGGTCTCCATTTACTGTCACGGCTTGTCCTTCTTGATTTTCAAAAAAGTAAGGGCCGATGACACCGCCCGACCAAAAGCCGCACCAAACTGTAACTCGCTGTGCATACATTTCCCTTTCATTAACCACGCGAGGGTTTTCTAAACCCCACATACGGCACTTCTGTTTATTAACAAAACCGTTTAAGTGGAAGTGCGCCTCATCACTGAAAATGATTTTGTTTGCGAAGGTGTCATCATCCTGCCGTTTTCTCAATACCCAGTCAACAAACTGTCGTCTCTTCTGGTGGTCTGCCACTTTCAAATGTTAAGTCAACTGAATTTTATACGGGTGATATTGGAGATCGTACCGAAGAATTCTCCGTACAGAAGAACATCGTAAACCAAATTGTTGAGAACGGCGACGTATTGATTTTGCTGGGCTAACAGCCACACTGTCACGAACCAACGCAACGTTCTGCTCAGTTCAGCCAGAACGACGACGTCCAGAACTTTTAAGGTCGACTGTTGAACCCGTCTCAAAAAACTTTTTCATGAGCCTGCGAACTGTTGATTCATTCGGTGTTTCATTACGTCCTAGAGTACCGCGAAGTCGCCTGACAGTAGCCGCATAACTCTCTCCACTCTGGTAAAATGTTTTGACGATTAACACTCGTTGTGCAATAGTAAACTTCTCCATGGTTAGACACAGACTGCGAGAGTACTACACTGCGAACAAGAGAACTACAACTGAATCGTCAATCGGAATGTTCTCCGAAATAGAAATGAGGTCTAACAATGTTGCCAACTGATAAACAAAAATTTACCAGCCGTTTAAAAACCGGCGCTCTTTTTGAATCACCCGTTAGATGATTGAATAATAAACATTTTTTAATTAAAATAACATCAGTTGAGTAAAAGTTGCGTATAGAATAGAAATGTTATTATGTTTGCGAAGAAAGAAATTTCTCTTTGTATTGCTTACCCTGAAGTTTGTGGTAACCCTGCATAAATGTTTTTCCGAATTATGGGGCCCGCCAAGTGTTTGTAAAATTTGTAAGTGGCCCTCTGAAGGCTATGAGTTTGAGACTGCTGCTCTGGAGGCTTTATTAAGTAAAACGAGGAGTGAGATGGTTTACCAGTGCCTTGTTCACTGAGTTAAACCATTGTTCTAGAGGTCCAAACCAGCCTTTTGGCTGTTAATCTTGAAGTGAATACACATATATTAGCATAGAATCTGTAGTCCAATTACTGAATGAATTAATGTTAACAGGTAATGGGAAAAAGTGTCAGTACTTACAATTCAAAAACAAACACAATGTAAGGTAAAACAGAGAAGTGGATGTCTTTATACAAAATAATATCCTAGATCATGTGCAAACAGTGAAGTTTGTAGGAGTGTCACTAGATAGGACTTTATCGTGGGATTATTATACTGATCAAATTCGTGGTAAAATATCATCTGGGGTATTTGCATTAAAACAAATTGCCAGATTAAATGATAAAAAATTGCTAATAGCAGCTTATCATGGTTTAATTCTATCTCATATCAGGTATGCCATATTAGTATCGGGTAATTCATCACAGTGTAACATGGAAAGAGTTTTTAAAATACAGAAAAAATCTGTTAGGTATTTGATGGGAGTCAACCACTTTACCTCATGCAGATCACTATTTACAGAGCTGCAATTGTGTAAAGTTCCTTCTTTTTACATTTTTCAAGTGATAATGTACGTAAAGCAAAATACCTTTTTACAGAATTTAGATGTTCACAACCACTATACAATGTTGCTAATCACAACACTAAAAATTGTTTGAACAAAAACCAACTGATGCAGGTAGGAAATACATCAATAAATTGCCACAGGTTTAAAAAGTTGTGACAATTTGTCATTTTTTAAAAAAAAAGCTAAAACAATACTTTATGATAAAACATTTGTGCGCCAATTCCTTTCTAAATAGTTTTGGTTGAAAAGTATATTTAACGTCTAATTAAACAAATATTGTGTACTATTTGATACATAGGGGCTCATGATAAGCCTACTGAAGTAAGCAGTAGCAGAAACAAGTTTTTGGTGATAAGTGATGAATTTATCATTGTGATAACTTTTTATCATTTTTACCTTGACATGTCCTATGCTCCCTTTTGGAGTCTCCTGGATGCAAAAAAATGTCCAAAACAACAAATTACCTTATTACCTCTGTTTCCTGTGTTATGTTACAAGATTTGTACCTATAAATTTTCTTTTTTTTTCTTTTTCTTGCGTCCAGTAGACTCCAGGAGGAGTATAGGACATGTCAGTTATAACACCTAAAATACATATAAGAATCGCACAATGTATCACTACTATCAAGAAAGCAATTCTTGTACGCTATAAAAAGTTTCACCGATCAAGCAATTTTTCAAATTTTTTTTTAAGGAATGCTAATTATCACAACATTTTAAAAATAGGGGAAATTTATTCATGAATTTTTTCCCTGCATAAGTAGGTTTTTGTTCAAACAATTTTGTGGAGTGATTAGCCACATAATAATCATTTCTTTTTCTTGTGTTATGATTGTGAACATTGAAATTTTGCATAAAATTATTTTGCCTAACATATATAATTACCTCAAAAATGTAAAGAGAGGGAACTGTAAGCAATTAAGCTCCTTAAATAGTGGCCTGCATGAGGTTAGCTGGTTAGCTCCCACCATACATCTAATAGCTTTCTTTTGAGTTTTAAAAACCGTATTCATATTACCCATGCTAGAATTACCCCATACTAAGCTGCCATTAGTAATTTTTTATCATTTAATCTGGCAATTTGTTTTAATGCAAATACCACAGATGAAATTTTACTATAAACTTGATTGGTATAGAAGTCCCAAGACAAAAATTTATCTAGAGATACTCCTAGGAACTTCACTGTTTCTACATGCTCTAAACTAAGTTTTAGTTTTGCTCTAAGTTTAGTTGGTATAAGATTCATTCATTCATTCATTACAACAAGGGCGTTCAGGCTTCTCCAGCCCCTCCTCACCGCGACCTAAAAGATCTTTTGTGATTGCCCCCATTCCTAGTTTATGCAAGGCCCGCACCTTCGATAAAGCGCAGGGTCTGCCTAGGATTTAGTGCACTTACCTGAGCAGGTGTTAACACATCCCCACCCAACAGTGCTATACTTTTGCAGCCACCCACAATGCAACTGCAAAAATATAAATGTGCGACCCACTGAGGCGCCTTACAATACACCTCTCCGCACAGACCTCAATGGCCTATATTTCATCTTGGAAGACGGTCATGTTACACCCAAGGGCCAGGGAAGTCATTCCCCCGGCCCCCCAGGCCCCCAATCCCGCTCTTCCACTCATCACAGGGCCTTCAATATACCAAAAGGTAGCCCCTTCCGGCATCACCGGCCTACCCTCCGCCCACTTCTGACGATCAAAAATTTCCATCCTCAGTGTGTCGGAGAATTTGTATGATCTGTTCATACGGTCCCAAGGACCACCTACCACACCCATCCCTTCAATCCTTGAAGATCTCAGTGTGGCCCATCTCCACTGATGGGACCCCGATCCCGTCCTCCAGCCTCAAGGCAGTTCCAATCGCCTCTCCCTTCACTTGCACATGAAAAGGAGGCAAATCAACCATCGCCTCCATAGCGGCCGTTGGACCAGTGCACATTGCACCACATATCCCTAGGCAGGCCAGTCTCTATAGCTCCTCAGCCGATCCTGCGCCGTCCTAGATCTGTTGTTGGCCACCATACAGCAACTTCGTACGTGACCATTGGCAGAATGATGCCCACATAAGCCCATTCCACCATACGAGGCCCAAGCCCCGGAGTCCTCCCAGCAGACTCTCACATATCCATAAGGCCTTTATAGCCTTCTCCACAGTCCTGGACCTGTGGCCTTACCAGGTTAGGCCACTATCCATGACAGCCCCCAGATACTCTAACTCAGGGGAGTAGTTTAAATCCACTCCTTCCAGAGTCACAGCATCCATAGCTGTTTTTCATAATTTCAAATGAAATTGGTACCATCTGGTCCCCACTTGCAGCTAGGGAGATAATAGGTCCGCCCCTGCATAGCCCCGCGTACAGAGGTAAGGCAAAATACTGTAGGAGGAGCCAGGTATCCTACAGGCACCGTTAAGACACTGATTAAAAGCCCCAGTGCCATCCACCCTTGGGCACGGTACGACTAACACCACTGGGGTTGGGCAAAAGCTACAGTAGGAGAAGTTGCCTCTAGCACGGATAGAAAAAGTGCTAGATGCCGAGGACAAGGATAGGGATAGACAGACTGAAGCCCAGCATCTCAGCTCACCTCGGCGAGACCAATGCGTGGCTGAAAAGTAGCCATAAAAAGCCGAGGAGTTTCCAGAGGCACGGGCACGAAAAACTGCTACAAAAAGTAAGGGAGCAGGTGTGCTCTCTTGGACGTGATGCTTCGGCACATGCAAGCCAGCCGATCACTGACTTGCTTCGCCTCCGTTGGTATAAGATACAACATTATGTACTTCAAGCACTTAAAATAACAAAGGTTCGTGGTTGAACATAAAATAGACTTTAAAATCTTATCAATAGAAGATATTAAAGGACTGTAAACGCTGGGTCTGAAAGAACATTATTAAATTATTGTATGGTAGTAATTAATATTTGTATTATTAACAAAGATTGTGATATGGATAATATTAATGGTACCATTAATATTAGTAAAACTCTTTGATTTATTTATTTGTTTGAGGAAGTGTAAAAGTATGGGATCCACGTCAAAAAGACAGACCGGTCGCCATTATGGAACCTGAAGAAGGAGAGACACGACGAGACTGTTGGACTGTTACTTTTGGTCAGTGTAGTTTTATTTATCGACAGTTTATCATTTTATTCAATTTGTATATTAAATGTATTGTAATTAATTCATATTGTTTGTTAACTTTGGTGTGTCAAATCGTTATTTGAGCCACTGGCCACCCTTGTGTTCATGAAAAGTTGCATTTGGTTTGCCGTGGTTCTATTTGGTTACAGGAAATAGTGCTGCTTGACTTAACTTTGTCTCCATGAGAGATTCGGTGAGATTTGCCACCTTGTGTTTGTATTACTAACAGTATTATACTTACTTACTTAGTGCAGTGGCCACTCGTACCCCAGTCGGTACTTGGCCTCATCAACACAGCCCCTCCAACGAACCCGGTCAGCAGCGTCATCCTCCTTCAGCCACATCTTTCCCATGTCTTTCCGGGCCTGGTCCCACCATCTTGTCTTAGGCCTTCCAGCTGGTCTTCTTCCCTCAGGATTGTTCCTCAATACACTGCCCGTCAATGTGTTCCCCTCCTTCCTCACAACGTGTCCCGCCCAACGTAACCTTCTGCTTTTAATCTCGCCCAATATGTCCGGTTCTTTGAATAGCTGACGTATTTCACAGTTGTGCTACATCCTCCAAACTCCGTTCTCCAGTGTTGGGCCAAAGATTTTTCTAAGTACCTTGTTTTCAAAAACAAGGATCTTTTTTTCTTCTTTTTTGTTCAGTATCCACGTTTCTGAAGCATAAAGCATTACTGGTCTAATGATGGTTTTGTATAGTCTTACTTTTGATGTATGTGAGAGGAGTCTTGAGCTAAGCAGCTTATTGCATGCATGAAAGCTTTTATTTGCCGATCTTATTCTGTTAGTCACCTCCAGTTCCTCTGAGTTGTTGTGCGTGAGCGTTACCCCTAGGTATGTGAAAGTTTCTGCCTTTTCAAAATTATAGTTTCTTACTTTTAAATTCTGATTATGGTGTCCGTTTATATTTCGATCTCTACTTATCTGCATAAACTTGGTCTTTTTTCATTTTTTTGTAGTCCTACATATTCAGTTTCTTCAATCAAAATATTCGTCAGGTATACCAAGTAGAAGAGGTAGAAGTGTAAAAGATACTAATCAGAGATATCTCCTCTGAAAATAATGAATTTCATTATACAGCCAGACCCTGTGGTGAATGAAGTGAAGGTGTCATTTGCAGAGTGGAAAATATGTGCTTTTCAGAGGGCCCGGCATGCTGATAAGCATACTTTTCCACTCAGTGAGTTGTGGGAATGGTAAACCACCTCACTCCTCGTTTTACTTAGTAAAACCTCTACAGGTTCAAACCAGCCTTTCGGCTGATGACCTAAACAACAACAATCCTGTTATGTTCAATTAGCCTTATCACTAGTATGTATCCATTGACATCTATTATAATGTTGTTGTTTAGGTCAACAGCCGAAAGGCTGGTTTGAACCTCTAGAGGTTTTACTAAGTAAAAACCGAGGAGTAAGGTGGTTTACCTATGCCTTCCTCACTGAGTTGAAAGAGTATGCTTATCAGCATGCCAGGCCCTCCAAAAAGCACTCACTTTCCACCCTGCAAATAACACCTTCACTTCATTCACCACAGGGTCTGGCTGCATAGTGAAATTCATTACTCTTAGAGGAGATAACTCTGACTAGTGTCTTTTACACCTCTACCTCTTCTGTTCTTAAATAGTTCAGTCATATAAGTGGCTGACTATGTGATAAGAAACAGAACTTTTTTTTTAGCCCTGGACCAAACAGATAGAGTGCAATTAAAATAACACTCCTCCTGCTCGTTTTGGGCATATCTATTATAATATACCGGGTGAGCATAAAGTCTTGCCCTGATTATAAAAATTTATTGCAGAATAACTGTTTGACATAATAATTTAAATTTGATGCTGTTACATAGGTTAGTGTTAATAGTTTTTTTTAAGATTACTTACATTAGTAAACTTCAACGTGTGCCCCCGTGGTAGCTCGGAGAATGTCGAAGCGGTATTCCAGTTCCCACCAGGTGTTTTGTAACATGTGTTCTGTGACAGTACCCACAGCAGCTTGTATCCTAGCCTTCAGTTCGTCAACGTCAGCAACTGGTGTGGCGAAGACTCTATCCTTGATATAGCCCCAGAAAAAAAAGTCAAGGGGAGTAATGTCTGGAGAGCGGGGTGGCCAGGGTGTTGGACCATCCCTTCCAATCCACCGATCCGGAAATGTTTCATCCAGGAAATTACGCACTATCAAAGCCCAGTGGGGCGGTGCCCCATCTTGCTGGAAAATTATCCATGGTTGATATTCTTCTAATTGTGGTGCAATGAACTGTTGCAAAACATCTAAGTAAATGTTAGCGTTAATGGTGTTTTCCGTGATGAAACATTTCCGGATCGGTGGATTGGAAGGGATGGTCCAACACCCTGGCCACCCCGCTCTCCAGACATTACTCCCCTTGACTTTTTTTTCTGGGGCTATATCAAGGATAGAGTCTTCGCCACACCAGTTGCTGACGTTGACGAACTGAAGGCTAGGATACAAGCTGCTGTGGGTACTGTCACAGGACACATGTTACAAAACACCTGGCGGGAACTGGAATACCGCTTCGACATTCTCCGAGCTACCAAGGGGGCACACGTTGAAGTTTACTAATGTAAGTAATCTTAAAAAAACCTATTAACACTAACCTATGTCCCAGAGGTTCGTAAATAAAATTTTCAAATTATTTTAATCTCTTCAAAATTCAAGGTTCTTTATTAAAATTTCTTAATAAATATTATAAAATCCTTAAAATTATTAAAATCTTTAAAATCTTTAAAATGTGTTAAAAATCCTTGAAAATCTGTTCCACCAAATCTTCTAAAATTGTTTATTATCTCTCAATAATATTATTTAAAATTCGAAAACTTTTTCTATTTTAAAAAACTGTAAATCGCATCTCATTCCTTAAAAGTTTTAAAAAAGAATGAATTAACAATCCATTTTATTTCATTAAATAATATGTTCTTTTTTTTTCTTTTAAATTTTTTTTTTTTTTATTATTATTCTCGTGGCTCGCATCTGAAGGTGGTAAATCATCTGTTGTTTATATTGAGTGTGTGAATGTGTATGTTTATGTTATGCGTGAGCGTATTTAGTTTGTCATTTGTATGTACGTATGCGTTATTGTTTGTGTGTATAAGTGTCTCCTATTACAATCTTCCCCCCCCCCGGATATGCATAAGCATAAAGGATAAGGAGTGGGTGCTTAAATGTTAAAAAAAGAAAGTGAGTACGTAGCAGTTGTCGGCTTGAGACGGTAAAATTCGTTCATTCGGGGCCCCTTTCAATAATACATTCATACAGCATGCAAACAGCATTTGTTTTTTTTTTTTTTTTTTTTTTTTTTATTACAATCATCTCAAGCTCGAGTATCGCGACAGACATCACCTAAAAAGTATTATTTTTAGCAAATGATGTAACCTTTTTAAGGTTAGAAATGTGTTCTTTAGTTATTTCCCCTCCAATAGTCTTACGGAGTAAGGCTGTAACTGGTGTGGAAAAGCCGATGATATAAAATGGTTCAGACCATCGGTATGCCATTTTTGCACAAATATTTTTCCGTTTCGAACTTACGGGGTGAGTTTTAAGCAAAACTTTATCTCCCACCGAAAACGGATTGGGATGGCGCGTAGCATTATATCGGCGTGCCATATCATGATGAGATTTAATTAGTTTTCTTCTAATGTCACACATCATGTTACTTGAACGTACAGGATTTCTATGAAGGATATCTTGGATATTCCATGCTCTATCCAACGGTGTTTGAGCTGGAAAAGTATGCAATATATCAAATGGACATTCCCCATGCGCGTTATGTTGAGCCATATTGAAGGCTAATTGAAACCAAAATAGAGATTTATCCCAGGTTGTTTGAGTAGTTGCATGGTATGCAATAAGAATAGACCGAAGATTTCGGTTTAATCGTTCGGCGTGAGATGGTTGTGGATGGTAAGGGGAGAGAGTGGTTCGTTTTATGCCTAGATTGAAACAAAAGTTTTTAAAAATTATTGAATTAAAATTTTTGGCATTATCTGTGACGATTAATCTCGGGATAGAGTAATTTTGAAAAATACGTTTTAATTCCTCTATAATGGAGGATGTATTAGTGTTTTTTAATGGAGCTAACCATGTAAATTTTGAAAAACTGTCTACCACCACTAGAATATATTTGTACCCTTGGTTGGTTTTTGGAAGGCTGCCTACCGTATCAATAAACAGTGTATCAAATGGTGTTGTTGGAACTCTGGAACTGAGATTTCCCCATTTATAATTCATTCCAGGTTTGCTGCGTTGGCAGGTTGTACAAGCATTTACTTTTAAAGGAATTTCTTGATATACAGCCGGCCAATAAAAATACCGTGTAATTTTGTGTATAGTTTTAGCGACACCTAAATGTCCACCGATTTCCGAATGATGAAAATATTTAAATACTAAATCTTTTAAGGAATTAGGGAGAACGATTTTGGTCGGATTATTGTTTTTATCTTTTAGACATAAGACTCCTTTGGATAAACAAAATTTATTATTCATTTGTTGTTTTTGTTGAAGGATAAAGGTATCCTGTTCTTGATGTTGTCTTATGTCTGTAAAAGATAGGGGGAACTGCGATAATAAAGTATTAATATAAGATATATCTTTTGAGATATCTTCATTATTTAAATCGTACATCCTCGATAATGCGTCCGCCACATTATTATCCGAACCACGGATGTGATTAATTTTAAATTTAAAAACAGATAACCGAAGTAACCATCTAGCCAATCTACCCAACTGTTTTGGTCTAGAAAGAAGCCAGGCTAAGGCTTGATTATCGGTTTCTAAAAGAAATTCACGATGTGCTAAATAGGTCCTGAAATGATCTGTTGCAAAAACAACCGCAAGACATTCGCGTTCATATGCCGAATATTTCCTTTCTGCTTCCGTCAATGTCTTGGAAGCATATGCTATGGGCCGTCTAGAACCTTCTTGTTCTTGTAGTAAGACAGCTCCTAGACCTGTATCCGACGCATCTGTTTGTAAAATAAATTGTTTAGAAAAGTCAGGTATGGATAATACCGGGGGATTAGCAATTGCTTGTTTAAGATCTTCAAACGCGTTTCTTTGTGAATCTCCCCAGACAAACTGAGTATTTTTACGACGCAATTTATTTAGGGGTTCGATTCTATCAGCATAATTTTTGATAAATTTAGAAAAATAATTAATCATACCACAGTATCGATGTACTTGTTTCACTGACGTAGGTTCCGGGTACTCCAATATTTTTTGTGTCCTAGTTGAGTCTATAGAGACCCCTTTGTACGATAATGTGTGTCCCAGAAACGGTATTTCATTTACGGCAAATGTTACCTTATCAGGATTAACTGTAATGCCAGCCTTCCGCAGAATTGACAATACTATTTTAATGTGTTTCAAATGTTCTGGAAAACTTTTGGAATATATTAATATATCATCCATGTAATTAAATACAAATTTATATTTAATGTTTTTGAATATTGTATTCATAAGGCGTGTTAAAACTTGTGCGCCAGTCGACAAACCAAAAGGTAATCTCTCATACTCGTATAAGCCATCCGGGGTACAGAACGCGGTGATTTGACGAGATTTTTCTGTCAATGGTATTTGATGGTACGCTTGTGCTAAATCTAATGTACTGAACCATCGTGCATTGGAAAACCATTGAAAAGCATGATTGATATTCGGTAAAGGTTGGGCCTCTGAGTCAATTATTAAGTTGACTTGGCGATAGTCTACGACTAAACGACTCGTGCCATTCGGTTTTGGAATCAAAAAGGCTGGAGATGAATAAGGCGAAACACTTTCTCTAATTACTTTATCTTTTAATAATTTATCAATTTGTTGTTTCATTTGAAGTGTTTTTATTGGATTTAATGGATAGGGTCTAGATTTTATAATTTCACTATTTTTAAGTTTAATATCATATTTTAATACGTGGGTACAGCCTAATTTAGTAGTGAGTACGTCAGGAAATTCCTTACATAAATTATTAATTTTATTTTTAATATACTCACTTTGTTCCACATTATTAATCTGATCTGGGTATAAATTTATTAGATGAAATTTTTGATTTTTCAACCAGTCAAAAGTTATCACAGACCTTGTGGCGTTAAATATTGCACGTGTTTTTTGTAGAAAATGCATTCCAAGTATTATTTCGTGCTGTATTTTTGTTAATACCTTAAAATTTATTTTCCATGATATATTTTGTAGGTTAATGTTAATCCAGACCTGTTTATTAATTTCTAGAGGAAACCTATCAGCTGTAAGACAAATTGCCTTAATATTTTCCTCTTTTATAATCGCCTTCTTAGCCTTTAAAAGTTTATACATTTGTTGGTTAATAATGTTGTGTGTGGAACCAGAATCAATAAGGGCATTAAATATATCATTTTTGATTTTTATTGATAAAGCTTTCAAAGTATAATTACTGTTTAACCCTTGTTTTCTTATCTTTAAATGTTTACATGTATTATGTTTACAAATACTTTTTTTTTTTTTTTTTTTTTTTTTTTTTTTTTTTTTTTTTTTGGTTTAACGTCCGACTGTTTTGCAAATTGCAAAACAGTTTACAAATACGCATCATATGACTATGTTGTGCGCATTTGTAAACATTCAGTTTTTTGGAACATGGTTATTTCCTTTTTGCTGCAAAAGTTTACAATTTCTTTTGATATGACCTAATTTATGACAATAAAAACACTTCAAAGTTGTTGCTGACATTTGTGATCTGATTTTATTGCATGCTGTATCTTTTAATGTGTTTTGTTTACCTTGAGTAGGTACTGTGTTATCTTCAGTGTTTATGACGCTTGTATTATTCATTTTTGATAAACCGATGTCATTAAGAGTTCTAGCATAAACTCTTTCATAGACATAGGCATCTAATTTATTAAAATCTTGTAAGTTATTGGGTTTGCCAATTATACCTATGTGTGTGGCATATATTTCATTTAAACCCGTTAAAATTATATTAATTAACTCACCTTCTGTTAAATCTAGTCTTAATACATCATGATTTTCTAAAATTTCTCTCATGTATTCCGCAAGGGTTTCCGTTTGTGACTGGTTTCGGTATAATAATTTTAATTTTAATATTTCTTTCATTTTTGGTGTGATTAATTTATTTACTAAATCTCTATGAAATTGATCGAAATTATGATTATTTCTAATAGAATTTTCAAAAATTTGTTCTGTGAAACCGGTCATAAACGGAGTTAACAACACCAAGGGTAAATCAACTGCATAACGTTTCTGTATCTGTTTAATGATTTTGATATTTCGTACTAACGTGTCAATGTCACGTCCATCAGTAATAGTTAATTGTTTTAATTCGTTTTCTATTGGATTTGCAATTTTTGTCCAATTAAAGTTCAATTCGCGTTGGAAACACACGGGATTATTGTTACCTACGGGATTTGGTATTAATATGTCAGGGGTTTCGTTTCTAAGAACAGGATTTTGCATTTCTGGGTGATGCATAAGATTAATTTGATCATAATTAAGAATTCCTTGTTGTTGATCAGGTAAGAAATTATTCCCTAAATGTGCCTCTTCAGGATTTAAGTTTTGCTCGAAATTAGGTCCAACTTCGAAATTATGCAACCCATTAGCCTTCCAAATATCAAATCCCTCCCTTAAATTTTGAAAGCCTACGACTTTATCTGGTTTGTTGGGTAATATAAACGTTAATATTTTGTTAAGCCGATCATCAAAAATTTCGGCATTATACTTTTCTAATTCATTTAAATTTTCTATGTTTCTTAACCTTACTAAATAGTTTTGACACTCTGTCAGTTGTTTATCCATGTCAAATCTATGTAATGTAGTTAGATCGATTTGTCGCCCGTTATCTAAGAGTTTTTGTAATCTTTGCCTTTTTTGTCTTACGTTTCCTGTTGTTGTGCTTTTCCGTATTCTAAGTTGGAAGTTAAGGTTCGTTTCGTCTAGTTTAGTGGAATCAAGAATCGGTGCTACCTGTCTATTCATGTTTCTATTTGTTTTGTTTGTTGATGATGATTATTTATGTGTATGTAATAGATGACTTACCAGTCGACGTCTGTATACCTGTCAGATGTGAGTTGTTTATAATTTGTTTTTTGTAAATTTTAGAAGATTTGTTGTTTTATTTTTGATCTTTCCCTTTGTCTCTTTCTTGGCCTTTGACTAATTTTGTTATATTTGTTTGATGATTTCTTGTTGATGAATTCTTCCTTTTTTGTTTATTATTTTAATTTCTTTCCCAAATATTATATTATTGAATTTATTTATTGAAATTTTTCATTAAGTATCCTGGTCACGGCACCATTTTTGTCCCAGAGGTTCGTAAATAAAATTTTCAAATTATTTTAATCTCTTCAAAATTCAAGGTTCTTTATTAAAATTTCTTAATAAATATTATAAAATCCTTAAAATTATTAAAATCTTTAAAATCTTTAAAATGTGTTAAAAATCCTTGAAAATCTGTTCCACCAAATCTTCTAAAATTGTTTATTATCTCTCAATAATATTATTTAAAATTCGAAAACTTTTTCTATTTTAAAAAACTGTAAATCGCATCTCATTCCTTAAAAGTTTTAAAAAAGAATGAATTAACAATCCATTTTATTTCATTAAATAATATGTTCTTTTTTTTTCTTTTAAATTTTTTTTTTTTTATTATTATTCTCGTGGCTCGCATCTGAAGGTGGTAAATCATCTGTTGTTTATATTGAGTGTGTGAATGTGTATGTTTATGTTATGCGTGAGCGTATTTAGTTTGTCATTTGTATGTACGTATGCGTTATTGTTTGTGTGTATAAGTGTCTCCTATTACACCTATGTAACAGCATCAAATTTAAATTATTATGTCAAACAGTTATTCTGCAATAAATTTTTATAATCAGGGCAAGACTTTATGCTCACCCGGTATATCATTAATGAATTAATTACGTGTTCTAAAATAGAGAATTGATGTTGATTATTTGTGCACAGTATTACTGTCACAATGATGGCTTTGTCCTTTGAATAATAATGATAAGACGAATTACTGTGTAATATTTGAATAAGTCATCATAATCTGTGTAGCAGATCTGTAATTTACTGCAATTTTTTCTTGTGTATGGCCATTTTAGACCATGTAAAATGATTTTTAGACATTCTGGAAGCTCTTTTTCAGCACAGATTCTCAGCAGTAGTAAGCTTATTTGTGTTTATCTTGTGTTCTGCTTTTGCTCAGTGATTAGTTATCTCAATTTGGTTCGACCTGTTAGGTTTTTCTCGGTTTATTCCAGATATACTGTAACACAGGGTGCAGTAGAAATGGATGACAGTTTAGGGGTGAGTTGGAAAAAGAGAGGGGTAATGGTCTCTCTCTACTGTTCAGTTATTGCCATTTCAGTAATAAGGGAGCAGTGGAATGCAGTATATCGCACTTTCCCTGTGGAAACATTTTTCAAAAACAATGGTTCTGATGTATGAACACAGAGAGCTTTCCATCGTCATGGTTGAATCCTTTTGCAACATGATTTTGCTGTAGATGGAGAACTTCATAGAAACTGCACAAGCTATGGAACAACCCCCTCCCATTCACCACAGGTTTCCATGGCAGTGTTTCAAGGGATGTTCCCACCACACCTAATTTCATTTCGTGGAGTTATTGCTTGGCCAGCACAGTCACCTGATCTTTAGGCGTGTGACAATTTTTTGTGGGGTTATCTGAAGTCGGAAGTTTTCATTGATAAACCATGCACTTTAAAAAAACTGAATGTGAAATTAGGGCAATACCGATAAACATGCTGTAATGTTATGACAAATTTCAGCAATGTGTGAATGGAAATGAAGGACATTTGCAAGACATTGTTTTCCATACATGAGTTGTGTTCTAAAAGTTCTTTCATGATGTAAATAACAAAAACATAATATGCTGAATGTAATTTAAAAATTCACCCTATTTTTGTTGTTGTTCAGGTCATCAGCTGAAAGGGTGGTTTGAACCTGTAGAGGTTTACTAAGTAAAATGAGGCGTGAGGTAGTTTACCTTTGCCTTCCTCACTGAGTGGGAAAGTACACTTATCAGCATGCCCAGCCCTCTGAAAAGCACATATTTTCCACTCTGCAAATGACACCTTCACTTCACTCACCATAGGGTCTGGCTGTATAATGAAACTTCATTACTCTCAGAGGAGATAACTCTGATTAGTGTCTTTTACACCTCTACCTCTTCTGTTCTTTAATGATTCAGTCATTTAATTGTTGGCTGATCATGTGATAAGAAACAGAACTATTTATTTTAGCCCTGCAACAAACAGATTGAGTCTAAATAATCTGACACTCCGCCTGTCTGTTATGGGCAGTTTTTGTTTTTTTAATAAAGTTTAATTACACTTGCAAATGTCAAGATATTTCTGCTGCACGTGTATATGTAAAAAAACTTGCAATATATTAGAGTAAATCGTGATTTTTGTAATTGATGTTTTTAATTATAGGTAACTCTTACAATTCCGAAGAAAGGATAGTATGTGCCGGCTATGATAATGGAGATATAAAAATGTTTGATCTAAAAATGATGTCAGTTAGATGGGAAACTAATGTTAAAAATGGAGTAAGTATAATTTACTTTTTCGCCAAGATTATTATGCATGATATCAGGCAAGTAGCGAGGGGGGCTTATAGGGGCATTTTCAGCCTCCACCCCCTCATAATAAAAATGCAAGTTTCATACCAGATTTTTTTATTCTGGGGTCCCAGGTTCTATTCCTGGTCAGATCCGGCATTTTCTATCGCTCGTTTTCATCTGTCACCCTTCAGTAGTCTTAATGTGCATAACTGCCAGACTTTAAACAAAAAAAAATCTCCAGTCTCAGCCTCCCCAAACCAAAATCCTGGCACGTACCTGCATGATGCAGACCAAAAAAAACTATAAATAGCTTCTATTAAATTTATGTTTGGTAGCGATCAGCTTACACGGTTGATTTTGTACTTTCTCTTGTCCTCTATGAATGTATATAATGAGAATATGAGTATATATAGGGAAGGAAAGTATTGTCAATTTTTTAACTTGAGTTTTTAAATACACGTTTTTAGCGATTGGTCTTTGTGTGAACAAAATATTAAAATAACGTTCAAAGTTTAAACATGGAACTTGAGTTTGGTACCACAAGGAATCCAACATGAAAATTTTCATCACAGTTGGTCAACCAGTAGTAGTTTATTCATGCAATTATTCAATTTTTTTGCGATTTTCTCAAAAACAGCTTTTAAGACCTCTTTTAAAATCACTTTATTTACAAAATTGTTACGCTCTACACGATAGGGTAAGTGCCATGTCTGCTGAAATTCATAGGGCTCTAGTGGTGAATATTGTTTTTAAGAATTTTATCTTAATAATACATTTTACGACAAAAGTACACATAATCAAAGTTATAAAAAAATAGAAAATCTAAAACCTTAATTTCTAGCATTTTTTTCTGCAGTGTTTAATTTAGTGTCAATTAGTAAATACTGTATTTTTAAGTTGAAGATACGAGGGCTATTCAGAAAGTAGGGAACGTTTTGTAAATAAACAAAAACTATGTAAAAGAAAATTTTTTTATTATATACATCTGAAAGAGTGACTAAAATACTACTTTTCTGCATAGTCACCAAGCAAATTGAGACACTTGTCATAGCGGTGGACAAGCTTCAAAATTCCTTCGTCATAGAAATCCGCCGCCTGCGACCGCAGCCACTCAGTGACGCGCGCCCGGAGTTCCTCGTCGTCGTCGAAGCGCTGTGTTGCTAGCCAGTTCTTCATTCTTGGAAACAAGTGAAAATCACTCGGTGCAAGATCAGGACTATAGGGTGGATGAGGGAAAACCTCCCATTTGAATGAATCAAGGAGTTCTTTTGTGCGGTTTGCCGTGTGAGGTCGGGCATTGTCATGAAGAAACAAAATTTTTGACGACAACTTTCCTCGGCGCTTGTTTTGAACTGCTCTCCTAAGGTTGTGCAATTTTTTGCAATTTTTGCGGTTTGCATGGCAAACCGCACAAAAATCAGCAAGGAAGATTATGGCTACTGTATTTTGGGACAGGCAAGGTGTGCTGCTCATTGACTTTCTCGAGCGTGGTGCAACAATTAACTCTGATCGGTACTGCCAAACATTGCGCAACCTTAGGAGAGCAGTTCAAAACAAGCGCCGAGGAAAGTGGTCGTCAAAAATTTTGTTTCTTCATGACAATGCCCGACCTCACACGGCAAACCGCACAAAAGAACTCCTTGATTCATTCAAATAGGAGGTTTTCCCTCATCCACCCTATAGTCCTGATCTTGCACCGAGTGATTTTCACTTGTTTCCAAGAATGAAGAACTGGCTAGCAACACAGCGCTTCGACGACGACGAGGAACTCCGGGCGCGCGTCACTGAGTGGCTGCGGTCGCAGGCAGCGGATTTCTATGACGATGGAATTTTGAAGCTTGTTCACTGCTATGACAAGTGCCTCAATTTGCTTGGTGACTATGTAGAAAAGTAGTATTTTAGTCACTCTTTCAGATGTATATAATAAAAAATTTTTCTTTTACATAGTTTTTGTTTGTTTACAAAACGTTCCCTACTTTCTGAATAGCCCTCGTACGTTGATTTTTATTTAGTGTCATTCACTCATGATTAAACAGGTTATGTTTTTCATTTGCAAGAAAAAGTCGTACGAGTGTTTCACACCAGATTTTTCACTTTGATACTGTGCCGACATGGCGGTGCAACCGTGTTCAACATATTAATGGGAATTAGTCAATATTTTCTGAAGTTTTCATACAACTTATTGTTCAGATTATATATGGCGTGTAAGAAAAGGCTGGAATTTGAAAGAGTAAAAGATTAAAGAAATTAAGCTTTCTGTGTGTTTTAAAGAAAAGAAAAGAAAATTTTATGATTACAATTATTACTTTCTCTTGCCTATATGAATATATAGGAAGGAAAGTATTGTTTTCATGTCGATTTTTCGAAATCGAGTTTTCACCGGATCTATACGTTTTCAGACCCCCTGAACCCAAAAAACATGTTTTTAGCAATTGGTCTGTGTGTGTGTGTGTGTGTCTGTGTGTGAACAGAATATCTCAAGAACGGAACATCGTACGAACTTGAAACTTGAAACTTAAGTTACATACCACTACCGGACGCGACACGAACATTTTCATCAAAATCGGTCAACCGGAAGTAGTAGTTTATTCGTATAATTTTTCAGTTTTTTGCGATTTTCTCAAAAACTGGTCCTACGATTTTTTTTAAAATCGCCTATTTTACTCAATTTTTTATTCTCTACAAGATAGGGTAGGCGCCATGTTTGCTGAAATTCTCGGTGAGGCTGTTTTCACGTAAAAACGTTGTTTTTTTAAGATTACGGCTTTAATATAAATTTTAGCGCAAAAACTTATATAATAAAAGTTGTAGAGAATTTAAAAACCTACAACTTCTGTTTCAAACATTTTTTTGTATAACGCTTAGTTTAGCGGTAATTTGCGATTTTCTGTTTTTTTTCTCACGAAAACGTGAGAAAAATCGATTTTTTTAACATTTCGGTCTTAGTATGCATTTTACGACAAAAGTGTATATAATTAAATTTATAGAAAATTAAAAGATCTACAACTTTTGTTTAGAGCATTTTTCTCTACAGAGCCTAGTTTAGCGTGATTTTCCGTATTTTTAAGCCAAACTGAGTTCGATTGTCATTTTGCGTCATTCACTCATGATTAAAATAAGGTTATGTTTTTGAGGTTAGTTTTTGTTCATTTCTAATGTTTTAATACTAATGTTAGGTTTATTGTTAATTATTTGCATTGGCAAGAGAAAGTTGTGTGAGTGTTTCACACCAGATTTTTTTTATTCTTTAAAGTGTGAATAAGTAGTATGAAAACGATAAATTATGTTCGTCTAACATGTATGTTTCTTTAACATGTATGTTTCTTTAACATGTATGTTTCTTTAACATGTATGTTTCTTTAACATGTATGTTTCTTTCCAATAATAGGTCTGTGGACTGGAGTTTGATCGGAAGGATATCCGTATGAATAAGCTGGTAGCAACAACATTAGAAGCAACATTCCATGTTTTCGATACATCTGTGCAACATCCAAAGAAGGGATTCGCTCGTTTAACGGAAAAGGTTTGTTTAACTATTTGACTTATTTGAAAATATCAACTGTCCGTAATAATAGTTCTGTAATTTTTGTGTACTGTAGCAATCTAATGGGTCTTGCGATTCGTGAAAACGTTAACTTTTTCGTCAGTTATACAGGGTGTTTCAGGAGGATCTGCCATATTGCACAATGCACAAGCTTATTCTTCTCAACAAAATAATGAAAAAAGCTCATATAAACATGGGTCCGGAAATGCTTCGTTGGCGAGTTATACAGGGTCAAAGATTTCACCTGAAATTCAGCTCCCTCAGTGAAATTAACTCACACTGAAATTTTTAGGGTGTTAATTGAGTTTGTTAATTAGATAAGTTTTATGTAAAATGAGCTGACCAATCGTGTAAAACCTGTCCCAGAACTCAATCTCCAATAGTTTAGGAGAAAATTGGGGTAAAGAAAAAAAGGTTAGGGTCAAAAACACACTTTTTTGCATTTGGACTACAATAACTCCGTTAAATTGCCTATAAACAAAGACAAATTTTTAATGAGAATTTTATTCTCAAAAAAATAATGTAAATAGTCAATAAAAACGGAATAGTTTTCTTTTAAATTCAATTTTATTAAGAAACTCACAAAACTACAAATTATGAAAATCACGCGTTGCAAAATGTAGGCCAATGTCTGAAAAGGTTTTTATTACAAATCCAAAATTTATTTAAATAATCTACACTATTAATCATAAAATTACTTAATGAACTTACATTGATAACAGTATTACAAGAGCTGCTCAAAATGTCCACCTCCATTGTTTATACACATTTCAGCCCAACGATTTTGTTCTGGGACAGGTTTTATACGATTTGTCAGCTCATTTTACATAAAATTTATCTAATTAACAAACTCAATTAACACCCCAAAAATTTCAATGTGAGTTAATTTCTCTGAGGGAGCTGAATCAGGTGAAATTTTTGACCCTGTAAAACTCACCAACGAAGCATTTCCGGACCCATGTTTATATGAAATTTTTTCATTATTTTGATGAGAAGAATAAGCTTGTGCAGTATGGCAGATTCCTCCTGAAACACCCTGTATATCTGGATCATAAAAAATTTGCAAAGTTTTGTGCCAAAATTTAAAATGCATCTGAGGAGCGTTGTTTCAAAATGCTTCATTTTTTAGTAATCGCAAAAAACTTCCAGCACATTATTTCTCTACTTAATTAAAAATATTCTTAGCACATTATTATATAGCTTTCCTACCTTATTCATATCTTCATACTTAATTTTTTGGGGCGTTTTAGAATTGACATGTTGCATTTTGTTCCAAATGTGTGCAAACTGCATTTTGAAACAGCTTTCACTGCATGTCAAGTTGGCTTTCCAATAAAAATATTTTGCAGAAATTCTCATACAAATCTTTTTATTTAAAAAATCTGAGTACATCATATTTTACTTGACCATACTTTTTAAAATATAAATTGTGGAGTATCTTCTTACATGCAATCACAGGCTGCTTCTTTATTGATGGCATCAGCAGCTTCAATGCTCGGCAAAATCTGTTCTTTGTACTATTTTGATACAAACAACTACTTGATCCTATGTAAAATGTAACACAGATTGTGCTGTTAGCTACAACTCATTTTTGAAAATTTATGGAAATGTACCCCAGTCGCTGATTTATGGATCTTCGCTGAAAGATGCGCAGTAAACTAGGACCTGTGTTCAAGGCTAGATTCTATATAGCCATGAATCATGGGACAAGCTAATTTAATTAAATATAATTTACAGTAGTGGGGTCAATTTAGAATTCTTTTCACACATCTCAAGGCAGGAACATCTATAAACCTTGGACAATTCGAATTGGCACAAGCAGCTTCGGTGTTTATCTACTCCACTCTTCGCCCCTTGCCATGCAACGACGGTACAGTCACAAAAGTATACAATCGCTATTGTAATGTGCGACTCGCGCACGGTCACTACGCTTTGTTTTCAATGTTGTTATAAATAATCTGTCAAACATAATGATGTGACTAATTTGGGATCCCTAATTTGTTTTCACGTAATATGGTTTTCTGTTCATTATAAATATATTCAGACCAATTTGTTTAGTTAGTTGCGTGCATCTGTAGAGAATAGTTTAGTGAGTTTTTGCAGTTTAGTTCTTGTAATTTATAATTTAAATTTTTACTGGGACAAATTAAATACATATTTTAAAATGAAATAATTATTTGTATGTTTGTACATTGAAATAAGGTTGTAGGCATTTCATACATTAAAAATTTGTAGACCTTGTTGAAAGAATAGGTTATGGATAAACTTTATGTGGAACTGTTTTAAGAAAGAGTTGTGCCAGTTTGAATTGTCCACAGTATACCTGTCTGTTCTGATGTTGTACAAGTGAGTCAGACGGTATATATAATCTATAAATGAGTTGACCAATTCCAAAACGTCTCTTGTCAATTTTTTTGAAATTCAGGTTTTTGTGCTATTAATATTCTCTGTGCAATACTGTACAAGATTCCGACGTCTTTTGCTTCCAAAACGTCCCTTTTAACATTAAAAATGCTATTCAAAAGTTGACTGCTGTTCCAAATCGTCTCATGTCAAGAAGCGCATTTTAAATATGGCTGCCGCAATAGTCAGCTGTAGTTTGAGAAACAAACTATCCTCTTTACTCATTGTAGCTACGGTTTATTTTTCATTCCAGTTCCAAATCGTCCTTTGTCTAATTTTAGTAATCCAGTGACATAGCAACAGAAAACGTTAATTATTAATAATAAAAAAAGTAAATCTGTAAATTAAGTGTGATTTAATGTAGTGGTAACACTGTTCAAGAGACGTAAACAGATTTATACAAGATTCGACGATAGGTTATGGTTAACAAGCGTGTTTATAAATTAGTCATACCTAGTGTCACTGTTTTAAAAACTTTTCTTTGATGTTTCATAGTATTTTTGTTTTAATTTTATGGTTTACGTAAACTCAAATAAAGTCAGATAAATCAGTGAATGTTGGTATTGTTCTGCGATTATGGAAGCAGAAGAACAAGCAATGCGTGAAGTTGGACAGATTGAACCTACACCCCCGGGTAAAGGTAGGAAACGGCTGAAAAATCCCGAACAATGGAAGAAAAATATAAAAAAAAGATGTTGAAAATATATAAAAAAATAGAAATAAATATGAAAAAAATGTTGGTGTACCAAGAAAGGTCTTCAAGCCAAACACAGACATAACCTCAGTGAAAGAGATTAGATAATTTCCAGTAGGTGTTAATATTAAAGTACAGAAGAAAGCAGACATCACAGGTCTTCTGCGACTTCACTTTGGAGAAGACTGGGAAAACAGAGAAGACTTACAATTTTATAAACATCTTCATGAAAATATTATGAATCCTGAAATTAGATCAGAGGACGAAGAAGAAGGAGGGCTGATGGAAGATGTAGAAAGAGTGATTTAGTGAACAAGAAAAAATGAATAACTGAATTTAATAAAGAAATATTTTGTATTGTTTAATAACTGTATTTGTATAATTTTATTGTAATTGTATTAATTAATAATAATTTTATTGGTAACATTTTTGCTGTATCCTTCTTTTTTTATTAATGTCTTAGTAGCTATTAAAATATTGTTATTCAAGTTTTCAGTGTTTTACGATTTTTCATAACATTTTTTAGAATGGTACAGAGTTACAAAATGACAAACTGTTCCAAAACGACTCTTGTCACGGCTTTAGTTCCGAAGTGTCTCTTGTCAAAGTCTTTTTTCATAATTTTAAGTTATTCTTTTATTTTAATTTTAAAGTAATTACAAAATATTAAACATAGTAATCATTTTCATTGATATTGTACATTACAGAAACAGATTATTTTTAAATTTATTGTTTTCAATGGTTTCTTTTTGTTTACTGAAAATTTGTCAAAATTGATATGAGACATTTTGGAATTGGTCGACTCAAATAATATAACAATGGTGTAAATGAAATTGTGTTGCTAAGAAACAGTAGTCAAGGTTAGGTCCCGCAGTAATCATTTTTAAATTATAAAGTTTTTGGTAACATGAAGAAATTAAACATACGCATATTTTTAGCAATCGGGTTTGGGCTGGGGCTACTTCTTATATGGTGGCAGCCATGGAGGCGGCCACCCGCCCCAGTCAACGAGGAAGAGGACTCCTCAGATGATGAGGAGTCCCACCCGCCCCCAAAGCGGGACCCGAGTAGGCCTCGTCTGGCGGAGCAATGAAGTGAGTAAACACACATTAATTTCTACTTTACTATCTAGTCTTTATCAATATACTATACTACTAGTAACCATGAAATTGCGAGCCTAGGGTCTATTTAGACAGTAATGCAGTGTTGCCGTATTTGCCAGAGTGGAAACAAAGTATTTACCTTTTTTATTTCCTTATTATAAAAATTAGAAATTTAATTTTGTTCTTGCTTCAGGATTGTTAGCCAAATTTTTAAAAAAGCTGATTATTTTTTAGAAATTTAAAAAAAAATTATTTTAGTTGAAATTTTTTAAAAAGCTATAAACGAAAATTTATAGAAAATTAAAAGATCTACAACTTTTATTTTGAGCATTTTTCTCTACAGAGAGTAGTTTTGTGTGAAAAGTAATTTTCCGTGTTTTTAAGCCAAACTGAGGTTGATTTTCATTTTGCGTCTTTCATATATGATTAAAATTTGGTTATTTTTATTGAGGTTAGTTTTTTGTTTATTTCTATTGTAATGTTTGTCAGCTTTTTTAAAAATTTGGCTAACAATCCTGAAGCAAGAACAAAATTAAATTTCTAATTTTTATAATAAGGAAATAAAAAAGGTAAATAGTTTGTTCCCACCCTGGCAAATACGGCAACACTGCATTACTGTCTAAATAGACCCTAGGCTCGCAATTTCATGGTTACTAGTAGTATAGTATATTGATAAAGACGAGATAGTAAAGTAGAAATTAATGTGTGTTTACTCACTTTATTGTTCAGCCAAACGGGGCCTACTTGGGTCCCGCTTTGGAGGAGGGTGGGACTCCTCATCTTCCGAGGAGTCCTCCTCCTCGATGGCTGGGGCGGGTGGCCGCCTCCACGGCTGCCACCACAAGAGCAGCCCCAGCCCAAACCCCATTGCTAAAAATATGCGTATGTTTAATTTCTTCATGTTACCAAAAACTTTATAATTTAAAAATGATTACTGCGGAACCTAACCTTGACTACTGTTTTTTAGCAACACAATTTCATTTACACCATTGTTATATTATTTGAGTCGACCAATTCCAAAATGTCTCATATCAATTTTGACAAATTTTCAGGAAACAAAAAAACCATTGAAAACAATAAATTTAAAAATAATCTGTTTCTGTAATGTACAATATCAATGAAAATGATTACTATGTTTAATATTTTGTAATTACTTTAAAAGAAAAATAAAAGAATAACTTACAATTATGAAAAAAGACTTTGACAAGAGACACTTCGGAACTAAAGCCGTGACAAGAGTCGTTTTGGAACAGTTTGTCATTTTGTAACTCAGTACCATTCTAAAAAATGTTATGAAAAATTGTAAAACACTTAAAACTTAAATAACAATATTTTAATAGCTATTAAGACATTAATAAAAAACGAAGGATACAGCAAAAATGTTACCAATAAAATTATTATTCTTCTTCTTCTTCTTTACTTCCAAGGATTAGGTTTCTTGAACCTGTTCCTTAAAATTATACAAATACAGTTATTAAACAATACAAAATATTTCTTTAAAAAATTCAGTTATTCATTTTTTCTTGTTCACTAAATCACTCTTTCTACATTCATAATATTTTCATGAAGATGTTTATAAAATTGTAAGTCTTCTCTGTTTTCCCAGTCTTCTCCAAAGTGAAGTCACAGAAGACCTGTGATGTCTGCTTTCTTCTGTGCTTTAATATTAACACCTACTGGAAATTATCTAATCTCTTTCACTGAGGTTATGTCTGTGTTTGGCTTGAAGACCTTTCTTGGTACACCAACATTTTTTTCATATTTTTTTAATATTTATTTCTATTTTTTTATATATTTTCAACATCTTTTTTTTTATATTTTTCTTCCATTGTTCGGGATTTTTCAGCCGTTTCCTACCTTTACCCGGGGGTGTAGGTTCAATCTGTCCAACTTCACGCATTGCTTGTTCTTCTGCTTCCATAATCGCAGAACAATACCAATATTCACTGATTTATCTGACTTTATTTGAGTTTACGTAAACCATAAAATTAAAACAAAAATACTATGAAACATCAAAGAAAAGTTTTTAAAACAGTGACACTAGGTATGACTATTTTAAACACGCTTGTTAACCATAACCTATCGTCGAATCTTGTATAAATCTGTTTACGTCTCTTGAACAGTGTTACCACTACATTAAAGCACATTTAATTTACAGATTTACTTTTTTTACTATTAATAATTAACGTTTTCTGTTGCTATGTCACTGGATTACTAAAATTAGACAAAGGACGATTTAGAACTGCAATGAAAAATAAACAGTAGCTACAATGAGTAAAGAGGATAGTTTGTCTCTCAAACTACAGCTGACTACTGCGGCAGCCGTATTTAAAATGCGCTTCTTGACATGAGACAATTTGGAACAGCAGTCAACTTTTGAATAGCATTTTTAATGTTTAAAGGGACGTTTTGGAAGCAAAAGACGCCGGAATCTTGTACAGTATTGCACAGAGAATATTAATAGCACAAAAACCTGAATTTCAAAAAAATTGACGAGACATTTTGGAATTGGTCAACTCAAATGATGTTGTAATTAACATGAAATATTACCAAACATTTTATTATTTATTTGTACTCATGATTATTTAATTTGGTTTAAGGCACATAAGTCAACGATTTGGTTACCTAGACATTTACCACAAAACCGGGATCTATTTATTACATGTGGCGGAACTGGTTCTTTGTGCTTATGGAAATAGTAAGTAATTTTCACAATTTTATTTAAATTTAAGAAATTTAATAAGTTTTTTTTGTGTAAGCTGTCGTAGCCCTAAATGTTTTCCCATAAGTTTTCCTTGGCCACTACTAGCAATGCTTGGTCAATCTACTTTTTGCTTTCTGTGCAGTAGTATAATTTTCTAATTCTTTCTCCCAAAATTTCACTTATCTACCAACTCTCATCATTATTATTTCTAAATTTGTTAGTACACAGGAAATAGAAAATAAACATTTTTCTTACAATCGCAGTTTTATAAAAATTTACAGCACTGATACTTCAAATTTCAGCCCCCATGTAGACTCAATGGCACAATTTTGTAAGTGTTTTTCGTTCTTGATGAAATTATACAATATTGAAATATGGAGGAATCCCCTACATACTTGCTGGCTCATTCTGAATTCTCCGCTGGACGACGACACGCCGTGTCGTCGTCCAGCAGAGACATTATCTTCTTCTCTCACAGTAGTGCGTCGATGGCTGCTTCGTCAGATCTGGTGGGCGTAAGGCTCGGTTTAGGGACCGCTGTGGGCATCGCTCGCGTTAGTGGGCGATGACGGCCCGGTCGACGGGTTGACGAGCGGAAGCATCATCTACTCTCTTGTGGGGTCATCTATTAGTCTTCGCTGGAGTCTGGCAGCCGTGTGCCGTGGTGGACATCTTGTCAATGCTGTGTAGACTGGTGGAAGTGAATCTCTCTGTGTCTAGATCGGAATTGAATCTCTCAGCTCAATGGAGCGCTCTTTTTATAGTCGCCAAGAGCGCTGTGGTAGGAGGCGGTTACTGGTTCGGCCTTGATGACAAAGGCCTTTGTCGGTGCGCAGCCGGAAGGTTTGTCGGTATGCCGCCAAAGGCCGGAAGAAATATTGAAGGCTGGCAACACAGTAAATGATTAATTAGAAGGGGTGGCGGTGACAGTACAATCTTTTAGTTCATCGTAAATTTTGATTTAATTAAGTTCATTTTTTGTATAATGTGGGTGGTTCTATGCTCCCCAACTCGTCGTGTAACAACTACAGAGGTGTTTTTGACCTATTCATTTATGTCTTGCAGAGTTGTTGTAGAATTGATTAGCCTGTACATTACGCATTCAAATATAAATAAAATTGTGTATTTATGAAATTCGTTTCGTTTTCAGCTCTTATCCAGTGAAAAGAACCAAAGAACTTGACGGAAATAATATCGGTGTAATGGGGACATTAGATCTCGTACAAAATAGCAGCCTGTCAACACAACCGATATCCAGTTTCGACTGGAGCCCGGACAAAATGGGACTCGCCGTTTGCTCGGCGTTCGACCAAACCGTTCGTGTCGTAATCGTTACCAAATTAAATTTAGTGTAAAGTGAGTGTTCATAATTTCTAATATAATTGGTACATTTTTATGTTTTGTCTTCATGTGATTTGTGTCTGAAATAGTTTTGCAAATGAGTTTTTGTTTTGTCACTAGTCTGTGTTTGTTATATTGTTGTACGTTTAAAATAATGCATTGATTTGAACTTAGGTTTACATAAATCAAAAGTTTTAATGCACTACTTAAATTTTGTATACAAAATCTTTTAGTGTTGTTTTGTTATTTTGTAATTGCACTCAATCTGTTGGTTCCGGGGCTACAAAAAATAGTTCTGTTTCTTATCACATAGTCAGCCAATTATATGACCGAATTATTTAAGAACAGAAGTGGTAGTGGTGTTAAAGACACATACGCTCAAAAACAAATATGGCATTGCTTTTAAAGTACTATATGTCAAATTAATGCCTGTAATTCTACACTGAATAATGAAAACTTGAAATTTTTATCTATTTTTTAAAAAGTGATCAACTGACGTAAGAACAAAAAAAGTACCCGTTTTTCGAGACATTTTACGGATTATGCAGTTTATACAAACATTTTCTCGGAATAAACCACAGCTTTCAAAATGTATCTAGAAACTGCACGGTAGGGACATGTATGAGTAGTGTCTCACTGTTGAGGTTGGCAGCACTGCAGATATTTCACTTCCCTTCCTCACAGCTCATACATACGCAAAAGGCAATCTCGTGACTTCAGTATCTATTATAGTGGAACACGTAATTCTTTGACACAGTGCCTTTCATGAAGAAAACCATTACAGCCTTTGACCATACTGTGTCAAAGAAATACGTGTTCCTCTGTAAAATGACTTCAAGTCTCTCTTTATATGATTAGTAATAAAAATATCCCTTTCACGTATTATATAGGGTGATTCAAAACTATACGGCATCTCTTGGGATCTTATTCTATAGCTTAAAATAAGAAAAAATATTTATATAAACATATGCCTGAAAACGCTTAGTTAACGAGTTACGGCTAGCGAAAAATTTCACCTAGAACTCTGTACCCTCGGTGAAGTAAGGCCGTATAAGAATGTTAAAGGTAGTTAAAAAGATATAAATACGATTGTTTCTTATGTTTTTTAATCTGCATAATTGAATAAAATTGGTTCGAGAGCTGTAAATGCAATACTTTCACAGATATCTTACATAAAACACAAGAATTGGTGCAAAGAATTAACACATTTTTGTGTTTAATGTAAGATTACTTCAATAAATGGTAAATACAGGTGTATTGTTTCTTAAATAAATTTGTAGAAAATTTAATTCTAAAAAGATTCATGTGAATTACTCAGGAAAAAATGAATAATAGATATTGAAATTTCGCTTAATTTAAAATCAAAATAGACGCACATTCTTAACTGCATAACATATTAGGTTGGCTGATCATTATCAGCTGTTACTCCCAACCTACATATTAGTTAATATTTTATGCAGTTAAGAAATTTGCGTTTTATGTGCGCCTGTTTTGATTTTAAATAAAGCGAAATTTCAATATCTATTATTAATTTTTTTCCTGAGTAATTCACATGAATCTTTTTAGAATTAAATTTTCTACAAATTTATTTAAGAAGAAATACACCTTTATTTACCATTTATGGAAGTAATCTCTGAAAGTATTGCATTTACAGCTCTGGAACCAAATTTATTCAATTGCAGATTAAAAAACATAAGAAACAATCGTATTTGTATCTTTGTAACTACCTTTAACATTTTTATACGGCCTTACTTCACCGAGGGTACAGAGTTCTAGTTGAAATTTTTTGCTAGCCGTAACTCGCTAACTAAGCGTTTCAGGCATATGTTTATATGAACATTTTTTCTTATTTTTAGCTATAGAATGAGATCCCAAGAGATTGCCGTCTAGTTTTGAATCACCCTGTATATTTATTGATATACATAATACAAACCACCAGTAATATGGTAACAGTGTAAAACATTTACCTATGTTTTTGAGCGATTTCATATATTTAACAAAGTAATATCTTCAGATCTGTGACGAGTCAAAATTTAAATCTTCTGGCAGACAAGGAATAATTGATTCCTATGTTTGGAATACTCTTGCCAACTTAATTAGATCATTGTCATACTTAACCTGTGAGTTCATTAATTTTTTATTATTTCCATAATCTCAATTTCAAATTTGTTTGTTATTTATTTCTAAAATTTCCAAATTATCATTTATGTCTGTCATTGTTTGTTTATTTTGTCCATATGTTTTGCTGTTACATTGGAGAATTTTCTATTAACCCCTTTTATAGTTTAAAAAGCATTCTGAGAACCATGTCTTGACCGATCTGATGGTTTACAAATCCAAAAAAAAGGCCAAAAAAATCCAAAACTTAATTTTATAGATTCCCTATGAATTAAATTTGTTATTTTCTTCTTCTTTATTATTCATATTAACATTATGAATTTGTGAAATAATATTTCTGGGAAATTGTGGTTTGCATGCTATTATATATTTATTATTTTATTAGTCAGTAATGAAAATATTTTAGTATCCGTTATTTTGTGCAATTTCTTTTATTTTTGTATTAATTTATTTTTCTGCTCGTTAGTTATGTTATTGTCAAACTTTCCTGGTTATTGGTGGCAAAAGAATTTTTGGGTCCTTGAGTATTGGTCCATCTTCTCATTACACAGAATCATGTTGTACAGATCGTTGTTGTTGTTATATTGATTGTTGTTATCTGTAACCAGGCATTCTGTGATTTATATCTTGATAGCCTTGTTTCTGGTCTCCTGATTTTTTCGATGGGCCAGGCATTTTTGTTTGTGGAGGTCTTTTTGTGATTGCTAAATAGATGGGCATTTTTCAATTGCTCGGCAGTGAGTTGATCTTCGCCGGGTGCCTTATAATTCTGTAAGGGTTCAATAAGCTTGTTGTACTTCTCTGTATGTTGGTGAGTCTAGGTTCGCAAGAGTTTTGATTGTGAAAACGCGCTCAAAGGTGAAAAATATTATAGGTTGGTTCAGTGCAGTTAGATAATTGTTGAAAATAATTGGCCTATTATCTTTGTTGTTGTGGACTGTTTTTCAATTGCAATCTTTAAGTATCATCGTTGAAAGTTCTATAATAATTCCTAGTATTATTTCATTTAAAGTCCATACGAGAACACCTCATACACATAAAACTTTGCGACACCCCAATACCAACTAGAACATGTTGCCATGAACCGTGATTATTATAAAGAGATATATTATGTCAAAGTACTCAAGGGAATAGAATTGATTCAGATCATTTGATCTCAAAAATAAAAATCAAGCTTACACCTAAAACGTCTAAGAAATCGAAAATCGACACACCCAAAAGAAATTACGACCCTTTTCTGGTAAACAGTTACACCAGATTTACAGATGCAACCTCTTTTCTTCCTAACACTGATCTGGAATTGGTAACACAAACGTAAAACCACTGCACTAGAGCTCGCACCGATAAAAAAGAAAAAGAAACATGTGGTGAAACAACGAATGCAATAGAGCTATTGTAGTATAAAATGTACCAAATTTGGTAGTGGAAAAACGAAGCCTCCACCAAATTATGTAGTATAAAATGAAGTAGTAAAACCATTTTTGTAGTAAAAATGAAGTTACATAAAGCACGGCGAACTGCACCATTTGTGTAAGGTGTTTTGCAGAGATAATGCGGGGGCTTCCACCATCCAATTTTAGAATCCAACCAGACGCTGAAATTGGACTCAGGGGATTATTGGCAACCCAGATTTGAATAACGTAGCTCTATTGATGGTAAAAACTCGCTTTTAGTACTGCGAAGGTTTGGTTGAAGAACCACACAGGTCTAGACGCAATGACATTTTACACAGAAAGAAAAATAATAAAAAAAAATTAATGAGTAGCTAAAATAATTTATTAAAGAATAACTAAAAACTAAATAAAATAAAGAATATTATGAATTTAAGTAAACGGTTAATTCGTATAGAATTTAAAAAAAAAAAATTGGTTAAATAACAATACAGTTTAAGAAAAAATAAAATAAAATTTGGAAAAAAATTTAATATTAACAAAACTTGATTTAACTATAGAAAATACATAATATGAAGAATAACAAATTAATAGGAACATTTAAGAAAACAAAACTATTTTTAAAGTCCTTGGACTGAAACGGGAAAAGAAATCTCTTGGGCAGAGTTTAATAAATGATTAAGTGAAGAAAAATAAATACAGAAATGTATTTATTTTTCGGAGGAAAAAACAAAATAAAATTAAGACATAAAAAAAATGAATTGTGAGTTGAAATTTAGTAAAAGAATTACTTAGAAAAATTTAAGTAATTCAGTGGCCATTGAACAAGAGTTTAAAAAGAAAAAAATGTCATATTTTAAAGATTTAAATAATTTAAAAGAAAACGAAAGATACTGAAATTAGATAATGTTTTGTTACTTAAAACTATTTAAAAAAAAAGAAAAAGAAAAGAGAGATTTATTTATAAATGAGATATTTAAAACACCATAATAATATTAAGAAACATTATAAATTTAAATTTAATAAAAATAGATTAAAAAAAAATTGTTTAAGTTAAACCTGAAAAAATTATTAAACATGGTACTTAAATTTAAATTTAGGTAATTTTCCCATATTGGGAAAGAAAAATTATTTACCTGTAAAATTTGATCCTATCGGTACGACCTCCTGTCCAAGACAAGCGTAAAATCTCAACGCACACAAAGGCAAAAAAAGGTCATTCCCCTAACGTTCACGAATGGAAGCGTTCGAGGCTGCGAAAAATGCCGATACATCGGAAATACTATAAATTTAAACGAGGAAAAATATATGAAAAAATTAAAACGACAGTAACAGAGAGAGAGAGAGAGAGAATCAATCGTGTAAGATAGAAAGAGAGAGAGAGAGATACAAATTACACGTGTTAGCAACTGAACAATGAAGAAGCAGCGACAAAAATGCAATCGGACACCGGACGTAAGCCTAAGAATTAAAAACGTAAATTAAAATACGGAATAAAAATCTAATGAAATAAAACCAACTAGAAATAAATGAATAAAATAATTAAATTCAATGAAGAAAATTACATAACCCTTAAAATATAATAAATCCGGCACAAAATCAAAAAAACGGGATTGTAAATGAATTGAGAAGATTTTGGAGACAAAATCTTAGAAATTCATTACACTCCCCCCCCTTAGGAAGAAAAAGAAGACAACTAGATCTGAAAAAAAATCAAAGGTAGTGGCGTTGATGACAAGAAGAAAAATATCTCGTTTTCCGCAGAAAATGGTCAAGCAATCTTTACATTCAATGAACGTTGATAAAATAGCATATAATTAAATTGATATAATTATGTCTTTGTTTAAAATTTGATTTAAATTACTCTATCATAATAGTATTAATTAATTTGAATCATAATCATATATCATTAATTTTATTTTGTAAGTATACCTGGTGTGTTTTATATTTTGTTTAAAGAATTGAATCAAGTCTTAATTTATTAGAATAGATTGTAATTACATGATCATTATTGTTAGTTTGATTGCAAAAATTACTAAAAATTTTTTCTGAACAATGTGAATTTGAAATTAGTGTATGAATTTTAAAATGTATGTGTTATTATACTTAAACATATATAGATAAACATAATAGTAAAATAAATTTGATTAACAATAGCACCCCAAGGATTTGGTGTTAGGGTAGGTGTAAGAGAATTTTAAGGGCAGGAATTAATAAAATGTATGGAATAGTTGGGATGGAAAAATGTATGTTAGAGGAATTATCGGTAATTGGTAAAAAGAAAAATTAGGAATAATATCAATTGGACGATGACTAATTTGTATTAGGAAAGCTATGGGAAAGAAAGGAATTGTACTGAACATGTGACCTCTTGTAGATGGACATCAAAATGGCTGAATTGTAGTTGAAGATGGAAAATTGTTCAAGTTCTTGAAGTTTCTCTAGTTGGAAGGTTGTATTATCGATCCAGTTTGTAATGTTGGAAGCTTATATTCTTGAACGGGATATGTGATGAGTCCGTAAGCAGAAAGTGTCGGTATGTTCTCATAACAGCTGTATGTTGTTTATTTTAAATGTTGATACATTTGGCTTTGATGTACAGGAACAACCAATGTATTGTAAATTTGAAGTCGAAGTGGTAATTCTTGAAGATCTGGTAATAGAAGTTCTTTAGGTAAAATCTTTGTTGAAATGTGTTGTGAAAAATAGTGTTCTTGAATTTGTTGTAACGACGTTTTTAAATTGATACGAGAATACGATAAATAAAATACAAGAAATTCTTCATAATGGAAAAGATTGTGAGTTCTTCTGCGTTTCATTAGCTTGAAGTCAAAAGATGATATCTTTAAAATCATGATATTTTTGTTAGTTGAAAAAATCTTGAGGATTGTGAACTGTTGCATTCAGATGCTGCATTGTAGACTGGTACGATACGCTGGAAGTCCATTGGTCCTCTCGTTGAAAAGACAGCTGATGGTTGAGTAAAGTGGGTGAAAAATTCTTAGGAAAAATATACAGGAATACTTGGGTATGACCTAGGAATTGATTAAATTAGGGATATGGATGCTTTAGAAACAATTGTGTAAAGAATAGGTATGGTATGTGTAATATGAAGTACATTATTGGAAGTTGGATAAAGAGTATGAGGAAGCAAAAGGGAAATTTTGATGAGTATGATAATTTTTGGAAGGAAAACTCGTGTGAATAGGTCGTATGAGAATACTAATGGATGGAGTGTACTATTTTACAAAAAGAAAATTTGTCTTTTGAAATGGAAATTAAAATAACCTAATTAATGTTTTTAGAAACACATTGTAACCAGATAAAAGTATTTTGTATAGTACTATATTTATATGTAAAGATTTATTAACTTTAATAATAGTTTGTTTTAAATTGTGCAAATTATTTTATGGATCAAATGAAAGTTTTATAAGTTAATTAATTTTGTAATTTCATCAACATAGTTGAAGTTAAATGAGAATGGCAGTTATTATAAAAATGTTATAAGTTGGTATTTACTATAAGTACAAAAGAATAGATCACTTGAGCATCTAACATATGAGCAGAGAATGAGGTATGGTTGTAAAATAGCATTTATGAGTTTAAAACATGGACAGAAGAGTAAAATATAAGATTTAGCTTGATATGAATAAAATATCAATATGTTAATTGGTGTTTTAAATATATATGTAACTTAATTCTAACTTAAATACTAGCTTATGAAAATATAATATAATAAATTCGCCGTGTCGCAGTGATCGTTGTTGTATACTTGAAAGTTTACGAAAAAGATTTTTTTAATTGTAATATTTTTAAGTTAAAAGTCCAAAGGAAAAATATTTTTTCTAATATATTTATTGAACGTTAAAAGTTCCACTTGTAATAATTGTTTGTCCATGACAACGCGTAAAACAAAATTTATTGTGTGACAAAAGTATCTGTTGTAATAAATGTTTATTTACGAGAAATCTTTTTATTAACACTAATTTTTTTTTTTTTTTTTTTTTTGCGATTGTATAAGTTCTTTTGCGATCAATGTTTATCAGAGAAATTTATTGTTTAATTTAAAAAAATATTGTGTAATAGAGTCTTTAAAATAGTTGTTTTTGTGTGAAAGGTATTTGTTACACTGATTATTTTCACTGTAATAAATGTTGTTTCAATAAATTTTCGCGAACATTTAACTGTATTATGTAAAAAGAAGTTCGGTCATTGATTATGTAAAAATGTATTCTTGTACGTAGGTAAACCTGGTAACTGTAGGTTGATGATCTCCGACGGATGATCATAGCTGACAGGAACTTAGTAGGATGCTGGTAGTTGAAAAATGTAATCGGTCACTGCGTCTGTCGGCTCTCTTAATGACTAATGGTCTATGACTCACCTGATCTGCGGTGGTTCTGGGAGGACTCAGGAAAAATCTCCATCTGTTGACAAGTTAAAAGCAATTTAAGCTCACAAAAATAATATAAATTGTTAATATGTGTTCCTAACAAGCTTCGTTGTAGTAAAAAATTTCATCATAGAGGGAAATAATTATTAAATACATGAATAAATAATTAATGATTGTAAATAAATATATGTATAATGACAAGTGATTATAAGTTTGTAAGATTATAAGTATATAAGATGATAAGTCGTGAGGAGTACATTTACATGCTAGTTTAGAAAAATTATCCCATTGCAATGTGCGAAAGAAAAAAAAAATTATCTGTAGACTGTGAACTATTTTGTAATAAAAATCTACTATGTTCTCCTTAAACAGGAAGCATCAATCGATAGTCTAACTAATCTATTAATATTTATTTCATCGCTTAAAAACTAAAACTCTTCTTGAGTAAATACTGTCTTACAAACTAAAGTTCTTGCTGAATAAATATATCGTCTTAAAGTCTAAAGTAGAAAATAAAATCAACTGAAAACGTAGTACTGACTGAATAGCACATACATTACTACACCTAGCCAGAA
Source organism: Catonia carolina (assembly GCA_035578175.1). Lineage (NCBI taxonomy): Eukaryota > Metazoa > Arthropoda > Insecta > Hemiptera > Achilidae > Catonia > Catonia carolina. The sequence continues at coordinate 74,620,989 of JAQMRL010000003.1, read as the reverse complement.
CCTAAGCATAGAGGGCACAAGGCTCCTTTCTAGCGATGCTAGAAACCATGACTTCCTTGTACTTGAAGTTTGAGATGAGAAAATATAAAAACAGTAATATACTTATAACTAAAATGCTTGTAGTGTAACTTGTAACTCATAAAATCATAATTCCTTAACCTAATATTCAATAATAATCATTCATATAATATAACATCAATTATTTAACGGGTGACTGCTGAAGATTAAAAACATTGCGCTGAAAGTGATGCACTAATGTAACTATGTCTAGCCAGGTCCTAGACACAGAGGGCACAAGGTTCCTTTCTGGCGGATGCCAGAAACCGTGACTTCCTTGTACTTGAGATTCATAAATAATAAAATAATAAAATCATCCATTGTTGGAGTGGCTTAAAAACTAAAATGAAGGCTGAAAATAATCTTATCACTAACTTAAATCTAATTACTTTGTAGTAAAATCTGAGAACAGCAATGTAAAATGAATGAATTTAGAAGTAGAAGGAATGGAATGGGATAAACTCACGACAAATGCTAAAAACAAATTAATAGGAAAAGTAAGGGCATGGATACAAGGAAAAAATAAATAAAATGAACAAAGTTAGTATACAAAGGTAAGAAACCTAATAAAAAGCTAACATGTCTTCAAACAAGTCGTACGTCATTCTAATTATTGAAAAAAAATCTAGGGATAGCAAAGAAAATCCTAACAGGACATTGTATGTGGAGTGAAAATTAGGAAAAATACCTGAAAATTTAGAAACGAGTTTCATGAATCAACGGAAAGTTAACTCCGGACAAAAATGGGCAGAAAACAGAGTAAAGAAATCCAAAAACAAGAAGAACGGACACACGTCGGGCAACAATTTGGAGAAACAACAAAAAAAGATAGAAGGAAAAATGCACTACGATTTGCCCCCTGATTCAAACTCAAACAAGCACACATGCAATCACACAATCAGAGACAGCCAACATTCATTTGCATTCATCCATCACATACAATCTTGATTGGATAGAAAATCTCACTCTGTGGGTAAAGTACCACGCTTCTCGGAACCCAACCCGAGAAGTTAGGTAAAGAATAAGACTTTGTACTCAATCGAGGTAGGGCAAATGGTAGACATTGGAAAAACACAAGGACAAGGTAAGGGATCGAAGGAGGCTACCCCTCAATACAAACTGAACACAATTAGGCGTCCCTAGGAGCTTTCCGAAGTGTGATAACTCATGGAAGAAAGGTAACTTAAATAAAAATATGTGAAATGAAAGTAAACTGTTAAAAATGAATGAAAAACAGCTGACACTAATGAAACATACTGAAGGCTACCTAACATTAAATAAGAATAAAATGGAAAGTACTTCAGAAACTAACTGTCTGTGAAGAAAATTGGGAAACAAAAACTAAAAACTTGTTGAAGTATGATGACGGATTGAGAACAACATGAAGTAAATAATAAAAGAAACATCTTATAAAAGGTAAACCTATAAATAAAATTCAAAGCATCAAAATAAAAGATAAAAATGTAACTACAGTAAAATCGAATGCCTAGTGAAAACTGGTCACTAAATTGAGACATTAAGAAAAGAGTCAGTAAAGAATAAATAAATAAAATAAGATAAAATCACATGGTCCAAAAATGAAAATCATTGTAAAATCTAATGTAAATTGAATCATAATGTTAAAATGATGAGAATATAACGGAAGCATTGGTAATTATAGAAATAAAATATGCATCAAAAATTAATTGTAAAATCTAATGTAAAATATGAATGAAAACCACAGATCAAGCAACGCAGAGTCGAGTAGTCATGAATATTAAAAAAAACTAGAAATAATTCTATGAACTTAGGATAATTGTAACCTAACTGAAATATAGGTAAATATATCATCTAATACCCTAAAATTCTAAATTAAGTTAAAAAAAACCAAATAAAATTCAAAATGACAGGAAAATAATCATGAAATCGTCACTCATTAAGAACTGTTTAACATAACAAATCCATAAGCAAGTTTTAAATGATAATGAATAAAACGTAATATTAAATTTGTAACAACAGTAGTTATATGTAGTGAGAAGGTGATTGAACATTCATTTTAAATAAAATTTAGATTAATAAAATTCAGTGCGATCAGCACTTTGTAAATATCATCAAATCATGTAAAATTCTAATTTAAATCCAAAATTAATTTGAAAAATTAATTCATATTACAGTTCTTAAGAAGCTACCTATTTCATGTTTATTAAACACTGGATAAATAAAATAGTCAAGTAGATAAGACAATTTCTGTAAGATAACAGATAGACAGACATAATAAATCCTACAAAATAAAAATAGGCATGAAGAAAAAGAATTATAAACATATTACAGGAGGAAAATAGTGACCGAATAAAATGAACAGAGAAGAGCAAAAATTAAAGTCAGAAAAAACTAAAGTTAAATATGGATTGGAAAGAAAAATAACAGCTGTAATACTTGAAAACAAAAAGTCAACATTTGTGGGAAGAAATTGTGAAAAAAACGCGAAAATTAAAACCCGTAAAAGTACATTATAGAAAAACTAATAAAATGACCATATGAAGTGAAATAACATGTAACCAGAAGCGAGATAACGCGTAAATAAATCTACGTACATGAGAAGTTATGTATTAAAGTATATAGAAATGAAAACAGATTATATAAAATCGGTAACGTTAGACGTAAAATTACATAGAAAAAAATAAACACATAGTAATCATTAAAACTGAATATAAAAATTATGAGTGTAAAATGAATTGTTTATACTTGCAATTGTTTTACTAAATACTTAGTACAAAGATTCCTGTAGAATATAGGTAGTGGAGTTGATTGAACTGTCTTGTCAGAATGAAACAGCTGTTCTGGTATTGTCAATGAAAACTGTGTTGTCTTAGTATTCTTAAGAATGATCTCTGCTTTCTCTCATCCAATTACCCTGGTATATTATGCAAAAACAAGAAAAACATATATTAGTTTGAGTTTTATGACATAAAATTATTAATACTAATTAAAAGTAATTTGAAAAATGTTAATGGCCAAACATGAGTTGGACCAATTCGCCACTGACGGCAACTGAAAATTTTGCATGAAGTTAAACTGTTTAAAAAAAACTCCCAAATTTAACGTAGGTACATAGTGTTGAGATTTATAAAATGCACCTAAAATTGAGCAACAATTCGGCAATAAACCGCTGTAAAAATTATCATAATTTTATAAATTAGTTATTTCATAAAATTAAGAAACATCCAGTCGTGACGAAAAACTTCATAAATAATTTTCCACACAAATACTTCTGTATATATTGGATTGCAAAGGCAAATCACTGAATAATAGTACAGAACTTATTCTGCTGTTAACAGCTATTTACGCATAGAAATAGCTTAACTGTAATTATAACAACAGCAAAAATTTATATTACCACCTGAAAATATGTAAAATTTTATTAACAAATAAGTAAATATATGCAAACAATACAAATAATTAATTTGAAAACATAGTTATATTATTTATTAGGGGATATTACAGAAAATGATAGAAAAACCTAATGTAACCTAATGTAACTTAGAAGACATTTAATGAAAAAAGAAAGTGCATTAGAAAGGCCTGAAAATCAGATACAATAAAACCTAAAGTGAACAAACAATAAAACAAGTACCTATGGTTAAAACTGATAGTAACTGCAAAGCAATAGGTGAAATAACAAAAGAAACAATACAGAAAACGAATTCAACCAACCTGCAACATCCACTAGACGTATCGGTACTGAATAGAAACGCAAAATTGCACCAGACTGACTAATGTTGAAACCAATAGTTTCAAATAGAAGGGGAGAGAACAATGAACATAGAACAGGTTTAGGAGACCAAGGCCTAAAAACTGCCCGATGTAAACAAACGAAAGGTCGGGTGCATGCAACCCCTTATAAAAATATAACAAAATCTATCTTTGGACAAAGGCATAATATTGTAAACGAAATCTCTGAATAGAAGTCAAGTAAGAGAAAAAAAAATACAGTATTTGTTACTTACAGAAACATCCCTCAATTATTCCTAACCTGAAAAACGCTTAAAATACCATAATTAAAAAATTTAATATATTAAAATTAACATGTAACTTAGCTTAGCAATATAGGTATTAAATGTAACTAACAAAAATTTTAAAATCATGTGTCTTGTCATTGAATCAAAAATCACGGCGCTACTCCACCAAATTATGTAGTATAAAAATGATGTAAGTACCTCGAAAGAGAGGCGACCTCCACCAAATTATGTAGTATAAAAATGTTGTAAAATACAACAAGGTGCTTCCACCAAATTATGTAGTATAAAAATGAGGACACAACACGGCGCCTCCTACCAAATTATGTAGTATAAAATGTACCAAATTTGGTAGTGGAAAAACGAAGCCTCCACCAAATTATGTAGTATAAAATGAAGTAGTAAAACCATTTTTGTAGTAAAAATGAAGTTACATAAAGCACGGCGAACTGCACCATTTGTGTAAGGTGTTTTGCAGAGATAATGCGGGGGCTTCCACCATCCAATTTTAGAATCCAACCAGACGCTGAAATTGGACTCAGGGGATTATTGGCAACCCAGATTTGAATAACGTAGCTCTATTGATGGTAAAAACTCGCTTTTAGTACTGCGAAGGTTTGGTTGAAGAACCACACAGGTCTAGACGCAATGACATTTTACACAGAAAGAAAAATAATAAAAAAAAATTAATGAGTAGCTAAAATAATTTATTAAAGAATAACTAAAAACTAAATAAAATAAATAATATTATGAATTTAAGTAAACGGTTAATTCGTATAGAATTTAAAAAAAAAAAATTGGTTAAATAACAATACAGTTTAAGAAAAAATAAAATAAAATTTGGAAAAAAATTTAATATTAACAAAACTTGATTTAACTATAGAAAATACATAATATGAAGAATAACAAATTAATAGGAACATTTAAGAAAACAAAACTATTTTTAAAGTCCTTGGACTGAAACGGGAAAAGAAATCTCTTGGGCAGAGTTTAATAAATGATTAAGTGAAGAAAAATAAATACAGAAATGTATTTATTTTTCGGAGGAAAAAACAAAATAAAATTAAGACATAAAAAAAATGAATTGTGAGTTGAAATTTAGTAAAAGAATTACTTAGAAAAATTTAAGTAATTCAGTGGCCATTGAACAAGAGTTTAAAAAGAAAAAAATGTCATATTTTAAAGATTTAAATAATTTAAAAGAAAACGAAAGATACTGAAATTAGATAATGTTTTGTTACTTAAAACTATTTAAAAAAAAAGAAAAAGAAAAGAGAGATTTATTTATAAATGAGATATTTAAAACACCATAATAATATTAAGAAACATTATAAATTTAAATTTAATAAAAATAGATTAAAAAAAAATTGTTTAAGTTAAACCTGAAAAAATTATTAAACATGGTACTTAAATTTAAATTTAGGTAATTTTCCCATATTGGGAAAGAAAAATTATTTACCTGTAAAATTTGATCCTATCGGTACGACCTCCTGTCCAAGACAAGCGTAAAATCTCAACGCACACAAAGGCAAAAAAAGGTCATTCCCCTAACGTTCACGAATGGAAGCGTTCGAGGCTGCGAAAAATGCCGATACATCGGAAATACTATAAATTTAAACGAGGAAAAATATATGAAAAAATTAAAACGACAGTAACAGAGAGAGAGAGAGAGAGAATCAATCGTGTAAGATAGAAAGAGAGAGAGAGAGATACAAATTACACGTGTTAGCAACTGAACAATGAAGAAGCAGCGACAAAAATGCAATCGGACACCGGACGTAAGCCTAAGAATTAAAAACGTAAATTAAAATACGGAATAAAAATCTAATGAAATAAAACCAACTAGAAATAAATGAATAAAATAATTAAATTCAATGAAGAAAATTACATAACCCTTAAAATATAATAAATCCGGCACAAAATCAAAAAAACGGGATTGTAAATGAATTGAGAAGATTTTGGAGACAAAATCTTAGAAATTCATTACACTATCCAAACAAGAGTTTGAGCCTGGCTTACTGATCAGAATCAACTCTTACTGATCAAAAAAAGTTCAATTCAAAAACTAAAACTTGTAACCAACAAACGGGTAATAACAGCTCTCGATGGACTTTAAATGAAATAATACTAGGAATTATTACAGAACTTTTAACGATGATACTTAAAGATTGCAACTGAAAAACAGTCCACAACAACAAAGATAATAGGCCAATTATTTTCAACAATTATCTAACTGCACTGAACCAACCTATAATATTTTTCACCTTTGAGCGCGTTTTCACAATCAAAACTCTTGCGAACCTCGACTCACCAACATACAGATAAGTACAACAAGCTTATTGAACCCTTACAGAATTATAAGGCACCCGGCGAAGATCAACTCACTGCCGAGCAATTGAAAAATGCCCATCTATTTAGCAATCACAAAAAAACCTTCACAAACAAAAATGCCTGGCCCACCGAAAAAAATCAGGAGGCCAAAAACAAGGCTCGTCAAGACCAATAGCTTATGCATGCAATATAAATCACAGAATGCCTGCTTACTGGAGATAAACAACGATCTGTACAACATGATTTTGTGTAACGAGAAGATGGACCAATACTCGAGGACCCAAAAATTCATTTGCCACCAATAACCAGAAAATTCCAATAACGAGATATGAGAATATGCGGGAAACGAGAAAACAAAGCAAACGATTTGGTATAAAGAGTTTATTTCAAAAATAAAAGAAATTGCACAAAATAATGGATACCAAAATATTTTCACAAACTGACTAATAAAATAATAACAAATAAAAATAAATGAAATCAGCACAAAAAAATATTTTATTTAGTCACTGAATAAATATTTTTATTTAATATTTAAATAATATTAAATAAAATAAAAATGAAGTATAAATAAAATAAATTATTAACTGATAATAATAACACACAAATGAGTTAACATTGTCGGATAAGAAGAGTGTTGTTGGATATGAAGAGAAGGGATAAGGGAAATTTATATAATGTAAGGTAAAATTTTTAAATGGTAACACTGTCTACCTGTATTGGCTATAAAAGTAAGACAGCATATAGGGGATCCATTAGGGCGGAGTGCGCATCTGACGCTTGTGTAGTCAAGGTGTGCTCCTTTTCTAAAAGTTTGCTAGGCGTTGCCTAGCAACCGTTTTTTATTTGTTGATTGTTGTTCACATATTGTGTTGTTGTGTATGTACTTTTTTTTTCTGTTTGTGTGCGTGTTTTTATGTAATCGTGTTATTGACACTGTATATTGATTACGATGGACGATCTTCCGAAACGGAAAAGGCGTAAGGAGGGTCTGCCAGTTATTCTGGAGGGCTCCTCCGATGAATTCATTTCCACGCCTGTTGTTGAGAACGGCACTTCCAACGACATCATGGAGCCGGATGCGCCTGTGGTAGCCACTCCAGCCATTCCTCACGCATCAGCCATCATTCCTACAGGTAGTAGCAGTGCAAGCAAGATCCCGCCACTTGTTTTTAAGGCACCAGGGAACTGGAGCCAACTATCCCGGCTGGTGACTGGTGCTGTCACGGGGAAGATCAAAGTGACGTCACGTGGTTCGACCTACATGTTGTTCACCTCGAGCGTGGTGGATTTCCATGCCGTTAGGAAACTGTTTGTTTCTAACGGCATATATTATCACACCTACCACGTCTCCGAGTCGAATGAAGTCAAGGTAGCCCTTAAAGGACTTCACTATTCACATGACCCGGCGGATGTTGCATCTGCTTTAACTGACGCCGGGTTCATTGTCAACCACGTGCAACCGATCAAGGGCAGGGGTGGGCATCACCTGAATGTCTTCCTCGTCCGATTGCAGAAGACGGCGAACGTCGCTGAAATATACAAGCTGAACAGCTTATTCCATGTGGCCATCACTGTGGCACCATTTAAACCCAGACCGGGCTTGCCACAGTGCTATAACTGCCAATGCTATGGCCACGCGTCCGTCAACTGCAGTCATGCCCCTCGCTGTGTCAAGTGCGGCGGGGAGCACGACGCAAAGATGTGCAGTAAACAGCAAGAGGAAGCTCCGGTGTGCTGTAATTGTCGGGGTGCCCACCCTGCGAACTATAAGGGATGCCCTACGCACAAAAAATTGCTAACGGTGCGTAGGGAAAAAGGCCAACAATCTCGGCCTACGACTGAATCTGGTCCTTCTCAGCCCCCTAGAGAATCAGTAGCTGCACGCTCTCCCCCCCCTATTAGGAAGTATGTACGAAAGACAATCACAAAGAGCACACCCCAGCGTGCTCCCATCCAAAAGAACTCTTTCCCTCAGGTACAGCCGCTTATATTAACACCTAGTAAACCGGTGTTCAATTTCAGTGCTACTGATTTTCCACCCCTTCCTCAACCGGCCTCGCAACCGATCGCCACAGCACCTAGTGCCTCCCCACTCATCGACCTGGTAACGTCGACAAAGTTTATCACATGGGCAATTTCGACGTTGCAGAAACTGTCCAGCGCCACGTCTATACAGGATGTCATCGCCACTGTAATTTCTAGCCTTCCCGCACTTCTGGTGTAATGCCGTTCACGGTAGTTACGTGGAATTGCGCAGGCATCGCCCGGCGGAAAAACGATTTTCGGCGCTTCCTGGAGGACTACAACGTGGATGTAGCACTCGTACAGGAGACTCATCTCGTTCCCAACGAAGCCTTTAAGCTCGCCCCTTATGTCATCTACAGGTCTGACCGTATAGCGGCTCATGCTGGTGGCGGTGTCGCTATACTGGTCCATCGGCGCCATGTACATCGTCTGTTGCGGTATCCTCCGATACCCCTCCTTGAGTCTCTTGCAGTAATCATTCCTCTTAATTCAGTTCCGGTTACTTTTGTTTCACTATATAGGTCTCCCGCTAATGGTACTTATCACCCCACTGCCCTTGCATCTTTATTCGGCCTTCAACGCCCTTTGTTTGTTGGCGGCGATTGGAATTCAAAACATCTCGATTTAGGATGTCGTAGTACTGATAGGGCCGGTGCTACGCTCCTAAGGTTTCTCCACCAATCTGATCTCCCCTTTTCCCTACATGTCCCTGACTCCCCCACCCGAATTCCATCATTTCCTGGCCATTCTCCTAGTCTTCTCGACTATGGAATTTCTGTTTCATTGCCTCTCCTCCCAGATACGCACGTCATCAATGATCTAGATTCGGATCACCTCCCTGTCCTTTTTACGTTTTTCCCCCCGACTCTCCGACCTTTTAATCCCCCTTCTGTTACTAAGACCTCCTGGAAAGATTTTCATTCCGATCTAGATCGTGCCCTGCCCCCTCAGCCGCCAACAATAGTCACTACTACCCAACTAGATTTCCACGCTACCAATCTATCGACAACTATTCAGCATAGCCTCCGAGTCTCGACTCACACTGCCCCTCCGAACACACGCTCCAGCCTCCCTCCTGAAATACGAAACGCTATAGCCGATCGGCGGCGTAGCCGCCGGCTATGGCAACTTACTCGGGACCCGCGCCATCGCACTCTATTTAACAGAGCTGTAGCGAGGTGCCGCTTCCTTTTGACTCAGCATCGTCGTCGAGGATGGGAGGAGTACCTGACCTCTGTTCAAGATTCTGGTTCTCCATGGAACACTACACGACGCCTTCTGGGGAAGCAGCGGTCTCACCACCCGCTGAATTCACCTGGAGGACTCATCTTTTCAGCGGGTGAGATTGCGGAGAGATTCGCCTCGCACTTCGAATCCCACTTCACACCGAATACCACTCCTTCCGACCCAGCGCACGAACAATTTGTTGATGATATGGTCAACACTACTCTTTCTGACCCGACGCCCCTTCATCTAGCACCGTTCACTGAAGACGATTTATCTGATGTGATACGCTGCCTCAATCCAAGGAAAGCCCCTGGTCCGGATGATATCACTGGGAGGGTGTTATTTAATTCTCCTTCTAGGATTAAAGCGCACCTTCTCCAGATTTTCAACGCAGTGCTTTCTCTGCAGCATTTCCCTTCTTAGTGGAAAACTTCCAAGATCATAGTGATTCTGAAGCCTTTCAAACCACCTTCTGATCCGGCCAGTTACCGCCCAATTTCTCTTCTGCCATTGTTCTCGAAACTGTTTGAACGACTCCTGCTATCGCGGCTTCAAACAGTTATAGACCCTGTCCTCCGTCCGGAGCAGTTTGGCTTTCGGCGGGGGCATTCGACCACTCTTCAGCTCCTTCGTGTTGTCACTGACATCTTGGATTCTTGGAATGCCAGGCGCCAGACGACGGCGGTACTTCTCGACTTTCAGGCAGCATTCGATCGTGTCTGGCACCTGGGTCTCCTATATAAGCTTTCGCTTATTTTTCCTCCCCCAATAGTGCGTCTACTGCACTCGTATTTGACCGGAAGGCAATTCTTTGTCTCTCCGAATTACCCTGGGCTCCGTGATACCGCTTCTAGTGTAAAACCCATCTCGGCAGGAGTTCCCCAAGGATCGGTTCTTGGACCGATCCTTTACCTCGTCTACTCAAATGATTTTCCACTTGAGCCCGGTATCCGCGCTGGTGTCTACGCCGACGACATAATCTTGTACAGGTCCAGCCCCAGTCTCCCATTCAACGTTAACAGGCTTCAACGTCAAATACAGCTCCTTGTGGAGTGGTGCGACAGGTGGAAGTTATCCCTTAACCCCACGAAGTGTGAGGCTATCTGCTTCACCAGAAGAAGGAAGATGCCTGCTCAACTGGAGATATCAGGACATCGACTGGAGTGGGCCTCTAGTGTGAGATACTTAGGGGTGACGCTGGATAGGTGTCTCACTTTCACCAAATTCGCGAAGGATAGGGTACGCCAGGGTAGGGTCCTCTTCTTCATCCTGGCTCCTCTTCTACGTTCTACTTGCCTGAACAAATCTATCAGACTCCTGATCTACACAGCCGTCATTCGGTCGTTTCTGTTGTATGGCTCGCCCGTTTGGTGGCCATTGCTGTCCTCGTCTAACAAGAACAATTTTTGCGCTCTACATAATAGGATCCTTCGAGCTATTTCAAACTTCCACTACCTCATCCCCAATTCTATTGTTCAGGAGCACCTTCTTCTGCCCTCGATTGAGGACTTCATCCACAACACCTCTCGGAAGCTACACGACGTGGGAAAGGATTCTCCATTTCCCAGCATTAATTCCATCTATGCTACGCCGCATCCGCCGGAAGTACTACGGAACCTGCCATTCCACGGCTACGTTTAACCACAGATAGCCCTACTGACCTCTTCTTCTTTGTAGTCCGCCCTTCACTGAAACTGAATCCCACATTAAATACAAAATAAATAATAATAAATAAGGCCGTACATAATAACATTTAAAAGAGCCGTACAAAAAAAAAAAAGGCCACTGACACATTAAAAATTTAAAGAGCCGTAAAAAAAAAAAGGCCGCACATATACACTACACTCACATTTAAAAGAGCCGCCATTTATTGAAATTAAAATTTACACACACTTTCTTCGTTTAAAATTTTCTCTGAAGTATCCCGCTCCTTACAATTTCTACGAGCGATCGGTTGGTGACCCCCAAGGTATCGCCTTCATCAAATCTTCAACACGGATTCAGATTCGGGATCCATTAGATCCTGGGTGGGCGGGCCACACACAAAGAAGTCAATATTGTCTACTACAAGATTGTGCATTAGAACACAATCTTAATAGTGATTGTGCATTGGAAGGCAGAAAAACAAACATTTTTGTTACAATTCATCCAGAATCTGAAAAACTTTATTTTAATTAATTTTGATTTTTAACAAATTTTAAATTTTACAAATTAACAATTTTTACTAATCTTCCGTAGCAGCTACTCATTATATTTTCCCAAAATCACAGTTTCAAAACTGTTTATTATTTATTTCTAATATTTTCAAATTATATTTTATTTATGTACTGTTATATTGGAAATTTTCTATTGATTTTTTTATATTTTAAAAAGTTTTCTGAAAACAGTTTCTTGACCGATCTGATGGTTAAGTATAAACTATAAAAGAAGCAATAAAAAATTCTCCAATGTAACAGAACATAAATAAAACATAATTTGAAAATATTAGAAATTAATAACGAACACATTTGAAATTGAGATTTTGGAAAAATATAACGAGTATGGCCAGCTGCTAAGGAAGGTTAATAAAAATTGTTAGCTTTATAAATTAGAACCCTCAATTACTGTTCAATCAAATAATCCTACTTACCAACCTATAATAACAACAACAAAACAACCTTTTACAAAATACAGTTGGAACTTTTATTTCAATCATAAGATATATAGAGTTAAAAAAATAACATTATACTTTGAAACAATAAAGTAATATTACATAATGTACAATTTTTCACGGAAACTGTATGTAAATAAATTATGTATTTATTAATAAGTAACTTAAATTATACAATGAGATTAATAAATCTATAAAAACTGTATCAATTATTGTTATTTTTTAAGTGGTTTATCCTTGATTGTGTACTTATCGTAAGTTTTGGTTGGGTCGTACGGTTCCCATCTACTTGCTGGAAAAATATGTTTATTGCGTTCATACCAACTTCTTAAAAGAACTTTACCGGCATGTGATTCTTCTTTTTCAACACTTGCATCGCTCACCATTCGTACATCGTCATGGACGTCGAATTGGAACAATGGTCCACTTTTACCTCTCGCCTGAAATTGCAAAGTGTATAAATGAATATTTTCTTTTGTTTTTGTAGTTATTTAAATATTTCTGTTTCATATAATGAATTAATATAATAATTTCACCAACCTTCTTTTTAAACTGCGTCACTTTTATGTTTATTCTTATTTAGACGTATTTCGGTGGATCCACCACCATCAGAGTAAATAAAAAAATTGAAACTAAAAAATTTTTATCTCACTTATTTAAAATTTACTTAAAAATTTAAAATGAGATAAAAATTTTTCAGTTTCAATTTTTTTATTTACTCTGATGATGGTGGATCCACCGAAACATGTGTAAGTAAGAATAAAAATCTGGTGTGAAACACTCACACAACTTTCTCTTGCCAATGCAAATAATTAACAATAAACCTAACATTAGTAATAAAACATTAGAAATGAACAAAAAACTAACCTCAAAAAACTTTAGTGAAATACGCAAAATTAAAATCTACCTCAGTTTGGCTTAAAAATACAGAAAATCGCTCATTCACGCTAAACGAGGCACTGTACAAAAAAAAGCTATAAATAAAAGTTGTAGATCTTTTAATTTCCTACAAATTTTATTATACACACTTTTGTCGTAAAATGCATTCTAAGGCCGAAATCTTAAAAAAATCGATTTTTCACACGTTTTCGTGAGAAAAAAATAGAAAATGCTAATTACCGCTAAACTAAGCATTATACAAAAAAATGTTCAAAATAAAAGTTGTAGAATTTTACATTCTCTACAACTTTTATTATATAACGTTTTGCGCTAAAATGCATATTAAAGCCCCAATCTTAAAAAGAAAATGTTTTTAAGTAAAAACAGCCTCACGCAGAATTTCAGCAAACATGGCGCCTACCCTATCTTTTAGAGCATAAAAAATGTAGTAAACCAGGCGATTTTAAAAAAAATCGTAGGACCAGTTTTTGAGAAAATCGCAAAAAAGGGAAAAATTATACGAACAAACTACTACTTCCGGTTGACCGATTTTGATGAAAATGTTCGTGTCGGGTCCGGTAGTGGTATGTAACTTAAGTTTTAAGTTTCAAGTTCGTACAATGTTCCGTTCTTGAGATATTCTGTTCACACACACACCAATCGCTAAAAACATGTTTTTTGGGTTCAGGGGGTCTGAAAACTTATAGATCCGGTGAAAAATGAATTTCGAAAAATCGACATGAAAACAATACTTTCCTTCCTATATATTCATAAGCAAGAGAAAGTAAAAATAAAGGTGATGCAGTTTAAAAAGAAGTTTGGTGAAATTATTATATTAATTCATTATATGAAATAGAAATAATTTCAAACAACTGCAGGATGCATTATAAATATTTATTTAATTTAAATATATTCTAATAAATTATAATAAGATCTTTATAATGCATCCTTGCAGCACACAAATTCCAATTCTATTGTAAAAGAATACCTTATTTTTTCACTGACACCTGTTACAGCTAACATGTATAAGTTATAAACAGAGGAAATAAATACATTTGACAATTTCTTCTTGAATGGCAGAAAAAATTAAGCATGAAATCTAACAACGACAAAAGCATACACGTCATTTTTGATATGGTCATCAGCTGAAAGGCTGGTTTGAAACTCTTTAAGAGACTTTACTAAATAAAACAAGGAGTGAGGTATTGTGCGGTTCCAAGTTCCATGTAGTTACAGGGTGCAGGGTCCGGGTGAGGTATTATTGATGAATATAATTGATGGGTGATTATTATAATCATGAATGAGTGACGCATGCTGGGCAAACATTGTTGTATTAGGCGGAGTGCACACCTATGCGATACGATACGTAAGATACGATATTTATCTTATGCGATAGATGTCTGCTTGCTCAATGCAAAACACAATACTGGTGAAAACTTGCAGCACACCAGTGATACAGCGACATTTATCGTAAGATATTTGTAGCGTACGATATGTTCGGCTTGTCTTATGCGATAAATATCTTAATGTTAATTCTTAACATTAGTTGCCCTGACACCACAGTTAAAACATCATACTATCGCGTATTCTTATTTTCATTGTTAAAAATTTGTTTTAATTATATTACTACAATATGAAGGACGATCCTGTTTTTATGATATTCTTTGTAAATGAGGTACAAAAATATCCGTGTATATGGAATTACCAGTTAAAGGTAAAATAAAACAAAATTCTTAGATCTCATTCTGTATGTATCCGTGAATTTATCTTCATGCAGCGATAGTTCTTTATGTACAATAGCTGAGCTGTGATGTGCATTGTGTAAATTATATGGATGAACCCAAAACCTTCTTTTTATCCTTCTATTTCACCTTCTACGGAAATACCAACGGGAGAAAACAACATCCTCTTCATTTGAAGAACTCATTATATACTGAGGAAATAAGTAAGATTATATCGTACAAATAAAATCGTATCACACTGGTGTGCATTCATGTAAGATATAGGATAAATATCGTATCTTACATATCGTATCGCATAGGTGTGCACTCCGCCTTACTCTGATACAATACATTCGTTTTAAAACTTTCCGTATTTAACATACGAGGGTCAGTCAATTATTATCCGCAATGTAGTTAATTTTATAACTTTATGGATATCGTATTCCTATTAAGTTAACTATGTTTCGAATTATAAATAATTAAAGTACTTAAAACATCAGTCATTATATGATGAAGGCCTAACAATTTCATTTATAAAAATACTTTTAAAAGTATTTCGTAATTAAATACTTTTGAAAGTATTTTGTTGTTACTTTTTAATCAGCGTGTACTCATTTTTGTATAATGCGCGCATGCTCAGTGACGTCATTATTTGTTTATATTAGGAGCAAACTAAGAGAGGTAAACTTAAGAGAGGTTGGACTTTACTTGAGTAAAATAATCTGGCGAGGTTTTACTAGAAATTTAAATTTAAAAGACATCTAGCACTACGGTTTGTTCTGTAAATTAGCACAGATTCAGCCAACAAGTCTTATCTCGAATACCTCGACACATTTATCTCGAATACCTCAACACGTCTATCTCAAAAGTATTTTGAGTGAAGAAAGAAGATAGTTACTCTGAAATACAGCCAATCTATACTGGATAATTAACTAAATTGGTTCATTATCTAAAATATGATATAAATAATATAAATACCTTAGTGACGATAAAATCGTAAAAAGTATAATGATGAGGTAAGATGAGATCTTCTTTCACGTACATCAGTTGGTCAGCAGTGACCGTTTTAAGTTCACTGAATTCCTTCCTTAATACTTCTAAGCATTTCTGTAAAAACTGATACATAGAATTGCCTTTTTTCATTCTGACAGTCTTCCTGTGTCCTGAACCATCCCAATAACTGAAAGTGATATCGATTTCTTCTTCCTTTAATGAACTTTGTTTAGCCGCCCATTCCTGAAACACATCATTATTCATTAACAAATAATAATACTATACATTCTGAAAACAATTTATTTTATTATTATAATATCAAATAAACACAAAACCAAAACAACCCTTTTTACCCTGAAACAAGCAGAGTGAGTGATACAACTATTTGTCAGAATGACAAATTTGCTAGTTTAAATTACGTTAAGAGTACACTAGTTAACAATTTCGTGTAGTATTCTTTTATTAAGTCTGTCGGTTAAAGATAAGACAATTTAATTTGATGTTAAAAAAAAATATTTTATCAGAAATTCGCATTGTCTAATAACGATGACAAAAAATTGAAGCAGTTTTAACGCTTCAAATCTTCCACTATGTGATAGTACTTGACAATGGTTATCTGCAGCACCAACTTCAGAATCTGACTATGTAACTGCACTTGCACTGCGCTTTAGATCAATTGTCTGATTTTGATATTCACACCAATTCAAACTGTACGAATGTATACATGACAGTAAAATAGTGAAGTAACTTACCTGCCTTAATTCTTCTCTCATTTTATTTTCCTCTTCTTCCCTCTCCCGATCCGGTAAGAAGCTGGTATCGACATCTGGATTCTTCCTTATTTTTTTCTTAGGGCATGGAATGTCATATTTTTCTTCTTCCTCATCATCATCATCGTCACTGTTATCACAACCATCGGATTCTTCATTTTCTTCTTCATCTGCATCTAAACTGAATGATAACGCCTGGATCTATAACAAATATTTTAAAATAAACATCTAGACTTGATCTAATTGCGAGTTAAATTATTCAGAAATACTGAAACAGTATCTTTAAAAGCAGGGTTCATACGGGGCATAAACACAAATATGTGCCACGCTTTCATACTTACTGTTGATGACACAACTGGAAGGAGCTCAACTTCGTAGGTCATGAACAGTTCGCATGGATTGAGACAGTGCCAACGAAAGCTAGATTCAGTTGATTGCGAATAGCTGGCCATGAACCAGCTCACCATCGAGAGTTGTGCTGCGGTACGTTTGGTTTTTGCTGCTAATTTAGCACAGAAAAATAATGGGTTAACCAAACAGCAAGAAGAACAGAAGAAAAAACCAGAATACTTTTGGCGTGTATATTGTCATCAGTCGCAGCTCCAGACCATTCACTATCGACTATTTTTTGCAGTTCTTGGTACTATGAACTACTCAAGTTTTTCAATTTAATGATTACTTCTTTTGGTCCGAATCCTGGAATTTGAAGCGCATCAAGATTCTTCTAGCTGCTATTCTCATACCCCAGGTTTTGATACTCTTTGCTACTTGCGTCATACAAAACTTGTTCAGTACCGTTAAGTTCAAAAAATTGAAATGTCTTGCAATTTGATGACACGACTTCAAGAAACTGAACTGTTTCACTATCTTGCAATTTGATGACACGACTTTTAATGGCACTAGTTGTCATCTTCTTGTTAAATTACAGTCCACCAGAAGAAAAAAACATACGACTGAAAATCAAACACGTTTGATTTGAGTTGTGAACAACCACGCCTGCCTGTGACATCAAGAGTTAAACTCACATCCCTTCGTTAACACGGGTAGTGTTCCACAACAGTACGTCTTACGATAGCATTTCACGCCCTGTGAGAATGCTGCTTAACTTTAAATTATCTAGTTAAGAAAATCTTTAATTTACCTGTTTCTTCTGTTTGTTTTTTTCCGCTTGTTTTGCTTCTAACTGTCGCTGTTGTTCTCTTTCTTTCTCTAGTTGTTTTAAAGCTAATCTTCTTTCACGTTCTTTAACAATATTTTCTTGTTTCGCTTTCATTTCATCTAATGTAACTAAACCTATTGTAGAGCTCTAAACAAGAGAAAAAAGTAAATTAAATGTAACAGAACGAACAGAAACATAACTAGTTGTACAGCATCAGAGCAAGAATTCTGTTTAGCTTATTCTAATACAATAAAACCTCTCCAAACGGACACTTCCATTTCACATACCACTCTATTTAGCAGATATTTTTACAGTCCTGATCCCATGAGATAGGGAATTTTAATAAAAGTCTACCAAATCTGGACACTATATCGTAAATTTTTATCTACACAGTGATAAAGAAGTCAATGAACAGACAACTGAAGAATCTACAATTAAACTTGCTTATAAGGAGGTAGTGCAACAAATTAAAGACGTTAAACACTTTGTAGTTTCGAAGAAGGATCCCAAATGGTGGAAAATTTGCTCACGCATTTAGAAAAACAAGCATGCAATTCGAAAGCTAAACAAAACCAAATCGCAGACTACTATAAATCTTGGGTTCGAATCCCATTCAGGCACGGCCTATTTTCATATGTTAAAAAAATCATTTCATCCTTCACCGTCTGCATTAGCAGTAATTGCAGAACAGTCGGATGTTAAGGGGGTACATACCCTGAAAAATTGTAAAAAAATCAAAAAAAAATTTATTTGCTTTTTTTATTCTCTGATATTTTCTGAATACACCAATATATTTACTTTCTAGAAAAAGGTATTTTAAAATAATATAAAAACTTTTTTTTCGTATCATGTTTCACACAGTTTTTCGTGTACAAACATCAAATTTCAAGTTAAAATAACTTGAAAACGGATAGTTGGAAATTCATGATTTTTTCACAGATTTGAACTACGTTTCATTCTCTATTGGTTCTACTACACACTGATAGAGTTAACCACAAGTAGTTCCATGCGATTAATGTAAGTAAGAACAAATACATAAATACTAAAAATTATTTTGTTTTTGCGTTTCCCGCAACTTTTTTTTCATGCGTTTCAGAATCTTTGTTAAATCATATTTTAGGTTCTACACCACCTAGAGAGATAATTATTTTTTAAATGATGGGATTTTTATGCTCTACGCAATGTGGTATGGAAAGTACAAAATATTCATTCCTACAATTTTAAAACTGTTTTAAAGTTACTACAGGGTGGATTTACCGCATTTTTTTACAAATAATTGTCTAAAAATTTAACTAGGTAAAATAATTGAAAATGAATACCACAATTCATAGACAATAAATTTCCCATTAATTTGAGCCTACTTGCATGCAAATACAGTAAATGATACTCAAGAAATTACTTAACAAAAAAATAGCGTTTTTTCATCCCCAACCCTTATTATAAGGGTTGTTGAGAAAATATTCAACTCATTTTATGAACAGAGATAAGTAATGACTTGAAGAACAAATTTGCAAATGCACAATCATGTAACATTAAAGGGGGGGGAAATTTTTTCAAGGGTATGTCCCCCCTTAAGCCAAAAAAAAACTATTATAAATCATAATTTTCAAAAACGTAATTTATTCATCTTGTCCATAAAACCAACATTCATTTTTATTTAAAAAAGGTATTTTTGTTTTCTTTTCGGAAGATAAGTGTAGTTAGTATTATTTCACACATTTTTCATATACGAGGTGCGGCTAGAAAAAAACCGAACTAGCACAGGTGAAACAATAAAACGAATGCAATAAGGCTGAAAGTCGCCTGGCCTGTCACGTGACTCTTGCTCCGCCTACTGCTCGAGTTTCATCTGCCTCCTGCACTCAGTCTGTCCGTGGCGTCTGTTCTAAGTAGTTGACGTTTTGTCTGTGCGTCGGAAAAATGTTGAGTGTACAGAAAGAACAGCGTGTTAACATCAAATTTCTTTTCAAACTTGGAAAATCTGCAAGTGAAACGTTTGTAATGTTGCAACAAGTTTACGGCGATGATTGTTTATCGCGAACACAAGTGTTTGAGTGGTTTAAACGATTTAAAGATGGCCGCGAAGACACAAGTGATGACGCTCGCACTGGCAGACCATTGTCAGCAAAAACTGATGCAAACATTGAAAAAATCGGTAAACTTGTTCGAGAAGATCGCCGTTTAACAATCAGAGCAATGTCTGAGTTGACAGGAATTGACAAGGAAAGTGTTCGGCAGATTCTTCATGAAAGTTTCAACATGAACAAAGTGTGTGCAAAAATGGTTCCAAAGTGTCTCACAATTGAACAGAAGGAACGCCGAAGAATGATTTGTTCTGACATCCTAGAAAACATTGAAACAGATCCCACCTTTTTACAAAATGTTATTACTTGTGATGAATCATGGTTTTTTACTTACGATCCCGAAACCAAACGCCAATCGATGCATTGGAAATCTCCTGATTCTCCACGACAAAAAAAAGCACGAATGTCAAAATCGAAATTCAAGGCAATGATGATTGTTTTTTTTGATGTCAAAGGGATTGTACACATTGATTGGGTACCAGAGGGACAAACAGTGAATCAGCATTACTACATTAGCGTCCTGACTACCCTACGTGAGCGAGTACGGAGAAAACGGAACGATTTGTGGAAAAAAAAGACATGGATCCTGCACCAAGACAATGCCCCAGCTCACAATGCGTTGTCAGTGAAGACGTTTTTAGCCAATCACAACATTCCCATCTTAGACCATCCACCCTACTCACCTGATTTGGCCCCCTGTGATTTTTTTCTTTTCCCTTAAGTCAAGTCAGCTTTGAAAGGAACTAGATTTGAGAGTGTTGAAGCAGTAAAAGAAAAAGCGACGGAAGTAATGTATGGACTTACCGAAAATGATCTGCAGCATTGCTATGAACAGTGGAAAATTCGTATGGAGCGGTGTATAGACCGAGGAGGAGAGTACATTGAAGGAGATAACATCAAATTGTAAATAATGGAAAATAAAATTTTTTTATAGCATCAGTTCGGTTTTTTTCTAGCCACACCTCGTATGTTTGGTAAGTAGATTCATATTCTACATTCACTTTTACAAATTACATATAGTGTGTACATAGTTGATTTGACCCTTTATGTTTAATTTTTTATTATAACTTAAAATCATAACAGACATGTCTGTTATTTATTTCTAATATTTCTAGATTATTTTTTGTACTCGACATAAGTTTATTTTTGATCATGTGTTCAGTTACATTGGAGAACTTATAAAATTAAATGTAATGAAGTTTAAAAGTAAGAAGTTTCAGTTACTTGGGATGCCACATTTCATTTGATGTAAATGATGATGTTGGTGAAAAAATAGCGAGATTCAGTTCTGTTTGTGGTAGTATAAGGAGAGCCTTGGGTAGGAGAACAAGACATGATAACCAACTGAAATTTCATAGAGCAATAGCAGTACCGCTAATAGCATACGTTAGTGAGACATGGGTATCTATGAAGAGAACTGAGTCTCGGATACGAGCTGCTGAAATGAGGTTTTTACGAGCGGTTAAAGGTTGCACTAGACTAGACAAGATAAGGAATGAAGACATAAGAGCTGAATTACAAGTGGAACCTCTACTGAGTATTTTGAAAAAAAAGTCGTGATAACTGGTCTTGTCATCTGCTCCGAATGTCACCCAATAGACTTCCATTGCAGGCATGGGAGTACAAACCTATAGGAAAACGAGATGTGGGAAGGCTGAGGAAAAAATGGATGCCGGAACAGGCCAATAAAGCCTAATCCTTGTAAGATGATGATGATGATGATGAAATGTAATGAATGTAATGAACTATATATAGGTAAAACCACCAGATCTTTTAAAAAACGGTTTACAGAACACTATTCAAACTATAAAAAAGAAAATCAAAAATTCTCCAATGTAACTGAACACATGATCAAAAATAAACATAATATGTCGAGTATAAAAAATAATCTAGAAATATAAGAAATAAATAACTGACAAAATGAAATTGAAATTTTGGAAAAATATTATATTTATAAATACAATAACAAGGAAAAATTAATGAACACACAGATTGAATATGACAATCAACTGATTAAGTTGGCAAGACTGTTTTAAATACAAGAATTGACTATTCCTTATCTACCATGGTAGGAGCAGGAAGTTTTAAATTCTGACATAAAATAAATTTTAATTTACTGAAGATGTGTACAAGATACACGAAAGCGCTATAAACATTGGTAAGTGTTTTATGTTACCGTATTCTGGTGGTTAGAAATATATATTTCAATTTTAAATAATACGGCTGTTTAAAAATCCTACGTAGGATGTTTGATAAAATAATAATACAATTGTCTAATTAACCTAAAACTCACCTTAAGCTGTTGTTCAACTGCATCATAATGAGCCGCAAACTTATTTTCGATGTTTGATATTTTTAAATCTTCTTCTATCTTCTTTTTTCTGAATTCGATTTCCATTTGAGCTTTTTCTCGTTTCTTCATCAAATGCATAGCTCTGCCAGCTTCGCTGGCAGCACCCTTGTAATGTGCCATTGTGTATTTCTTTCTTTAGTACAACGTTACAGAATTTAATTATTTGTTATACTCCAATACTGCTTGGTTAACTCTGAAACAATTAAATCATCACATATTTTAAAGTAGTGGTCAGCACAACTGCCTTCTACGTTTGGGGTATCGGATTCTATTCCAGGTCAAAACTTTTTTTTTTTTTTTTTATTGAGTGATGATGCCTACATAAGCCTTGGGCTTGTGCGCAGGTAATGATTTGTGAAGATTTACAAATGGAAAAAATGCCAGACCTGACCAGGAATCGAACCCGGGACCCCGGCATAGTAGCCAGTTGCGCTGACCACTACACCACAGGTCGGCCATCTATCACCCTGTCTTATTGTCTGCATCAGCAGTAATTGCTAAAAACAGTCAGATATAAAATAAAAAAATCTGGTGTGAAACACTTACACAACTTTCTCTTGCCAATGCAAACAATGAACAATATAACCTAACATTAGTTACAATATAATAAAACATTAGAAACAAACAAAAATACTAATCTCAATAAACATAACCTAATTTTAATCATGAGTGAAAGACGCTAAATAAAAATCAACCTCAGTTTGGCTTAAAAATACGGAAAATCTCTCTTTCACCCTAAACTAGGCTCTGCTCGGGCAGAGTTCAGATTTAGGGCGGGTTCAGATGGCCGACTATCTCAGTGGTAAGTCGACACCACGCACTACTGACAGGTGCGGCAATCGCGTAAAATAGTTCGAATGCTGTTGACCGAAATTGCAATCTTCATAATTTTTATTGTAATTTTTCAGTAACAGTTCAACCTTGTTGGTGTTATTCTGCAGCCTCAATTCGTTCATATTCCGGGTACATTGCTACACAAACTTCTTCCCATTCCTTGTTTTTAAGATGTTTATTTGCGTAGTGCAGAGATTCAAAGTCCCATAAGGCAGGCCTCTGCTCAAGCTCAATTGAATCGTTTATTTCAAAAACACCATAAGTAACAAAAATGAAATTTTCGGTAAACTGAGAAAAACTACCTGGATTAATAAGCTTAATTTTTACATGAGTGGTTTCATGCTTATATTAAAGGACATATAAAAACACATCTTTCAGTATAAAATAACTGTGTTTTTCTTTTTTATTTTGTTAGAAATTTCATTAAATATGGTGCTGTACTTATGGTGTTTTTAAAATAAACAATTTTTTTTGTACAAAAATAAAACAGAAACAGTGTTTTTATTAAAAAAAAACATTTTTTTTTACTAAAAATTTCAATAGTAATTCATATTTTAAATATAATAAGTAGTTCGTGATACATTATTTGATTTTTTTAAATTACATCAATTTTCGTCATTAAATATGATGCTGTACTTATGGTGTTTTTAAAATAAACATTTTTTTGTACAACAATAAAACAGAAAGTGTTCTTATAAAAGAAAACATTTTTTTTTTACTAAAAATTTCAATATTAATTCATATTTTAAATATAATAAGTAGTTCGTAATACATTATTTGATTTTTTTTTTAAATTACATCAATTTTCGTCAAACTCGTCATATGTTTCATTCTCCATTGTTGGCCATTGGTAGATTTCTTCATAAAATGATTTCTTTTCCTCGGGTATATACTGAATAACTTTTTTTAAATCGTTGATTTTTTTAATATGAATTTTTACAGGATTTTGATATGCAGGTTCTGCTGGAAATGCGAGATGCTGCTGCAGTGTACTTTTTTTGATATTCTCAATGTAAAATGAAAATTTGATACACCATCGATGAACTGAGAACACTTTACTTTGCCCAGATGTTCAGTAGAATGGTGAAATTCATTATACTTTGAAACTAGGAGTCCTACATAACCCTCAAAACAGCTGATAGATTGATCAGCTGATAGCAAGTTTGTTGCAGAAAGCCCATTATGTACAGTACATATGGGGTTTCTGAAATAAACACTCGATTTTGTAAATTTCATCTGCCTATTACTTTGCCTTTAAAAGTTGTATATATGGTGTTACTACACCAAATGGTGTATTTTCATCAATAAAACATGGAAAACACAAAAAGTAATTTTTGACAAAAAATTCACTTATGGGGTTTTTGAAATAAACGATTCAATTATAAACCTTCACGTATCAAACTCAGACATTTCAAGATTAATTGGTAACTATGAACAATAAACTATAAAATATATAAAAATTATACTGATGTTCTATTCACTGACGCGGTTCTCAATGCTTGCATCTGTGGTACTAAGCTAGGCAAGAGTCGGTTGCAGAAGTCAGTGGTACCACTAGTGCAGAGTAAAATACACGTACCACGTATCGCATTGTCATGTGAAGTAGTGGGTGCGACTGCCATAGTGCACAATAGTATTTCGCAATGCTGCGTCAGTGTTACGACAGGGGTGCGATTAGTGGTAACAACTTACCACTGCGATAAGTCGGCCATCTGAACCAGGCCTTAAGATGTTTATTCCAGCTTAACACTTTCGAGACGACAACCGTACGTGATGATATACACCGAGTGATGGCAAACGTATGTCATACGGGCATGGCAATATACATCCCTAGACGGCCAACATATCTCATACGTTTGCTACTTTCACATTGTTATAAATGTGGCTACCCGTAAGCTATCCGTTTCCCGTTTTCTCTGTTATTTAGTTCACTTTGTTCTCCGTTTACCTACAGCGATAGTTGATTGAATCAATTAGTATTTTCTGATATATCAACGAAACTATCGACCGCTACTTAATGCGCGAGATCGAACCGTAGCGTCTACTACCAAGTACAGACATAGTGTATTACAAAGCCACGCTGTTTGCAGTGTATGTGTTTTACTTTTACTATGCTATTATACATTTCATGAAACGATGTCTAGATATGCATTAGATTCTTTTGCAGAAGATTCTGGGTCGTAATTAGATGACACGGACGGAGGCGAAGCAAGTCAGTGATCGGCTGGCTTGCATGTGCCGAAGCATCACGTCCAAGAGAGCACACCTGCTCCCTTACTTTTTGTAGCAGTTTTTCGTGCCCGTGCCTCTGGAAACTCCTCGGCTTTTTATGGCTACTCTTCAGCCACGCATTGGTCTCGCCGAGGTGAGCTGAGATGCTGGGCTTCAGTCTGTCTATCCCTATCCTTGTCCTCGGCATCTAGCACTTTTTCTATCCGTGCTAGAGGCAACTTCTCCTACTGTAGCTTTTGCCCAACCCAAGTGGTGTTAGTCGTACCGTGCCCAAGGGTGGATGGCACTGGGGCTTTTAATCAGTGTCTTAACGGTGCCTGTAGGATACCTGGCGCCTCCTACAGTATTGTGCCTTACCTCTGTACGCGGGGCTATGCAGGGGCGGACTTATTATCTCCCTAGCTGCAAGTGGGGACCAGATGGTACCCATTTCATTTGAAATTATGAAAAACAGCTATGGATGCTGTGACTCTGGAAGGAGTGGATTTAAACTACTCCCCTGAGTTAGAGTATCTGGGGGCTGTCATGGATAGTGGCCTAACTTGGTAAGGCCACAGGTCCAGGACTGTGGAGAAGGCTATAAAGGCCTTATGGATATGTGAGAGTCTGCTGGGAGGACTCCGGGGCTTGGGCCTCGTATGGTGGAATGGGCTCATGTGGGCATCATTCTGCCAATGGTCACGTATGAAGTTGATGTATGGTGGCCAACAACAAATCTAGGACGGCGCAGGATCGGCTGAGGAGCTATAGAGACTGGCCTGCCTAGGGATATGTGGTGCAATGTGCACTGGTCCAACGGCCGATATGGAGGCGATGGTTGATTTGCCTCCTTTTCATGTGCAAGTGAAGGGAGAGGCGATAGGAACTGCCTTGAGGCTGGAGGACGGGATCGGGGTCCCATCAGTGGAGATGGGCCACACTGAGATCTTCAAGGATTGAAGGGATGGGTGTGGTAGGTGGTCCTTGGGACCGTATGAACAGATCATACAAATTCTCCGACACACTGAGGATGGAAATTTTCGATCGTCAGGAGTGGGCGGAGGGTAGGCCGGTGATGCCGGAAGGGGCTACCTTTTGGTATATTGAAGGCCCTGTGATGAGTGGAGGAGCGGGATTGGGGGCCTGGGGGGCCGGGGGAATGACTTCCCTGGCCCTTGGGTGTAACATGACCGTCTTCCAAGATGAAATATGGGCCATTGAGGTCTGTGCGGAGAGGTGTATTGTAAGGCGCCTCAGTGGGTCGCACATTTATATTTTTGCAGTTGCATTGTGGGTGGCTGCAAAAGTATAGCACTGTTGGGTGGGGATGTGTTAACACCTGCTCAGGTAAGTGCACTAGATCCTAGGCAGACCCTGCGCTTTATTGAAAGTGCGGGCCTTGCATAAATTAGGAATAGGGGCAATCACAAAAGATCTTTTAGGTCGCGGTGAGGGGAGGCTGGAGAAGCCTGAACGCCCTTGATGTAATGAATGAATGTAGATGACACGGACACTGATGAATCATATGACCCTACGGAGAATGAAAGCGATATTGATATGTTTTATATAAAATTTTTCGGAAATGTGTAAATTAAGAGTAGGGCTAATTGTAAATAGTGTTATTTTATAAATAACTTAATAATTGACTTAAACAAAATATATGGTTAAAAAGAGCAAATTTTAAACTTTATTTTCATATAATACCCTTGTTGATAAGAACTGAAGTGACTGCACACTGATTTTTTGAAAAAGTTGAAAAAATGTCAGTCTACAGTGCAAGAAACGTTAAATTTACTTTAGTCTGTAGTGCATGGTACGTGAAAAAAATGGTAGACTGGAAAGTGTTAATTCACTATCTATTCGAACTAACGAGAATGTTTTTTATGTTGTTCCAGTTATCATATCCATTACTGACAATACCAATAAACATTCTGCACTTATATTTTGCAGTTCAAACTTTAAATGAATATCTACCTGAAACTGACTGCAAATGTTACTAAATGTTCAAATAAAAATATTACACAAAAACAATTGAATGTTAAAACAACTATAACTTGGGTCCAGCAAAATCATTTATTACTGTTCACTCCAAAAGAATCAGTGTGGTAACAATGCAGAATGGAAAACACTTGTTTTTGAGATAATTTTTTTTTTATTTTTTAGCTTTTATTTGGAAAACACTTGTTTTTGAGATAATTTTTTTTTTATTTTTTAGCTTTTATTTGTTATCAGGAACTATACATTGTTGACAACTACCCAATTTGATCGCTGCTTTTTACTGTATTTTTTGACGTTGATAAGACATGAGTTTGAACAGGGACCTCAGTAGAGTTTTTTCATGGATGGCTGTCAACTGGTCACCATATAAAGTTGCTTGCCCAACCAGTGTTACTTAACAAATAATAGTGACTTTCTACCAGCTGACTGACTGCGATGGCCCGAAGGTCTAGATAATTCTAGGGCAAAGTAAAATGAATAATTGAAGAGCTTAGTAGATGAAGGAGCTATGTAACATTTTTTTCAACAACTTAGTTTTGTGATTGATGAAGATTTAAACTCTGTCTCTACAGTTTAAAGAAATACTAGTGGATAAGTGGTAGTGGTATAAAATTGTAGCCTAATGCTTAATTTAATCTTCTGCAGTGCATTAAAGTGTCAAGATTACTTTGACGCCTTCCACCAGAATGAACTCCAGTCTTAGAGACACTTTTGAAGAATAACAGTTAACTGTGGTATTATATATTTATCTTCACCAGTTTTTTCTATGAAACATTAGGTCTTCTATTTTTAAATTAACGTTTATCCATCCTCAGAGAATATAATGTACGATACACATTTTTTGAGGATGAAGGTGTCAAATGCATAAGAAAAATTGTACTGAAAAGTAATGTTCACACAAATTTTAATTGCATAAAGAGGTGGGTAATATGTAGTTACCAAAATGAAAGAAATTAGGCAATTCATAGAAACATAGGAGCTTTAAAATTTTTGTTACATAACACCTTCTTCCACTAAGTTCTTCAATTATATCACTGTTTCTTTTGAATCAGCAGCGTCTTCAATAGCTCGAATGTTTCAACACTGCAGAAAAAAGTCCACTACTGCTAGTTTCACGGAAAACCAAATGGTTTCTTAACTCATGATACGAAATTAAAAGGATCCATTAACATTAATTACGCTAATCAACATATATTTAAAAGAAAAACATCAAAATAATAACAGTACTGTTTGAAGACACCGACAACGAATTTCAGAATCGTAATACTGCTACGCATACATAAAACTAACTATTAATGTACAAAGGAATAACCTACCAAACCTTTTATATAAAAAAACTATACACTTATAAATTGAACCTTTATCGTTTTGACGAATGCAAAATACAATAAAGGTAAAAATAACGAACAAGATCTGAAAACCTTCCCTTACCAAAGAAGCTGAGATCAAAAGTGAGTTCTCGGGCGGAAAATTAATAAGGATAACGTCCCGGTCACTATGAAATTAATTCAAAAGAAAAATTACAACTATTTAACAAATAATATGATAAATTCTTCATTTTCATTATGTTAACTGATTAGTTGACATAAAAAACAAAAACTGCATACAATTCGCCCTCTCACATCACCATATGACTGATATACCACAGCCAGTTTGATAGTTTTCCTCATGTCGCTTATAACCAACTTTTCTGTTCTTTAAATATTAATATAAAAATTATTAAATATTTATTATAATAAAATTTAAAAATAACTATTATAATCTTAAAATCTTATTTTGGGAAACTAATCCTAAAAAGACAAAATTTATTTGCCCAGCTGATAATATTGATGAAGTAAGGTTATGTCGGCCGAGGCCTTTGATATCTGCGTTAGTCTACGTTTGTCAAATAATTTGAGAGCTTAATTTTGAAGTAAACAAACAAAATAGAATCGCTGTTAGGAATAAATATATTTTTTTATATGAGTAATATATGCTATTTATTGTGTGTAATATGTGAAGGCGTCGAATCAAGTGTCCTTTATTGTTTTAAATTAAATTTTATGTTCATACACTATCGATCAAATGGATTGTTCAAATTACAATCATTTACTTCGATTAACACCTTATGAACTTCATAAAAAGTTAATTAATCATTATGTGTTGCGTTACAAAGGAACCACATCACTTTTAAAACGAGATACGTAGGTATTAGATAAAATTTCTTTCGTAGATAGATAAAATGAAATAGTAGTTAATATCTGTTATTTACAGTTGACTAAATGACAATTTTGTTGCAGCAGAGTCATGAATTATTTTTGCTAAAGATAGTATTCATAAACCACCATTATTAATGGTGTTAACTTTAAAAAATTGCAGCTGGTAGGAAAACAAATACGAGGTGTGATCAAAAAGTAAGGTGACTTTTCATTTTTATAAAAAAATATTCATTTATTCATCCAAAATTATGTTATCCCCTTCAAAATAATCCCCCTCTGATACAATGCACTTGTGCCAGCGCTTTATCCAGTCGTCAAAACATTTCTGAAATGCACTTTTGGGTATTGCCTTGAGCTCCTCCAGCAATGCAGCCTTAATCTCCAAAGAAGAGCTTGGGCTCTTCCATTGGGATGATTGGGCTTTGGTTTCGACATCATAACCATAGACCCATGTTTCGTCACCAGTTATAACCCTTTTGAGCAGATCAGGATCATCATTGACGTCGTTCAACATGTCTGGGTGATGTTCATCCGACACTGCTTCTGATCAAAATTAAGCATTTTTGGAACAAATTTTGCTGACACACGTGTCATACCCAAAACATCCGTTAAAATTGATTGGCATGAGCCAAACGATATGTTAAGATCATCAGCTATTTCTCTAATCATGATTCGATGATTTTTCAACACAATTTTTTTCACTTCCTGAATATTTTCATCAGTTTTTGACGGGCTGGGGCGTCCAGAGCGAGGTTCATCGTTAACATTTTAACGACCCTCTTTGAATAACTTATACCATTTATAAACATTTTTTTTGCTCAAAGTTGACTCACCGTACGCCACTGTCAACATTTCAAGAGTTTTTGAACACTTAATACCATTTTTTACACAAAAATTAATAACAAACTCTCTGCTCCATTATTTTCAACAGAAAAAAATCGCCGAGCACGCAAACACGAGTCTAACCTTTATGCCTCTCACATAAAAACAACACGTGCTATATAGTTAAAACTTTGAACATATGATCGTGTACCAACACAACAAAAAAAAAAAATTGAAATGAAGAGTGTACAGAGCGTGCGAAATTCAAAAAGTCACCTTACTTTTTGATCACATCTCGTATATTAGTCAAATTCAGTTGTCAGATTTTTTATAGCTGCCCCACATATTGGTACAGGATAAAGTGTGCCTACCATAGTCTTTATTTATCTTCGTAAGAGTGCGGACTAGATTGATATTGGTTTATCCTTGAGGAAAAAACCTGACTGGTTATAATTACCTGCTTATTATTTAGACGATAGTTCTAGAAGGTTGATGCTTCCAGTTCTTTAAGAATATGTAAGGCCTTTTGTGACCACTATTTCACTTTGTCATTTGGTGTAAAAACACTAAATTTTGGTTACAAGTATGACAAAATGGATTGTTACATTTACTGAATTTTTTAAAAACTGTACATTGTACTAGTAAATTAAGACAATTAGTAAAGGCCAAGCCATGCCGTGGCCAAGCGTAACGTGGTGACGCTGCGCTGGGTGCCGGGGCACCAGGGAGTGCCTGGAAATGAGAGAGCGGATGCCTTAGCAAAGAAAGGTGCAGCCTCTCACTTCATAGGCCCAGAGCCATTCTGCGGAATTGGTGAGGGCTATTATAGAGGTATAGTTAGGGCCTGGGAAGAGGAGGCTAAAACCTCCTATTGGGAACAGGTGCCAGGTTGTGAGCAGGCAAAGAAATTCATTGCCTATTCCAGCAGGAAGGCTGGGATATATAATAGACTAGGAAGACAGGACTTGAGGAGGGTAGTGGGCCTGATGACTGGTCATTGTAATCTTGGGTATCATTTATCCAAGATAGGAATTGCTGAAGAGAGCCTGTGTAGATTCTGTCATGAGGCAGAAGAGAAGGCCGAGCACATTTTATGCAGTTGCAAAGTGGTTGGCTGCAAAAGAAGAGCGCTGATGGGTAAGGATGTGTTAACACCTTCTCAGGTAAGTGCACTAGATCCTAGGCAGATCCTGCGCTTTATTGAAAGTGTGGGGCTTGCTTAAATAAGGAATAGGGGCAATCACAAAAGATCTTTTAGGTCGCGGTGAGGAGGGGCTGCAGAAGCCTGAACGCCCACATAGTAAAGTAAGTAAGTAAGTAAGTAAAAGGCCAAGCCAATGGCTGTGAGCGCTGGACTATGCATGCCCATACAAAACTTTGACCCTGCATACCCCTCCGACCTACAGTAAGATTTTTTTTTTTTTTTAACGTCCGACTGTTCTGCAATTACTGCTAATGCAGACGGTGAAGGATGAAATGATTGTTTTTTGTAACGTATGAAAATATGCCTACAGTAAGATGTACAGTCAGAGTGTTGTTGAAAATTGACATCACCCATTGTATTTTGTAGGCATGCTGTTCCATTGTTGATTAAATACGCTGCACTATTGCAGTACATACAAGACTATACTAATGCAGACGCACGTTTTGCCAAGCGCTCTCCTTACGAAAATCAGGCTATACTTATATACCATTGTAAAATTTGTCTATATAACGGGTGTTTTATTAAGGACGCAACCTTGATTGTAAGAAGATAGAAGTAATATGTCGGTAAATTTTCTGTCCCCCAATTGGTATGTTGGCAACAGTGTACTCAAGGCCAACTACTAAGACAGTTAAAATGTTCCAGTCAAGCGTTAGTGTGGTGACAGCAGTCGTTTCGTTATATTGTGTCAGAAAGGTTTTTTCCAAGGAAAAGATTGTGGCTTTTAACATAGGGTTGCGTTCTTAATAAAACACCCATTTTAATAATAATTTTGATTAATTAATAATTTGTAAAGTACAAAAAATAAAAATATGCCGTAGATTGTGGCTTTTAATATAGGGTTGCGTTAATAAAACACCCTATAGAGTGTTTTACGGCATATTTTTATTTTTAAAAGTTTTATTAAGAACGCAACCCTATGTTAAAAGCCACAATCTTTTCCTTGGAAAAAACCATTTCTGACACAATATAACGAAACGACTGCTGTCACCACACTAATGCTTGACTGGAACATATTAACCGTCTTACATAGTTGGCCTTGAGTACACTGTTGCCAACATACAAATTGGGGGACAGAAAATTTACCGATGTATTACTTCTATCTTCTTATAATCAGGGTTGCGTCCTTAACAAAACACCCCTTATTACACAAAAAATTTAATTGTTTAAAACTGTATAGGCTAGGATTGTTCTGCAGTCGTTTCATAGTCAGGCATTCCTGCGCTTTATGTTTTGTAATAGCCAATTGTGTACGTGCCTACAAAAATCGTTAAGAAAATTATACATATTACGTTCTCATATTATAGTTACTCAAGTCACAAGTTTGCCTTTGGTTTTAACGAGAAGTAAAGGGGGAAAGCATCAATGCGTATGTGCGACTGCTTTGGTATCAGTTTGCCACCACAACATCGTAAACTATACTTGGAGAACATACAGTATATCCCGGAACCTTTTGTAGGTTAACTGTATGAATATAACAGTTTGTTACCATGTACAGAACTGTCAATTTCTTGAAAACGCGGTTGAACTGTTCACAGTTCTGAATGAAATCTAATATGCAATGTAATAAAATGCTGTGAAGTTGAAGCTAAACAAAACTACTTTTCTGTGCCTCTTAAAAAAAACCACGAGTGAGCGGTTAACTACTGTGATGTTTCTCTTTCCACAATTCAAAATATAAAAGGAGGAAGTTAAAGAGAGTGAAGAAGATAATTCTTCATCAACAGTTTGTTTGACACCTGGTTAAAATAGGAAATTTTTATATCAATAAGAAAGTGATGGTGACATGTGAAACGTTATTACCAGTTTTGAAAGAAAGGCAAAATTTTAAAGGAAATGGGGTTTTAAGTGGGAAAAGTATCAGTCACAACAAAGTATATTAATTGAAAAGCACAACATGTGGTTAACAAACGGTGAAATTGCATAGTAGTAAAATATAGTGTCTCACTGTTGAGGTTGGCAGCTCTGTCAGATTTCTCTTCCCTTCCTCACAGTCAATCCATACGTAACAGGAATTCTTGTGACTCACTATCTATAATAAAATGTTGACACGTTAATCCTTTCAAACACAGTATTGATTATCTCTTTATTTCCTTTAGTTAATGCAATATTCTAATGAAATTATTTGTATATAAATATTCCTTTTTTACTTTGTTTTCAGTTCTCGTGACAAACGTGATATCGATATTATTCGAGAAAATCACAAGTTCCTTTGGGACGATTCAGAAGCCGATACATGGGAGAAACGACTTGCTAAGAAATATTATGACAAATTATACAAAGAATATTGTATATGTGACTTAAGTCATTACAAAGAAAACAAGGTAATGCTATTTAATTAACTAATTTGCTATGTCCATTAGAATTATTTTGTTTTGTTTATTTTTTAATTAATGTCAAATCTCAACATTTAAGTCCTTAGCGACTACTGTGTGTTAGAGAATGGTGGGTTTTGATTTCTAAAAATTTCAAGACCTTTGCTTGGAACTGAACCTGGGAACTTATGCTTTGTAAGCTAGTTTGTTGACTACTACGCTGTGGGGACATGTGTATTTATCTGTACACCTATCAGCCAGCTATGCCCATTCTGGAGGAATTTAAACAGCCTAGTGGCTCCGAAGCACTACTTAGGTACCAACAACCCCTGAGAGGCCAATTCTAATGAGTGGGTGCGGTCACATCCGCAGGGCGCCCGACTCCCCTCAGTACTCGTGTAAACGTTGGACGAGTCACTATCGAGCTCGTTACGCAGCTAATACTTTGCACATGCCTCTTCCACACACGGATGTTCTGCGCACAACCGTGTACTACGAATAGCACACAGAGGTGCTACAGCCAGCGCCCGTTACCTCGAAAGCAGGCAAGGATAGGGTAGCTAAACTACAGTTCTATGGGCACGCTTTGTGTGGTGTGGGGCGTGCCCCCACACCATGGGGACACTCAGTGATTTTAACCCTTTCTAGGTCTGTGGTAGGCATGCTTACCACTGGCAATAAGGTTGATTTTTTTAAAGAATAAGCTATGCATTTAAACCCTATTGGCATTTTATGGTTTTATAGATGTTCTCTATGCCCAAAACGGGCAGGTGGAGTGTTATTTTAATTGCACTCTATCTGTTTAGTCCAGGGCTAAAATAAATAGTTCTGTTTCTTATCACATAGTCAGCCACTTATATGACTGAACTATTTAAGAACAGAAGAGGTAGAGGTGTAAAAGACACTAGTCAGAGTTATCTCCTCTGAGAGTAATGAATTTCACTATGCAGCCAGACCCTGTGGTGAATGAAGTGGTGTCATTTGCAGGGTGGAAAGTGAGTGCTTTTCGGAGGGCCTGGCATGCTGATAAGCATACTCTTTCAACTCAGTGAGGAAGGCATAGGTAAACCACCTTACTCCTCGTTTTTACTTAGTAAAACCTCTAGAGGTTCAAACCAGCCTTTCGGCTGTTGACCTAAACAACAACAGATGTTCTCTGGTAAGTAGGCTATCCACATTTTTCAATTAGTGTGCAGCGACCATTTGCTTTATGAGTTACACGAATGTGGTAAGGGGATTCATTCGCAGCGTACGCAACTGCGTTGTTTTGTTGTTTCTTTTGTGCAACACTTAGAGAAGTCGAGTTTTTTATGGGAAAGGAAGAATTCATGTTAATATAAAGTTGAGATAAGTTATTCTACACATTTTTTTGCTATATGGAACTACAAGTTGTTTTAATA
This sequence comes from Catonia carolina, assembly GCA_035578175.1. NCBI lineage: Eukaryota > Metazoa > Arthropoda > Insecta > Hemiptera > Achilidae > Catonia > Catonia carolina. The sequence goes on along the minus strand of JAQMRL010000003.1, from coordinate 74,585,763 downwards.
AACATTCTTACCACTAAACATTATGTGATTCCCATTTAAATAAACGTTCCTTGGTAAATATACTTACCAAGGCTTAAAATCATACTGTTCTGGTACTAGAAATACGTTATACTAGTCCCTATAAAACAAAATTTAACATGTTACAACCTGTGTGTGTATTTTCCCCCATAATACTGCCCTATAAAGGGTTAATACAGTAAAGCTTTGCTTTTTCAACACAGCTTGTGGCGAGGCGAAATGATGTAGTGTAAGTAGTGATCCGGCAGACAGGTTAGCCCTTCCACTTTCTCCTTATCTCCCTACCCTTTCGTTGTCCTTGAGTACACAATAAGTACAATAAGCACATCAGCGTATTTGTATTCATTAAAACTGTGAAATTTTTATATAAAAATTATGTTTTTAATGCCTCCTATATACCGTGCGTTCGGAAAGTCGCTGTGCACTGGAATTGTGACTATGAATTTATGAAAATATGTATAAAGAAATGACTAAGCATTTTGGAAAAAAATTTATTCAATACCTTAATTACATTGTTAAACCGTGATTACATTGTTTATAGAAGGTGTTCGAAATGACCTCCATTGGCATCAATACAGCATTGCACTCGTTTCATTTTGTTTGCAAACACCTTTCGCAACTGAAGAACAGTGATTCCTTGAATGTATGCCGTTATTGCGGCTTTAAGTTCGTCAATCGTGTGTGGTCTGTTCCGATACACAGTTTGTTTCGCCGCACCCCATAAAAAGAAATCGGGGGGAGTCAGATCAGGAGATCTTGCAGGCCACAAATTCTTTGAAATTATTCGTTCACCAAACACGTTGCGCAGGAAAGCCATTGAGATGTTAGATGTATGTGCTGTTGCCCCGTCTTGTTGGAACCAACCATTATTCATTTCCACTTGTGTTATTTGATGCGTAAAGTTCTCTAAAATATCAGAACAATAACGTTCACTATTGATTGTGTTTGCAAAAAAAATTGGTCCAACAATACGTGCTCTACTCACAGCAACCCAGACTCCAATTTTTGCTTTGTGTAAGGACTGTTCATGTAAAGCGCAAGGGTTAGTTGTCGACCATACTCGAGTATTTTGTGAACTTATATACCCTCCCAAGTGAAACCACGCTTCATCTGTATAAAACGTTACGTCAAGGATGTCTTCGGAATTTTGGTTGATGAAACGTTGAAACCAATGACAATAATTTAGTCTCTTGTCATTATCTGAAGGTTTCAGCTCTTGAACACACCTCACTTTGTATGGGAATAGTTTAAGTTCTTGTCTGACAGCTTTATGTGCGGTAGCAAGTCCGATATTATGCTGTTGTGCTAACTTACGCATTGATTTTTTTGGACTTTGTGCCATAGAATCAGAAATATCCAGCAGCTTTTGTTCGTCTAGCTTAGGGGGCCTACCACTACGTTCAGCGTCCTCAACAGAGCCAGTTGCCCGAAATTTTTCTATCAGTGTTCGTACTGCATTACGGTGAGGAATAATTGAATCTGGAAACTTTTCAGAAAATTTGCGCTTCACTAAATCACTGTACTTGTCACCTTCGCGAAATACGTATTCAACGAGGAAAATGCGCTCCTCTACTGAAAGAACCATCGCGTCCAACAACAAAAAACGTGCAACAGAACTGCAATAAATGAAACATATACAACTTCAACTCAATGACTGACGGGCCTCGACATGTTCGGCAACAATTGAACAGCACAGAGCTACCAACCTAGCCATGAAATTATTCCCTGTCATGTCACTTGGTGCACAGCGACTTTCAGAACGCATGGTATAATTATGCTATATGCTCTTGACAGTTGGGGACCTATTCCGTTATTTCACATCATCAAAATATCATGTGAATGCACCTTTACTGTTCAATCCAGCAATCGTTAGAGTGTGCTCTATTCTGTTCAACTAGCAATCGCCAAGAGAATGGTGGTTTGATAATCCAACTTCGTATTAGTGAGATATGTTCTATTTTATATAATAAATTTTACTAACCTTCTTTTTAAACTGCATCAACTTTTATCTTTTCTTACACGTGTTTCGGTGGATCCACCATCATCAGAGTAAATAACATAATTGAAACTAAAAAATTTTTTTATTTATTTGAAATCTGTAGAAGATGATACATCTTCAGTCATTTGTATAAAACAGTTTTTTACAAATGACTGAAGATGTATCATCTTCTATAGATTTTAAATAATTAAAAAAGTTTTTTAGTTTCAATTATGTTATTTTTACACTGATGATGTTGGATCCACCGAAAAGTTGACACAGTTTAAAAAGAAGGTTATTGAAATTGATTATGTAAATTCATTATATAAAATAGAATTAATTTCAAACTGCAGGATGCATTATAAAGATTTATTTTTGAGTGAGAAATGTGTCGCTTCAGAGGTGTACTAATTCTGTAGATTGCTTTTGCTTTATTACACACCCAACGATCCTGATCAGTGGTGTTCAGTATCATATCGTGTCCATTTAAATAAATGCATGGATTATTCAATATTCCTTTCTCTTGACGGAAATGTATAGCTCTTTCCTTAGTAGAAATAATAGAAGCCAATTCCAAAAGATTCATTATGTATTGAACAGAACACGTGCGAAGCAAACAACCAACTAATGTGTATTTATGAACATACAAACAATATCTACATTTAATTATAGTGAGTGGGAGTCATCAGTAATAATAGTAAAGATGCGTTTACACGAGACAACTTTAAGGTTATATATGATTTGATGTGAAATTAGATCTGACATTTTGATACTTCGACAACCTCTGAGTCCACAAATTGTTGAACTAAAGTTCTACAGTATATTAATTTATCTAATTACCAGTTTCATTGATATTTTTGTTCCTTTTAAGAGTAAAATATAAATACTAAATATTTTTTACCTTGTTTTTGTTGGCTCAATCGACACTAAACATAAGTTTCCAGGTTTGATTCCGGGGTGAAAATTTGTTCCAACACCATGTATTTTACAAAAAGGAGTAGCCTAATCACACTGTAAAGAATATGTGATGACTGTAACCTGACGATATCAGCTAAGAAAACAAAAGTGATAGGTTTCAGTGGGAAATTACCAGCGAGATTGAAAATTGTCTTGATTGTGGATCAGATATATAGTTTCAGTTATTTGGGGTGTCAAGTATTTACTATGAAAGACGATGATCTAACAAATAAAATTAATAGATTTAAGGACGTTTGCGGGACAATTCACAGAACCCTAAAACACAAAACAAGAAAGGAAACGGAACTACAGTTCTACAAAACTACGGCAATGCCAGTGACAGCAAAGCATGGGAACTTTCAAACAGGGAACAAAGCCAAGTCAGAGCTGTGGAAATTAAATTTCTTAAGGCAGTGAAAAGCTGCACTCTTGAGGACAAGATAAGAAGAGACGTTATAAGACAAGAGTTGCAAATGTTAAACCTAGAGAAGATCAATGAGTACAGAATCAACTGGAGTAGTCATTTGGAACGCATGAAGGGAAACCGTTTGCCTAGATTGGCAATGAATTATAAACCAAATGGTTGAAGGGGTGTTAGTCGTCCGAGGGGAAGGTGGTTCCCTCAACAGGCAGTGCTTCCTAATCCATGAAGTGAAGAAGAAGAAGAAGACCATGTATTTTAAGCCATTTAATACCGAATAAGATTTTCTAACGTGTATTAATTTAAATTATAATAACATTGCGGCAAAATTTGTGCAAGTTACTAATGTAATAAATTTTTCCTGATTATTGTTAAACAGGTTGCTATGCGTTGGCAGATAGAACAAGAACTGGTCACTGGTAAAGGGCAATTTGTATGCGGTGAAAAACAATGCCAAATCAAAGATGATCTAAAAACATGGGAAGTTAATTTCGGTTATGTTGAACACGGTGAAAAGAAAAATGCTCTTGTCAAATTACGTAAGTATATATTAAACCCTTTATAGGGCAGTATTATGGGGGGAAACACACACACAGGTTGTAACATGTTAAATTTTGTTTTATAGGGACTAGTATAACGTATTTCTAGTACCAGAACAGTATGATTTTAAGCCTTGGTAAGTATATTTACCAAGGAACGTTTATTTAAATGGGAATCACATAATGTTTAGTGGTAAGAATGTTTATTAAAACAACTTGTAGTCCCATATAGCAAAAAAAATCTGGTGTGAAACACTCACACAACTTTCTCTTGCCAATGCAAATAATTAATAATAAACCTAACATTATTAATAAAATATTAGAAATAAACAAAAACTAACCTCAAAAACATAACCTTATTTTAATCATGAGTGAATGACGCAAAATGACAATCGAACTCAGTTTGGCTTAAAAATACGGAAAATCACGCTTTCACGCTAAACTAGGCTCTGTAGAGAAAAATGCTATAAACAAAAGTTGTAGATCTTTTAATTTTCTATAAATTTAATTATATACACTTTTGTCGTAAAATGCATACTAAGACCGAAATGTTAAAAAAATCGATTTTTCTCACGTTTTCGTGAGAAAAAAACAGAAAATCGCTAATTACCCGCTAAACTAAGCGTTATACAAAAAATTGTTTGAAATAAAAGTTGTAGAATTTTACATTCTCTACAACTTTTATTATATAACGTTTTGCGCTAAAATGCATATTAAAGCCGCAATCTTAAAAAGAAAATGTTTTTACGTAAAAACAGCCTCAAGCAGAATTTCAGCAAACATGGCGCCTACCCTATATTGTAGAGCATAAAAAATGTAGTAAACCAGGCGATTTTAAAAAAAATCGTAGGACTAGTTTTTGAGAAAATCGCAAAAAAGTGAAAAATTATACGAATAAACTACTACTTCCGGTTGACCGATTTTGATGAAAATGTTCGTGTCGGGTCCGGTAGTGATATGTAACTTAAGTTTCAAGTTTCAAGTTCGTACGATGTTCCGTTCTTGAGATATTCTGTTCACACACACACACACACAGACCAATCGCTAAAAACATGTTTCTTGGGTTCAGGGGGTCTGAAAACGTATAGATCCGGTGAAAACTCTATTTCAAAAAATCGACATGAAAACAATACTTTCCTTCCTATATATTCATATAGGCAAGAGAAAGTAAAAATGTGTAGAATAACTTATCTCAACTTTTTATTAACATGAATTCTTCCTTTCCCGTAAAAAACTCGACTTCTCTAAGTGTTGCACAAAAGAAACAACAAAACAACGCAGTTGCGTACGCTGCGAATGAATCCCCTTACCACATTCGTGTAACTCATAAAGCAAATGGTCGCTGCACACTAATTGAAAAATGTGGATAGCCTACTTACCAGAGAACATCTGTTGTTGTTTAGGTCAACAGCCGAAAGGCTGGTTTGAACCTCTAGAGGTTTTACTAAGTAAAAACGAGGAGTAAGGTGGTTTACCTATGCCTTCCTCACTGAGTTGAAAGAGTATGCTTATCAGCATGCCAGGCCCTCCGAAAAGCACTCACTTTCCACCCTGCAAATGACACCACTTCATTCACCACAGGGTCTGGCTGCATAGTGAAATTCATTACTCTCAGAGGAGATAACTCTGACTAGTGTCTTTTACACCTCTACCTCTTCTGTTCTTAAATAGTTCAGTCATATAAGTGGCTGACTATGTGATAAGAAACAGAACTATTTATTTTAGCCCTGGACTAAACAGATAGAGTGCAATTAAAATAACACTCCACCTGCCCGTTTTGGGCATAGAAAACATCTATAAAACCATAAAATGCCAATAGGGTTTAAATGCATAGCTTATTCTTTAAAAAAATCAACCTTATTGCCAGTGGTAAGCATGCCTACCACAGGCCTATAAAGGGTTAACTAATTGTGTTTGGTTTTAACTGGTTTCATTTGTTTAGGTATAATAATTTCAGCCCAGTAAGCTAGCTGGTAGAGAATTGCTGTTAATTGTTAAGAAACACCTGTTGGGCAAACAAATGTGGATAGTGAAAAGCATGGTGCAGCAATCAGATTGGGTGGTTTCTTTTTTACTTTCTCTTGCCTATATGAATATATAGGAAGGAAAGTATTGTTTTCATGTCGATTTTTCAAAATCGAGTTTTCACCGGATCTATACATTTTCAGACCCCCTGAACCCAAAAAACAGGTTTTTAGCGATTGGTCTGTGTCTGTGTCTGTCTGTGTGTGTGTGTGTGTCTGTGTCTGAACAGAATATCTCAAGAACGGAACATCGTACGAACTTGAAACTTGAAACTTAAGTTACATATCACTACCGGACCCGACACGAACATTTTCATCAAAATCGGTCAACCGGAAGTAGTAGTTTATTCGTGTAATTTTTCACTTTTTTGCGATTTTCTCAAAAACTGGTCCTACGATTTTTTTAAAAATCGCCTGGTTTACTACATTTTTTATGCTCTACAAGATAGGGTAGGTGCCATGTTTGCTGAAATTCTGCGTGAGGCTGTTTTTACATAAAAACATTTTCTTTTTAAGATTGCGGCTTTAATATGCATTTTAGCGCAAAACGTTATAAAACAAAAGTTGTACAGAATTTAAAATTCTACAACTTTTATTTCAAACATTTTTTTGTATAACGCTTAGTTTAGCGGTAATAAGCAATTTTCTGTTTTTTTCTCACGAAAACGTGAGAAAAATTGATTTTTTAAACATTTCGGCCTTAGTATGCATTTTACGACAAAAGTGTATATAATTAAATTTATAGAAAATTAAAAGATCTACAACTTTTATTTATAGCATTTTTCTCTACAGAGCCTAGTTTAGAGAGAAAAGAGTGATTTTCCGTATTTCTAAGCCAAAATGAGGTTGATTTTCATTTTGCGTCTTTCACTCATGATTAAAATTAGGTTATGTTTTTTGAGGTTAGTTTTTTGTTTATTTCTTATGTTTTATTACTAATGTTAGGTTTATTGTTAATTATTTTCACTGGCAAGAGAAAGTTGTGTGAGTGTTTCACACCAGATTTTTTCCCTAATGTATATATCTGCCCATAACGGACAGGTGAAGTGTCAAATTATTTACACTCACTCAGTTCGTTGCAGGGCTAAAATAAATAGTTCTGTTTCTTATCACATGGTCAGCCAATTAAATGACTGAATCATTTAAGAACAGAAGAGGTAGAGGTGTAAAAGACACCAGAGTTATCAGAGTTATCTCCTCTGACAGTAATGAATTTCATTATACAGCCAGACCCTGTGGTGAATAAAGTGAAGGTGTCATTTGCAGAGTGGAAAATATGTGCTTTTCAGAGGGCCCGGCATGCTGATAAGCGTACTTTTCCACTCAGTGAGGAAGGCAATGGTTAACCACCTCACTCCTTGTTTTACTTAGTAAAACCTCTGCAGGTTCAAACCAGCCTTTCGGCTGTTGACCTAAACAACATGTACAACAACATAGTTCCTACTTATTACCCATTGACACACTGAATTTTGCATTTTTTTGTTTGTTTTAGGACTATGCCCGAATTGTTCGATGAAATTAAATTTTAAACATAAAAGAAAAGAAGTAAAACGAGACAAGAAATTGAAAAGATTGAATAAAAATAGTATTAAAGATAAAAGTAAAAACCATATCATCAATAATAAAGATAACAGCGACGATAAAAATGATCAAGAAACATCTCAAAAAGAAAGTGTCCAAGAAGATCCTGAAGAAAGTAATATTTGGAAAGAATCAAATACAAATCTTGAAGAACCTTCACGTGATGAAGAATTTGAGGACTACTTGGAACATTTATTGTTGTGAATAAAAAATGTTTTGTGTTCAAAAATAATGTGGTTATTGTTTAAAAACCTGTTAATTCACAAAATTAATGTAATAGAGAAAAGATGTTTGATTTTTACTTTCTTTTGCCTATATGAATATATAGGAAGGAAAGTATTGTTTTCATGTCGATTTTTCAAAATCGAGTTTTCACCGTATCTACACGTTTTCAAACCCCCTGAACCCAAAAAAACATGTTTTTAGTGATTGGTGTGTGTGTGTGTGTGTGAACAAAACATCCCAAAAACGAAACATCGTACGAACTTGAAATTTAAAACTTCAGTTACATACCATTACAGACCTGACAAACATTTTCATCAAAATTGGTCAACTGAAGTAGTAGTTTATTCGTGTAATTTTTCACGTTTTTGCGATTTTCTCAAAAACTGGTCCTACGTTTTTTTTTAATTCGCCTCATTTACTACATTTTTGATGCTCTACAAGAAAGGGTAAGCACCATGTCTGCTGAAATTCTTGGAGAGGCTGCATTTTTACGTAAAAAAATTGTTTTTTTAAGATTGGGGCTTTAATATGCATTTTAGCGCAAAAATGTATATAATAAAAATTGTAGACAATTTAAAATTCTACAACTTTTATTTCCAACATTTTTTTGTATAACGCTTAGTTTAGCAGTAATTAGCGATTTTCTGGTGTTTTTTTCTCACAAAAACATGTGAAAAAAAATGTGTAAGATTTCGGCCTTCGTATGCATTTTACAACAAAAAAGTACACAATCAAATTTATAGGAAATTAAAAGATCTAAAACTTTTGTTTAAAGCATTTTTCTCTACAGAGCCTAGTTTAGTGTGAAAGAGTGATTTTCCATGTTTTTAAGCCAAACTGACGTTGATTTTCATTTAGCGTCTTTCACTCAAGTTTAAAATTAGGTTATGTTTTTTGAGGTTAGTTTTTGTCATTTATAATGTTTTATTACTAATATTAGGTTATATTGTTAATTATTTGCATTGGCAAGAGAAAGTTGTGTGAGAGTTTCACGCCAGATTTTTATTTTCTATCATTTTGTTTTGTCCATCCGCCACATCCAGATGTCAGAAACTACAAAAGATAGTAACAAATGGTTTTCAGATTCGTTATTTACACAAAAAGTTAGTGGGGCTAAATTGGGTTTGACGTTACGGTTTTGACCGAAAGTAGCCCAACACTGGAAGTCAAAAAAACAAAGTTAGACACTACAAGAGATAGCAAGAAATGGTTTTCGGATTCATGATCTACACAAAAAGTTAGTGGGTTTGAAGTTCCGGTTTTGACCGGAAGTGGCCCAAAACCAGAAGTCAAGAAATCAAAGTATGAATTTGGAAACCAAAGTAGTGTCATTAAATTACTTTAAAAGAGTAGACATAGCAATCACTAATGGTTTTTGCATATAAGTCAGTAAGAGTTTTTAAAAATTGCCACCAGCCATGAGACGCGTTGTCTCATGAAAGAGATTTTAAGTTTGTATTTTTGTATTTCGTATGTTTGTATTTTTGTATCAGTGGTTAAGAATTCTGTACATGTTACATGATGATAGAAGTTTAATATTTTAGATCTATAATTAATATTATATAAATGCAAAAGTCTTTGCTGATTTACTCACTAATCACTAATTCTTTAATCTCATGATCAATTTAGAGCTGAAATTTAGCAAAACTTGTTCCTTAGCTGTTGAACAGAAACACTAAATCATTTACATTTGGATTGCTTGCTCCTCCTGTTATTGTTTAGGTCATCAGCTGATAAGCTGGTTAGAATCTCTAGAGGCCTTACTAAGTAAAATGAAAAGTGAGGTGGTTTACCATTGCCTTCCTCACTGAGTGAAAGAAAAGTATGCTTATCAGCATGCTAGACTCTTTGAAAAGCATTTACTTTCCACCTTACAAATGACACAGACACTTCATTCACCACAAGGTCTGGTTGTACCGTGCGTTCGGAAAGTCGCTGTGCACTGGAATTGTGACTATGGATTTATGAAAATATGTATAAAGAAATGACTAAGCATTTTGGAAAAAAATTTATTCAATACCTTAATTACATTGTTAAACCGTGATTACATTGTTTATAGAAGGTGTTCGAAATGACCTCCATTGGCATCAATACAGCATTGCACTCGTTTCATTTTGTTTGCAAACACCTTTCGCAACTGAAGAACAGTGATTCCTTGAATGTATGCCGTTATTGCGGCTTTAAGTTCGTCAATCGTGTGTGGTCTGTTCCGATACACAGTTTGTTTCGCCGCACCCCATAAAAAGAAATCGGGGGGAGTCAGATCAGGAGATCTTGCAGGCCACAAATTCTTTGAAATTATTCGTTCACCAAACACGTTGCGCAGGAAAGCCATTGAGATGTTAGATGTATGTGCTGTTGCCCCGTCTTGTTGGAACCAACCATTATTCATTTCCACTTGTGTTATTTGATGCGTAAAGTTCTCTAAAATATCAGAACAATAACATTCACTATTGATTGTGTTTGCAAAAAAAATTGGTCCAACAATACGTGCTCTACTCACAGCAACCCAGACTCCAATTTTTGCTTCGTGTAAGGACTGTTCATGTAAAGCGCAAGGGTTAGTTGTCGACCATACTCGAGTATTTTGTGAACTTATATACCCTCCCAAGTGAAACCACGCTTCATCTGTATAAAACGTTACGTCAAGGATGTCTTCGGAATTTTGGTTGATGAAACGTTGAAACCAATGACAATAATTTAGTCTCTTGTCATTATCTGAAGGTTTCAGCTCTTGAACACACCTCACTTTGTATGGGAATAGTTTAAGTTCTTGTCTGACAGCTTTATGTGCGGTAGCAAGTCCGATATTATGCTGTTGTGCTAACTTACGCATTGATTTTTTTGGACTTTGTGCCATAGAATCAGAAATATCCAGCAGCTTTTGTTCGTCTAGCTTAGGGGGCCTACCACTACGTTCAGCGTCCTCAACAGAGCCAGTTGCCCGAAATTTTTCTATCAGTGTTCGTACTGCATTACGGTGAGGAATAATTGAATCTGGAAATTTTTCAGAAAATTTGCGCTTCACTAAATCACTGTACTTGTCACCTTCGCGAAATACGTATTCAACGAGGAAAATGCGCTCCTCTACTGAAAGAACCATCGCGTCCAACAACAAAAAACGTGCAACAGAACTGCAATAAATGAAACATATACAACTTCAACTCAATGACTGACGGGCCTCGACGTGTTCGGCAACAATTGAACAGCACAGAGCTACCAACCTAGCCATGAAATTATTCCCTGTCATGTCACTTGGTGCACAGCGACTTTCAGAACGCATGGTATAATATTAATCTCAGAGAAGATAACTCTTGACTAGTGTCTTTTAAACCTTTAAAAAACAGAACTATTTTTTGTAGCCCTGAGACTTGTAGATCGAATACAAATAATTTAACACTCCACCTGCCTGTCATGGGCATTTTCTCCTCCTTATGAGTATAATATGGGCGACTACAATAAATCAACACATATTCTCTTTATACTTGTACTTTCCTAGAGAAATATAGTTCTAAAAATTAGATGCATACTCTTATCAGCTATACCTAGAAAAAAATAAACCGTTTACTTACCACCACTGCACCTCAGATGATATAACTCGTGAGATCAAGCTTTGCCCCTGCCTAGGTGATTGAATGGATAGGTGGCTTAGAAAATATAACTCGCATGGAGTCAGAAGAAATGCTTGTACTTCTGTAGTTACTGAATTCATTCCAGATTAAAGGCTACAGTCTAGCTACTAATGAGAATGGTACAAACGTATTGGATCGATGTTGACTAGTATGCTATACACTATAGCTCACCAAAAAAACCTTCAGCAAAATAGTTATTGACTATCCTACAAAAGTAATTTATTATTTCTATACCTACCCAAAGATGTACTTGGATGCGATTGGAAAAACACCCAGGGACTTTGTTTTTACATTCAATTGTTTAGCAATTACTGCTAATGCAGACAATGAGAAGAATGATACGAGGATTGCCTTTTATATTTCATGAATGGACAATACTGGTGCTGCAATCTGTTAGCCAATATCGTTATCTTAAAGTTTGATTTTTTTTTTGATAAATTGCACTCTGTTTCGCTCGTACAGTCCATTGTTGTGTTGTTTAGTAGTGACTTGAAATTGTTATCTCGGTCAAAAAATGGAGTTAAGTCGTGAACATTTTTGTGCAATTATTTTTTACAACTTTCAACGTGGATTATCTTAACAACAGTGCACCAATGAACTTAATTTGACATTTGGTGATGAAGCACCACCAAAAACCACTGTATATCGGTGGTATATGGAATTCGATCGTGGCCGTGGTTCGCTCAGTGATGAATTTCGTGTCGTCCAAAATCGGTTGTTGTTCAAGAAAATGTTGATGCTGTGCGTGAACTGATTATGCAAGATCGTCATATAACATATCGTGAGATTATGGCATCCTTGGGCATTAGTGGGACCAGCATACATTCAATATTGCTTGAACATTTGGGCACCAGGAAAATTTGTTCACGTTGGATTCCCCATAATTTGACAATCGCTCAGAAAAATCGCTTTGTCAATTGGTCGAAAGAAATGCTCATGAAATATAATAGCAATATAATAGAAATATATAATACAATAGGTCTTGGGTTCTAATCCCATTCAGGCACGGCATATTTTCATACATTACAAAAAATCATTTCATCCTTCACCATCTGCATTAGCAGTAATTGCAGAACAGTCGGATGTTAAAACCAAAAAAAACAAAAGAAGAAATATAATAGTGGTGTTTTGAAACACGTTTATGACATCGTCACGGGTGACGAATCATGGATATATGCCTATGAACCCGAAACGAAACAGCAGTCGACCGTATGGGTCTTTCAAGACAAGCCAAATCCCACAAAAGTTGTTCGTGCATGAAGCACCTCCAAGCAAATGGTTGCTTGTTTTTTTTTGGAAAAACCGGGCATGTGGCAACTGTACCACTAGTGGAACATCGGACGGTCAATTCTGAATGGTACACAACCATTTGTTTGCCAGAAGTTTTTGGAAAAATAAGGGAAACCAACCCCCGAAGACGAATCATTCTCCACCAGGACAATGCGAGCTCTCACATGTTGGCTGAAACAATGAACTTTTTGAGAAATAAAAAAATTGAATTGATGGGCCATCCACCATACAGCCCTGATTTGGCACCCAACGACTTCTTCTTATTCCCCCTCATCAAAAATGAATTAGAGGTCAACGTTTTTCGACGCCTGAAGAAGCAGTAGATGGATTCAAAAAGCACGTATTGGAGGTACCTCAATCGGAGTGAAACAAGTGCTTTAAAAATTGGTTCAAGCGCATGAAAAAATGGACTGATCATCATGGAGAATATTTTGAAAAACAATAAAGCCATTTACATTGATTAATTTATTTTTTTGCTTTCTATTCCCAAAATATAAAAGGCAACCCTCGTACATGAAGATGAGTGATGAAAATGCCAGACTTGACTGAGAATCGAATCCAGGAACCCGACATAGAAGCCTGTTGTGCTACGGCCAGACCAAGAGTAAAGTGAATGGTTTTAGTTATGAATGAATTGGGAGAAAGATGTGATGCAGAGAGCTGTCTTGGACTCGACCTCCCTCTGAACAGGCATCCCTCTTCTGAAGGATGTGAAATAATTGATGACTTGTGAATAAGTCATACAAAAATTCACAAAAATATAAATAAATACTTTATTCATGTAAATAAATTCCGTTATAAATAAATATTTGTATTTTTAATAATATAATAATAATAATTGCACTTTTATTAAGAAAATGACTAGAATTATGATTAGATTCTTGTTAAAAAAAAGGAATGTTTCTAATTCAAGAATAAGGATATAAATTCTATTTAATTAAACAAAAAAAAAAAAATTTATAGTCAGAATCACAGTAATGCGAGCTTTCCTAGAATTGCAGGACTGGCAGATGTGTCACTTAACCTGATTTATTACATTAGTCAAGGTTGATTACACGAGCTAAATTGCAACACAACTCTCATCATTGCTGCTTCGTTAATCTATCAATCATGCGTGCAAAAACTCTAGTTTTATAAACTTCCTTTCAGTGATACTTTTTCTCAATCAGTACTTCTACAATAGTACCACTAAAAAAGAAGTGATGGCACTCTGTTAAATAGAACCTTTAACAGTGTCATGCATCAACATTTTTAAAAACAATTAGCACAAGTTTTATTTACAATTTTTGTTTTCAAATACGTAAAATTTAGAAATAGTGATGTATAAGTTTAAAATGCATTTAACATCAAGTTTTATTTTTAAAAAAAACTTTAAGGTGCCTTAATTTACATAATTTCTGTGTAAAAATCTGAACTTTGCATCATATTGTTCAGAATTTAAACCTAAATTTGAAAAGGTCAATAGCTCAAAGTAACAGGTGTTTTATTCAGGACGCAACCCTGATTATAAGAAGATAGAAGTAATACATCGGTAAATTTTCTGTTCCCCAATCGGTATGTTGGCAACAGTGTACTCAAGGCCAACTATCTAAGACAGTTAAAATGTTCCAGTCAAACATTAGTGTGGTGACAGCAGTCGTTTTGTTATATTGTGTCAGCAATGGTTTTTTCCAAGGAAGAACGCATGTTTATTGTAGAGACTTACATAGCGAGTAAATCTTACAAATGTGTGCAAGATAAGTTTCAATTGAAATTTCCCCGTTCTGCCATTCCGAATAAATCGTCAATATTGCGTTTGATATATAAATTCCGTAGAACTGGGAGTGTACTCGATGAGAAATCACCTCACCAGCCAACAAAATTAACCACAGAAGTTCTCAAAGATTTGAAAAATCGTTTGACTCAATCACCTAAAAAATCACTTAGAAGTTTATCATCGCAAGCTGGGCTAACATTAACTACTGTTATCAGAGCTATGAAAAAGTCACTTTGAATCCTTATCGCGTTGGCATTGCATTTGTAAGATTTACTCGCTATGCAAGTCTCTACAATAAACACGCGTTCTTCCTTGGAAAAAACCATTGCTGACACAATATAACGAAACGACTGCTGTCACTACACTAACACTTGACTGGAACATTTTAACTGTCTTAGGTAGTTGGCCTTGAGTACACTGTTGCCAACATACTGATTGGGGGACAGAAAATTTACCAATGTATTACTTCTATCTTCTTATAATCCAGGGTTGCATCCTTAATAAAAGCTTGTCTGGAACATTTTATTTGTCTTAGGTAGTTGGCCTTGAGTACACTGTTGCCAACATACCGATTGGGAAACAGAAAATTTACCAATGTATTACTTCTATCTTCTTATAATCAGGGTTGCGTCCTTAATAAAACACCCGTTATAACATTTTCAACAATAGGTTCCTTTTCAGATTCCGTCTCACAAATATTTATAAATAAAATTATTCTGATCACCTCCATGGCATAGTGAGTAGTGCACTAGCCTACAAAGTGAAAGGTCTCGGGTTCGATTCCCGACTAGAGTCTGGAAATTTTAACAAGTTAAACCCCACCGTTACAGTACGAAAACCCTACAGTAGTTCCTAATGACCAAACTGTCGATACCAGTTTAAATTAACTAAAAAAAAAAAATTTCGTCAACTTTAGTCTTCAGACTAATCATAATATACAGTGAACAAAAGTAAAATAGGTTTCTCTACAGCTGACAGCAATTAAAAATTCCGTCATAAATTACCCTAGAACCCTCTGAGTTAGTCTAGTGGTAAAATCGTCAGCTGTTTAGGTAATTTTTGGTGTCAAAGGTTCTATGATTCAAATCCTAGAAATGGTAGTTACTTTTATAATTGAATTGAATACAATACTATTTTTCAAGGCTGATGAGCTCTGAACGTTTGCATTGCCCCCTACCCACTTTATAGCTAGGCAATGACTTGCTAGCAATGTTGCCAATACTTGCTCTTGTAGCTCTGTTAAATATTTCGTCGGCCATTTTTTTGGTCTTTAAATAATAATTATAACCTTCAAAATACAATCAGTTGATTATGTTATAATGTATTGCGTGTTAACGCGCTCTATAATCGATTTGTTCAGTATGAGATGCAAGACGAGAGTGAACTATTGCAGCTCCTATACGCATGCATGCGTAATATTTGTCAGGTACAATCTGCCAACGCTGGCAAACGTTCTGATTGGCCCAAATGTCTCGAACAGCAGAGCTCATGAACCGTAAAAAGCATATTAGACAGTGGTTACCGGTGTACTTTGATAGTTAAGGTTCAAATAACAATACTCTCTCAGGAATGATCGACCTGAGTCTGTGCCAGACTACATCTCATTTGCACGTCATACATATTATCCTCATCTCATTGGGTTGATTATTCAAAAAAATTCACACAAAATTTCTACACTTTTTTTCTAAAAATCTTTAAAGTAGTCCCCATTGAAGTCGATAACCCTTTGGTATCGGATTTTCCAGTCCCTGAACGCCCCCTGGAAGTCGGCAACCCGTAAAGCTTCTATAGCCCTCGTCGTTGCGAGTTGAATAGCTTCTAGAGTCCCGAACGGCGTCCCCTTTAGTACTCTCTTGATCTTGGGGAATAGGAAGAAGTCCGGTGGTGCCGTATCCGGACTGTAGGGAGGCTGTGGCAACGTCGCCCTCGAGTGTTTGGCCAATTCCTCGGTAACAAGCAGACAGGTGTGCGACGGCGCATTGTTGTGGTGGAGGATCCAGGAATCGGCAATCTCCTGACGGACTCGGCGAACCCGAGCGGGTCAGTCTTATCGATCCCGACCTCTTCTACGATTGCTCGGATGCTCAGATGACGGTCAGTGTTCAACACTTCACGCACATTTGGGTCCATGTGACTGGTTGATGGACGTCCGGCGTGCTGTTCGTCGTGGACGTCATCGCGGCCCTCTCGGAAATTCTTGTGCCACTGGAAGACTTGAGTTCTGAATATAGCTTCCTCACCGTAAACCTCATTGATCATTTTAAGAGTTTCCGTAGGCGTTTTTTGAGTTTTGACACAAAATTTGATGTTAACACGTTGCTCGATGGTACGCTCCATTTTCACTCCGACGAGATCACTGAACACGCACTGCGCTCTCGCTTGATGCTAACCCTCCAAGCGTCAAGAGGCAACTGACTCGGGCCCGCTCCCCTTCCCTTGATCCCCCACCACCACTAGAGCACCAACAACCGGTTTACAAACGTTTTACCTGGGCGTCACAAGCTCAGTCCGGTTACTTTTTATACAAACCCTGCATGCTGTATAGTGTTATATAGAGGTGTCATTTTTTAGGTTATCAGCCGAAAGACTGGTTTTAACCTCTAGAGGCTTCATTAAGTAAAACAAGGAGTGAGGTGGTTTACAACTGCCTTCCTAACAGAATTAAAAAGTATGCTTATCAGCATGTCAGGCCCTCTGAAAATCACCTACTTTCCACCCTGCAAATGGCACCTTCACTTCATTCACCACAGGGTCTGGCTGTATAACGATGAAATTCATTACTCTCAGAGGAGATAACTCTGATTAGTGTCTTTTACACCTCTACCTCTTCTGTTCTTTAACACTTTAGCCATATAATTGGTTATATGTATTATATAATTGGCTGACTATGTAATAAGAAACAGAACTATTTTTTGTAGGCTGTAACGAGTCAATCGAGTGCAAATAATTTAACACTCCACCTGCCTGTTATGGGCAGTATATAGACGTATCGCCTTTAAAATTATACAAAGCATCTTACTCGGAAGTCAATAACTTACTTTGTCTAACTATACTACAACTAAAAAATTTTTAATTTTACAGTACTTATTGATTGCTAAGATAAGAATGAAGAGTCCTAAATAACTGTCTGATTGGTTTATCAACGGAAATAAGTTTAGATTTAAGTCTTTGGCGGTGATCAGGTGGTGGATGAGGCATATCTTCTAACGCACAAGGCAGTGGTGGTGTGAAGAAATACGGATGCTGAAGAGCCTGAAAATTTAATAAAAAAATCTGGTGTGAAACACTCACACAACTTCCTCTTGTTATGTTTTATGTTATGTTTGTCGTACTGAAATTAAAGCAGTCGCGCATGCGCACTTATGCTTTTCCCCCTTTACCCCTCGTTGCAAACAAGGGCAAACTCGTGACTCAAATGACTACAACATCTCCATAGAGTTTCGGTCGTCTAGCTTGTCCAGAACAGAAAATATCAGTTTAAGGGTTAAACTAAATTCCTTTTTATCCCCTTAATGACAGAATATCAATATCGGTTATTTTTAACTTTTCTATTTACCCTATGAAGATATCCGCTCCAAATTTCAGCTTTCTAGCTGTTGTGCAAGTAGGAAAACTAGCGATGAGTGTGTGAGTCAGTCGATCAGTAAGGGCCTTTATAAATTATATAGATTTTCACTGAGTTTTGAGCAAGCATTTACAAAACCTAAAAAATTATACAATTTTAAAAATCTGGTGTGAAACACTCACACAACTTTCTCTTGCCAATACAAAAAATTAACAATAAACCTAACATTAGTAATAAAACATTAGAAATAAACAAAAAACTAACCTCAATAAACATAACATTATTTTAATCATGATTGAAAGACGCAACATGAAAATCGACCTCAGTTTGGCTTAAAAATACGGAAAATCACTCTTTCACACTAAACTAGGCTCTGTAGAGAGAAATGCTTTAAATAAAAGTTGTAGATCTTTTAATTTCCTGTATATTTTATTATATACACTTTTGTTGTAAAATGCATACTAAGGCCGAAATCTAAAAAAGAATCGATTTTTCACACGTTTTCGTAAGAAACAGAAAATTGCTAATTACCGCTAAACTAAGCGTTATACAAAAAACCGTGAAATAAAAGTTGTAGAATTTTAAATTCTCTACAACTTTAATTATAGACATTTTTGCGCTAAAATGCATACCAAAGCCGCAATCATAAAAAAATAATTTTTTTACGTGAAAATAACCTCACCAAGAATTTCAGCAAACATGGCGCCTATCCTATCTTGTAGAGAATAAAAAATTAAGTAAATGAGGCAATTTTTAAAAAAATCGTAGGACCAGTTTTTGAAAAAATCACAAAAAAGTGAAAAATTACACGAATAAACTACTACTTCCGGTTGACCGATTTTGATGAAAATGTTCGTGTCGGGTCCAGTAGTGGTATGTAACTCAAGTTTCAAGTTTGTACAATGTTCCGTTCTTGAGATATTTTGTATACACACACATACCAATCACTTAAATCTTTTTTTTTGGATTCAGGGGTTCTAAAAACATGTAGATCCGGTGAAAACTCAATTTCTAAAAATCTATATGAAAACAATACTTTCCTTCCTATATATTCATATAGGCAAGAGAAAGTAATAAAATTCAACCCATTATAGAATTGAATTGTACCGGGTTGGTCTAGAGGTAAAGTCATCGCCAAAATCAGCTGTTTAACAGCTGATATTCAGAGACGAAGGTTCCTGGTTCAAATCCTAGTAAAGGTAGTTACTTTTATAAGGATTTGAATACTAGACAGTGGTTGTACTTTGATGGTTGGGGTTTAATTAACCATACTCTCTTAGGAATGGTCGGCCTGGGTCTGTACAAGACTACACCTCATTTACATGTCATACACATTATCCTCATCTCATTGGGTCATGGGGTAGCTTATTGTTCTAAATTGAACAGAATGCAACGTACACAAATTAGGAATAAAATTTAAAAAAATAATATAGAATTGACAGCTGAATAAAAGAACGGTTCTGATTTTGACTATGAAGTCTATAGATTTTTTACTACATTTTTGATGCTCTACAAGAAAGGGTAAGCACCATGTCTGCTGAAATTCTTGGAGAGGCTGCATTTTTACGTAAAAAAATTGTTTGAAAAACTTGTTAAAAAAAAATTGTTTGTATGAAAAACACTTGATAAAATACGTTTTTTTGTCATTAGTCTCTCGACTGGTTTGATGCAGTTCTCCAACCTGTTCTGTCTTGCGCAAGTCGTTTCATATCTACATACCTGTAACACCCTACATCTTTTGTAATTTGCTTTATATATTCTAATCTTTGCCTCCCTCTACAATTTACTCCCTCAATATTACCCTCCATTATTGATAGCCCAATACCTGGATGTCTTAGGATATGCCCCACTAGCCTACCCCTTCTTTTGGTAAGATGCTTCCCATATACTTCTTTTTTCATCCACTCGCCTAAGAACCTCTAAATAAAATACGTGTAAAACTTTATTACCTTTTTTGCTGATATCCTTTTCTCTGCGTCATAAACAAGAAACTGTTTAGCTAACTCAATAGTCGGATTAGAAGCATCAGGAAGTAATGAAGACCAAGGTAATGGTCTGGCAGGAGGAAATGAAATCTTATTATAATCTGGTAACGAAGTAAGTCCAGGCCACGTCGCTTCAGTTGGTGTACCTAGGTTCCGAAGAACAATCGCTAGTTGATCTATATCAGTCTCTCCCTAAAAACAATTCAAATAAATATTGTAACATTGCTATTTTTTTGTTTTACGTCTGACTGTTTTGCAGTCACACAACAGCTTGCTTACGAGCATGGCACTGCTAGCAAGCTCATGAGCAAGATATACTGTTCGCCAACTACGCCGGCATGTAGGGAGGGTAGCGAGACAGAGAGAGAATGTGTTGCGTCTGCCGTTCCCCTTAACTCATTTCAATCAGTGCACGGTGTTCAAGCACAATAGTGACAATACGTGGTACGGTAGGGCACTCTACTGACCAGTTTCGTTCACTACACTCTAACAAGCTCATTTTTCATCAAAAAATTCTGAAAAAATTTTGTTTCCTAATGAATCTTATTTAATTACACTATAAATGTTATTATTATACTCTGATATTTATATAAGATACGCTCACACAAAGTTAGACTTTTAAATCTCATCGCATTTTTTGCGTATCACGTAGGCTAATATAACTTCTCTTCCAGGATGACATAATATGCGTTTTATTATTTTGTTATAAAATTTTATCTGTAATTTGATATATGTAGGGCAGAAAGAGAAATCATAAACGAGCTTGAAAAACTCACTTTTTGAAGGGAAGTCAAAGATAGATCATCACGTCTGGTGTCTCCTTCCTGTTAGTATTCCAAGAAGCTGAATTATTTTTTTATAGTTGTGAACTTTATACCAAACTTACATCAATTTTTAGAAATCAACTACACACGCACAATATCAGTTGTATGAAATTTTAACAAAAACAACTGTATAGTAAATAAATAACAGAATGAGGGTACGGCGTACCTCTCTTTCAGGCTTGTCAAAACATATGGTAGGTACATCATTTAGAAAAAACTCATTGCCTAATACCCCAAAATGAATCGCAGAGATTTTACCCCGTATTTTGTGCACGTGCAACTAATTTCGACGGGGTGCGGCTTTCGACAGCGACACAAATGTCAAAACGATTACCGCATGAACAGAACACAACAAGTAGTGAGTAGCCTACTACTTTAGAGGCAGCCTGTATCAGGCTACGACACTGTGGTCGCAGCCTATTTGGGATTATTACACCGATCAAATTTGTAGTAAAATATCATCTGGGGTATTTGCATTAAAACAAATTGCCAGATTAAATGATAAACAATTGCTTATAGCAGCTTAACATGGTTTAATTTTATCTCATACAGGTATGCTATATTAGTATGGGGTAATTCATCACAGGGTAACATGGAAAGAGTTTTTAAAATACAGAAAAAAGCTATTAGGTGTATGATGGGAGTCAACCACCTTACCTCATGCAGATCACTATTTAAAGAGCTGCAATTGCTCACAGTTCCTTTTTTGTACATTTTTGAAGTGATAATGTACGTAAAGAAAAATACCTTTTTACAGAATTTAGATGTTTACAACCACTACACAAGAAACAGAATCGATTATTATGTTGCTAATCACAACACTAAATTGTTTGAACAAAAACCAACTTATGCAGGTAGAAAATACATCAATAAATTACCTCAAGGTTTAAAAAGTTGTGACAATTTAAGTTATTTTAAAAAAAAGCTAAAACAATATTTGATTGATGAAACATTTTATAGTGTGCACGAATTCCTTTCTAAATAGTTTTGGTATTTAACTTTAATTAAACAAATATTGTGTACAATTTTATATAAAGGGGTTCATGACAAGCCTGCTGAGTTAAGCAGTGGCAGGAGGAAATTATTGGTAAGTGATGAATTTATCATTGTGTGTGATATTTGATTCAATAGGGTTCATGACAAGCCTACTGTGAAGTAAGCAGTAGCAAAAACAATTTTTGGTGGTAAGTGATGAATTTATCATTGGTGATAAACTTTCAGTTTATCAGTTTTATCTTGACATGTCCTATACTCCCTTTTGGAGTCTCCGGGATGAAAAAAAACCAGCTACTTACTGCGCATGTGCAGCCCACATGCCACCGTAGTTGGTTATATTTATACCTGAGTATTCGGTCTCTAACTGTTAGCGCTAGCAAACAGTGGATATCAGATCAGTTTAATATTTTCAGCACGTTGACATGCAAGCCGCCATATGTAATACCTTCCTAGCTTGCCACCACTATCTTAGCATACAGCACATAAGCTGCTTGTATGTGGTTTTCTCCATCCTAAGATAGTTCCTAAATTCCTCAGCATCCATTTCTGGCAGAATCACCAATGTGTATGATAAACTGTTTCGCTTTGAAAGTAATTTTCTTGACCAAACATGCTTCTTCTTTCTTGGCAGGAAAACTGTACTTAGAACATGATGCTCACTTGGCAAACACCACTCCAACAACTAAATTTTCCCTCCTTGCTACGAAGTTGGCAGTGACTCGCACTAGGAAGCCATTATGTATGATAGGTGCAGCGAGTTGCTTGTGGCGGCATGCTCATAAGCAAGCTGTTGTGTGTAATAACCCCTTAAGGAAATAAATTGTTCATTGTTAGAAATAACCCACCGGGTTGGTCTAGAGGTAAAGTCATTGCCAAAATCAGCTGTTTAACAGCTGATTTTATGAGACAAAGGTTCCTGGTTCAAATCCTAGTAAAGGTAGTTACTTTTATACGGATTTGAATACTAGACAGTGGTTACCGGTGTACTTTGATGGTTGGGGTTTAATTAACCATACTCTCTCAGGAATGGTCAGCCTGGGTCTGTACAAGACTACACCTCATTTACACGTCATACACATCATCCTCATCTCATTGGGTCATGGGGTTGCTTATTGTTCTGAATTGAACAGATTGCAACGTGAACATATTAGGAATTAAAAAAAAAATAAATGTTAGAAATTGTGTATTCTACGAAGTGTTGTGTATTTAACTAGGATAACGGATTTCAATGAACAAAATGTTTTGAATAGGTGTTCTCGGAAATCAAAACAAGTAGAAACTTTTTTTTTATTTTGATTCCTTCTACAATGTTCTCAATTGTTTTGAGAAACTATTACACCGCAGGTATATAAACAGTTAGCACCTTTGTAGTGAGTTAGTTGTACTTATTGGTACTGTGAATGGAATTAGTGTTATCAGGCCTTTCCGAAATAGTGTTGTTACGGGAATGGTCCTGAATTACATTAATAGTGTGTGTACGGATGTTAACAAGTGGTTGTGGACAGGTAAATTAATTATTTTGATTGTTAAGTGACCGTCTTAATTATGTTTAAATATAGTTTAAGCTTAAGTTTTATAATTAATTTAATTGAAGTAATCTAATCGTAATTTGTAAGTAGTCTTCGGTTTAAATAATTACAGTACAACCTCGTTTATCCGGACTAACTGGGATCAAAGGCAATCCGGAAAATCAAATATCCGGGTACTAAGCAGACCTACTGTTTATTACAACATGTTTTTTGGGTTCAGGGGGTCTGAAAATGTGTAGATCCGGTGAAAACTTGATTTCGAAAAATTGATATGAAAACAATACTTTCCTTCCTATATATTCATATAGGCAAGAGAAAGTAAAAAGAAGTTTATTATTTATTGCACCCAGATCTCTAACAATTTTAGGCTTAGGTGTCACAGTATTTTTATTTTATTTATTTATAAATTATAAAAATTATGTAAAGTTAAAATATTAATAAAAACAAAATGCAACGTATAAAAATTACCGGGAACAATGGAGACCGATTATTTAATTCAGCCAGAATACAACCAACAGCCCAAAGATCGATCGAGTAATTGTAACGTCTAGCACCATAAAGAAGTTCAGGAGCTCTATACCAACGCGTAGCAACTTGATGGCTGTAAGGTCGATTATCACCGCCACTAGATCCACTCCAAACAACTCGTCCTAGTCCCAAGTCAGCGATTCTTAATACACCATTACCACTGATTAATAAATTGGCCGGTTTCAAATCCTACAAAAAAAATACACAATAAAAAACATTCTTATGTAATACAAAATACATAAGTTATTATTCTACGAGGGCAGCCCAGAAAGTCTGTCACGTTTTGCGTTGTAGCCGCTAGGGGCGGAGCTATCGTGGCCATTTTGGTGCCGCGGCGTATCTCCGTTCAGTGGCTATCCAGCCGTGCTAGCGAGAGGTCTGTGTCGCTCTTAGTTGTTTTTCAACAACAATTTAAAATGTATGCCGCAATTCAAAATCCCGCCAGTTGTGAAGTACGGTCGGTACAGGAAAGGAGTTCTTCTTATCGATTTCTTGGAACGTGGCACAACAATAACCTCTGCGAGGTAT
Source organism: Catonia carolina (assembly GCA_035578175.1). NCBI lineage: Eukaryota > Metazoa > Arthropoda > Insecta > Hemiptera > Achilidae > Catonia > Catonia carolina. Next base: position 74,561,387 of record JAQMRL010000003.1, on the reverse strand, counting down.
TGTGAAACACCTTGAAAAGTTAAGAAGAGCGATCCAAAACAAGCGCAGAGGAAAGTTGACTGGAAAAATTCTCTTTTTGCATGACAACGCCCGACGAACACGAGAAGTCCTGGATGCTTTCAAATGGAAGGTTCTCCCACATCCGCCATACAGTCCGGACCTTGCGCCCAGCGATTGTCACTTGTTCCCGACAATGAAGACATGGCTTGCGACGCAGCGCTTTGACGACAACACGGAGCTGCAGGAGGGTGTGACTAAATGGTTAAAATCACAGGCGATAGACTTTTATGACGCCAGCATTTCAAAATTAGTTCACCGCTATGATAAGTGTCTTAATTTGTTTGGTGATTATGTAGAAAAATAGCATTTTAATTGCACTTTCAAATGTATATAATAAAAATTTTTTCTTGTACTTAGTTTTTTTTATATCGAAACGTGATAGACTTTTTGGACTGCCCTCGAACAAACACATAATAAGCACAAATATATATGCAACTCTCTTCCACATGATTTAAAAATAATAAAACAGTTCAGTAAATTTAGAAAATATATAATTAAATACTTATTTACCATAAATACTGTTGACCCAATGATAAATATTTGACTTTTCCGATTCAAACTGGATAGTATTTCACTTATGTCAGAAATTGTGTTTTTTGTATCTAATATTGTTTTTGTATTATTTGTATTTTTTATATATTTTTGTTGTATTATTTACAATAAAGGATTTTGATATAAAGTAGGTTTATGTATAAACAAAATAAATATTAATGGGAATCCTATCGACATTGTAGAAAGTTTTAAATATCTTGGAGAAACAATCACATATAATCCTAATGAAAAGGCAGCATGGAATGAGAGAATTTCTAAACTTTCTAAAGAACAGCAAATTACTTAAAAACACTTACAACAAAAAATGTCTTTCCATTCACACAAAACTTAAACACTATAAAGCAATTCTAAGATCACAAGCAATGTACAGCAGTGAAACCCTCTTCAGTATTGATGGAAACGGAATAAAAGAAACAATCAGAAAAATAGAAAGAAGGATTCTTAGAACCTGCATAAACAAGAAACACATAGTTGACAACCAGCACAGACTTTTACCAAGAGAACAAATTTATAAAGAAATAGAACCAATCACTGATGCAATGTGCAAAAAGAGAATTTCTTTCTTTGCACATATCCTCAGAACTCCAGAAAACCGATTATTAAGAAAAATTAATTGTAAAAAAATTCATGTGTGCAAAAACAGAAGGAGCCACAATTCCTTGGCTTGAAGAAATCAAAAAAGACAACAGAAGTAAATCTAACAATTGTTGATGTCAAAGATCACACATCGGTTTACAAAGACAAAAACAAAATTTTATCAGTAAGAACAATTAAACGAAAAGAACAGGTTTGTTCAGACGAATTGAGAAAAGCAAGATCCGACAAAATGAAAAAGTATTGGAAAGAAAGAAATGAAAAGGAAATAAACTGCCAAAGAAAAGAACTAACCAAAGAGACTAAAGTGATCCTTTGTGGTCATAAAAAAAAGTAGGATTTTGATATATTTTCTAATATTATTTTTGTATTTTTTATACATTTTTTTAAATTGTCAGCCGCATGCTAATTTTTACATGTTACAGATGAAACCACCAAACAGGCATTGCCTTGGAGGCCCTATTTTTCCTAGTTGTAGTTTGTAGTAGTTTTTTTATTTAAAATTAGGTATGATTATTTAAATATTTACTGTTATATTAACTTTTATTATTTTTATGTTCTAGGTTATATTTTTATGTTTTAATGTATCTGCCTACAACATGGAAATAAATTTTCTTATTCTTACATAAAGTCATCTTCATAAATTATATTGATTAAGCCTCCTGGCCTATTTCAACTTCAAACTTATTGATCTACCAATTTATTAAAAAAAGTTGGGTTGCCCATTGCTTCTGAGGAGGCCATTCAAATTGCTAATAAGTGAACACTTGTTTGGTGGTTCGATAATCAGGCAACTGCAACAAATCACCACACCACCCTTGTCTGTATTTCTGAAAGGTTAATATTGGTGATATTTGAATAACACTTATACAAATAATTCTCTTTTATTCAGCTATTTTTAAAAATATTTGAATAAAGGCAAACTAATAAATTATTCACAAACCGCAGATTACAGACTGCGAATAAGTCAGTTGTCGAATAAAGTAAAATAATCTCACTGTTACCATTCATTATCAAACGAATAAATAAACAATATGATCGAGGAGTGTGAAATATTAAAATAAATTTAATATGTTTAATGTTCCTGAATGCCATTAAGTCTGTTTCTATGGAAGACACTGGACACAAATTGCACTGTCACAAGTAGAGAGAGAAGTAAACTGAACGGGGTTTAGGTACCAAAGAACAGAGAATTGTAGTGGATTGTGGAATAAGTTGCATGGAAGAGAAAGAGACAGAAAGAAGACTAAACAATGATGTCAGCGTACCAATGTGTTCATAATACGAGTACATTATTCTATTCGAATGACTCCTCATTAATATTATGAATTTTATTAAAAATTTTTCAATTATGTAAACTATTTATTCGCCCTATGACTATAGTCCATCTACTGTAAGAGTACTCCACGCGAGGCAAGCTCCTATAGGTTGTAAACAAAAGTTTTACACTAGTCAGCGCATATCTACCTCTCGTAGGACAATATTATCTTGCACTTTGTTCCATCATTAAAATACCGTATTATTCCGAAAACAAGCCGCACCCGAATTTAAGCCGCATCGGAAAAATTACGATCAAAACTTAGAAAACAAATCAAGTACAATACTTGTATGTTTTTGAAAATATTTTATTTTATAAGAAAAAATCTGGTGTGAAACACTCACACAACTTTCTCTTGCCAATGCAAATAATTAACAATAAACCTAACATTATTAATAAAATATTAGAAATAAACAAAAAACTAACCTCAAAAACATAACCTTATTTTAATCATGAGTGAATGATGCAAAATGAAAATCAACCTCAGTTTGGCTTAGAAATACGGAAAATCACTCTTTCTCTCTAAACTAGGCTCTGTAGAGAAAAATGCTTTAAATAAAAGTTGTAGATCTTTTAATTTTCTATAAATTAAATTATATACACTTTTGTCGTAAAATGCATACTAAGGCCGAAATCTTAAAAAAATTAATTTTTCACACATTTTTGTGAGAAAAAAAACAGAAAATCGCAAATTACCGCTAAACTAAGCGTTATACAAAAAATTGTTTGAAATAAAAGTTGTAGAATTTTTAATTCTCTACAACTTTTATTATATAAAGTTTTGCGCTAAAATGCATATTAAAGCTGTAATCTTAAAAAAACAACGTTTTTACGTGAAAACAGCCTCACCCAGAATTTCAGCAAACATGACGCCTACCCTATCTTGTAGATAATAAAAAATTGAGTAAACCAGGCGATTTTTAAAAAAATCGTAGGACCAGTTTTTGAGAAAATCGCAAAAAAGTGAAAAATTACACGAATAAACTACTACTTCCGGTTGACCGATTTTGATGAAAATGTTCGTGTCGGGTCCGGTAGTGGCATGTAATTTAAGTTTCAAGTTTCAAGTTCGTACGATGTTCCGTTCTTGAGATATTCTGTTCACACACAGACACACACACACACACACACAGACCAATCGCTAAAAACATGTTTTTTGGGTTCAGGGGGTCTGAAAACGTATAGATCCGGTGAAAACTCGATTTCGAAAAATCGACATGAAAACAATACTTTCCTTCCTATATATTCATATAGGCAAGAGAAAGTAAAAATTACCGTACTATCAAATACACTTAGACGTAAGAAGTGTGCGTATAAGGAGTGCGTGCTTGTCTCTCTTTCTTCATACCTACTTATGCTTATACTTAATACTTATGCCTACTACTTAATTAACATTTATAAGTTTTTGTTCAATGCCGAACACAAGATTCATCTACACTGTAGGTATTTTTTTCCGGCTTCTTTGGTGGATGTCTTTTCCGCTTAGTTAATTTTGATTAATCTGAAATTAGTATCGTAAGTCCTGCGCTTATTTTTGGGTAGTATAGGGTGATTCAACAAGAGCGCCGGTTTTGACATATCAAATTAAGAGATTTATTTTATTGAAAAACTGAAAATAAATACATCAACAAGTTCATCTTTCCTTCCGATTTTATGTATGAAAAACGATGTCATGCATGTGTCCTCCTCTACTGCGCTGGCACGCATCAACTCTGTCCATGAAATTGGATATTACTGTACGACAAGTTTCGACTTCCATTTGCCCGATAACCTGTCGAATTTCCTCCTTCAAGTCATTGGTGTTTCGGGGTTTATTGGCATACACCAATGACTTCAGATGACCCCAAAGAGGAAAGTCACAAGGCGTCAAGTCACACGACCTTGGTAGCCATTGATGGTCGGAATTACGAGAAATGATGCGATCCTGGAACCGTTCACGGAGCAACAACATTGTTTCTCGTGCAGCGTGACAGGTGGCACCATCCTCCTGAAACCACAACTCGTCAATGTCCATTCCATCCAAATGACGCCACAAAAACTCCCTAATTTGCTGGGTTAACAGCCACACTGTCACGAACCAACGCAACGTTCTGCTCAGTTCGGCCAGAACGACGACGTCCAGATCTTTTAAGGTCGACTGTTGAACCCGTCTCAAAAAACTGTTTCATGAGCCTGCGAACTGTTGATTCATTCGGTGCTTCATTACGTCCTAGAGTACCGTGTAGTCGCCTGACAGTAGCCGCATAACTCTCTCCACTCTGGTAAAATGTTTTGACGATTAACACTCGTTGCGCAATAGTAAACTTCTCCATGGTTAGACACAGACTGCGAGAGTAGTACACTGCGAACAAGAGAAACTACAACTGAATTGTCAATCGGAATGTTCTCCAAAATAGAAATGAGGTCAAACAATGTTGCCAACCGATAAACAAAAATTTACCAGCCGTTTAAAAACCGGCGCTCTTTTTGAATCACCCTATATTTGTATAGACGAAGTGCATTCAATCTATATAGGCCTAACATCACTCATCGCGATATATCACATACAAAAAAAAAAAGAAAACAGAAAGCAAATTATGGGATAAAAAACAAAATGAAATATAAGAAAACTGCTACCAAATTGTATACTATAACACCAAACTGATCAAAATGATTACACGCACTACGTAAGAAGTGTGCGTACAAGGAGTGCGTGTTTGTCTCTGTCTCTTCATACCTACTTATGCTTGATAAGAAACCATTAATATTATTAAAGCGCGAATGCAAGCCGCAGGTCAAATTATGGAACCGATTTTTAGGAAAAAACTGCGGCTTGTATTCGGAACAATACGGTATCTACATCCAGCTAAAATAAACATTATCCATTAAACATGTTCAATTATACCGTTCAGATTACTTGTAATTATTGTAGTTTCATAAAAACTCCTTAATTAATTATTTTAAGCATTACATTTAACAAAACACTTTTTTCTACTTTTTAATGTTTATCGCTTTTATGTTTCAAAAACTTAACACATTCACTATCACACATGTTAACAAAACACAGCTTACAAAACTTTTCAATTTCAGTCTACGAAGAAAATCGAAACGAACCGATATAATACCAAAAGATAATGATGAAACTAAAAATGAGTTAAACACGGGCAAGTGCAAACAGTTGTATTAAACTAGTCACAGACATTAATTTTAATGATACAAAATAAACAACCTGAAATGATAAACAACAAATCTTTCGAATTGTTTACTCTCCTGTTATAATTCAAGAGCATTAGTCTTATATTACTTGTGACCAAAAATAAAACTGAGTCTATAATAAAAACCTACTAATCATAAATAATAATGTAATAATAGTAAATAATGTAAAGAAAAATAACAATGTAAGACTAACAGTAGTAAAAGTTTTGGTTATTAATGGTAAACTAATCGCTTTTATCGATTTATAAAATATTTTCTAACAAATGAATTGAACGTGTTTTTGTTATATTAAGTTTAGAGTGAATAATTAATGATGTATGTAATTGTTGTTTGTTGATGATGCTGTGCTTATTTTTAATTAATGTGCATGCTCACTAGTGTTGCTGGTTGCCTACGTCGGAGTACTCTTAGCGTAGACAGACTCTAGTTGATATCATCTTTGGCACATTAAATTTATGCTAAATATCTTCATTTAATTTATGCACCACCAATCGATACCCTGGTAAAGGTCTTAACAATTATATATCAGCAGTCTTTTATCTTGACATTTACCAAGCAGTCAGGGTCTTATACTCTGAACCACATATAAAACTAGCACAACCAAGATGCAACAAAACTTTAAAATGGTTTCCTTCCACAATTTACTGTCCAGTGTTTTCTTCAGAGTATATGAGGCGTTGAGGACCAGAAGGACGAACTCAACAAAGGGTAGTTTTAAGAAAAACGCAAATTAACTTTTTGATCCAAGGGCGAACTCAACAAAAATTCATGTTTTAAGTATTCGTAATAAATTTTTATTACACTCCCCGTGTTTTCCTCGTCGGTCAGTGTCTACACTACCAGTAACTTTTATCTTATCTAATACTGTATGGACACATTTCTCACTAATCCCATGAATCCCATAAAACGCTGTCCAGCAAACATCGTAGATAACTGTGCCTATAATAATCGTATATCTTATTCTTCGCAAAGTTCGACTAGGCCTACCTTTTACATAACTTCTCTTACAATCAGTTGTAGATTCAAACATCAATGAAGTTTGTAGAGGTAGGCATTTTGCAAATCGTAATTTGCAATGGCCCAAAATCATTAAAAACAGAAGTAATATTATTAACACCAACATTTTTGAAGCAGCCGCAAGAACAACGCTCACCAATCTTCCTGGAAACCGCAACACTATTGTTACAATGAGATACATACTGTTAACCAGTATTCCGTTGCTGTTTTGCTAAATTCTTCTTCCAATTTTGTGGGTTGGATCGTCTTTTTCAGGAATACCCAGCTTCTTCGTCTTCCCTATTGTCACCTGTATCACGTTCCATGACTAAATGTTCAGTAGCAGACTAAGAGAGTATACACGCAGAAATCACTCAGCAAAAGACAGACTAATACTAGAGAAACAAGGACAGATATAACACGTGTGGAGTGTATGATGCATAGCGATAGTAAGGGGAAAGGGTAGAAGTGAGGTGGGATCAGTAGCGCAGAGGTGACAAGACTGACGCCTTGCTGTTGAGTTCGCCCTTCTGGTCCGCGAAAATATCGTTCAAAGTAAACTTCCTGATTTTTTCTACTTCTCTTTTCATATAATTTAAAAGGCGAACTCAACAAAATATACCTATAACATTGAAGTTTGTAACCCAAAGATACCAAATAAAATAAAAACAAAAAATGACCCTATGTTGAGTTCGCCCTTCTGGTCCGGAACGCCTCATATATAAATGCGTTTGAAACTTTTCCAATTTTATATTAGTATCTTAAAGATTCCACATAATGTTGGTGTTTATCTTAAAGATTTCACATAAAAAACATTACATCCAAAGTAAGTAAATGAACACCTACAGTTTTATCGTTCACAACTACTTTGTAAACCACCAAAACTACAGTATTCAGATGAGCTAATGTCCCCTAGCCGTGGGAGTGAGAGAATGCATAACGCTCTCACTCACACAAGCCATACGCACCGTTCCAATAACATTGTCTTTAATTTTACTCATTGTTGTGAGCAAGCGTTTATGCACGCAGTAAACACAAGCAAGATAACGACTGTAGTATATTTTCAGATCTGGATTACAACGGTAAAGACCTTTGAGCGCATGCATAGTTATGCTACATATCTCCCTCTCACTCGCTCGGCTGTGGGACATTAGTTCGTCTGATACCTATACCTTTGTAAATTATCCTCACATTCTGCAAACAGCACCAAATCTTTATCAAAAACCAAAATCTTTTAAAAGAGAACTTATGAAACAGTTTTGTTGCACGCAATAATCCTCATTTGACATTAACAGCATCAACACAAAAATCGGACAAAAGGGCAGACAAAGGGCACCCCTGTCGAACACCTTGTTCAATGTTACTGTCCACAATTTTAGTGACAGTGGAAGAATACATACTCTACTCTAATTATAGTATTACTCTAATTAGATTCAAAGGTATCCTTTTTCCATAATCACCCTCTACAAAAAAGTTTTGAAAACTTTATCAAACTTTTTGTATATGTTTGAACAGAAGATTATTATTAAAGCATAAACTTTTATATTTACTACTGTTTCAATTAATTACGATATGAATTACCTTTAAAAAAACACCTTTTTGTTTGGTCTAAAGATTTTTTTTGTCTTCAGTCTCTCGACTGGTTTGATGCAGTTCTCCAAGCTGTTCTATCTTGGGCAAGTCGTTTCATATCTATATACCTGTAACACCCTACATCTTTTGTAATTTGCTTTATATATTCTAATCTTTGCCTACCTCTACAATTTACTGCCTCAATATTACCCTCCATTATTGATAGCCCAATACCTGGATGTCTTACGATATGCCCCACTAGCCTACCCCTTCTTTTGGTAAGATGCTTCCATATACTGGTCTGAATTTAAGAAAACAAAAACCAAAACTTACCCTATGCATTATTGAATGTGCATGTAAATACTCAACACCTTTTAATAACATTTGCATGTATGATTTAATTTGGCCTTCACTTAAAGGGTTTTCTACATCATTGATCATTTCCCATAATCCTGATGGCATGTAATCGAATACCAATATAAAGCCAACTCCATGAGGGAATACATCTAATAATTTCATCACCTTTAATAAAACAATAAATCAATAACAGAGTAATAAATAATTACAAACATGTTCATAAAAAAACAATTTCTAAAAACACATATATTTTAACCATGGCGTTCTCTAGTTACAGGCGTGATAGCAGTGGTGGGGAGAAATCTGACTGGTGACGTCAGAGGTCCAGTTTCTAATTCATTACATTACATTGTAATAGGCTATACGTACATAACATATTATTATGAATCCTCACTTACTATCTCTGTTTTTGTGTGTGTTTTGAATACGGATTATAAATAAGATTACTATAAATTTATTTAGATCTAAATACGTAATTACAGTTTATAAAATAAAATGTTTCTTCTCTTACCTTACCTATTTTAAATTTGTTAATTCATTTTAAAGTTGTTAATTTTCTTGCACATGATTTATTTCTTTAAGCCGCCACCTTTCCAAGATGGCGGCATAACCCTGTCTTAGGGTGGTGTCATTACCCCGACTTGACAACATGGCAAACATAGGTAACCCACACCGAATAGGAAACAGAACAAACAGATCTAATGACGTTAACATTCGGCTAAATAAATACCCTATACATATATAATGTTGTTACAAGTCTATGGTCAACACAATTTTACATACCTCAATAGTTTGAAAGCAAAAACTTAGATTAAATTTTCAATAAAAACTAAAATTGTTGTACACACTACCTTAGTTATCACTCAACTGTGAACGCAACAGATAGTGCTTATGGCGTTGTCTGCTAAGTTCCAGCACCTATTCCGGGAATATCCGACTCAAGGCTTGAGTTATATGGAGTGGCAGAATAACCCAGGATGGCGCGATTCCCCCGGTCTCCCCTACTAAAATATGCAAATAAGACAGTATGTAGACAGCGCCACGTCAGTAATGAAGACTGCTGACGTCATTACCCCCACTCCAGTACTTCCGCCTGTAACTAGAGAACGCCATGTTTTAACCCTAATATATGTACATTGCAAGGCTGTTCATTTACAACAAGCAAAACCATAACCCAATGAGATGATGATGTATATAAATGTGAAAATGAGGTGTAGTCTTGTACAGACTCAGGCCGACCATTCCTGAGAAAGGATGGTTAATTGAACTCCAAATCAAAGTACACTGGTAACCAATGTCCGCTATTCAAACCTGTATAAAAGTAACCTTTACTAGGATTTGAACCACAGAACCTTTGTCTCCGAAAATCAGCTGTTAAACAGCTGACTCGCTTTGACAATTTTACCACTAGACCAATCGGGTGGGTTAATTTAAAAATGAACTTCATAGTGTACCTTAAAGGAGTCAAAGTTTAGCTCCTGTGTAAACAGATGTTTATTTGGACACAATCTGGCTTTTTGTAACTAGGTCTCCAATTAATGGCTGATTTTGAAAATCAGTAACTTTATAACACATAAAAAATCTGGTGTGAAACAATCACATGTCTTACTCTTGCTAACGCAAATAATAAAACATGTAACCTACATTTAATCATTAATAAACAATGAAAATGAAAAACATAACCTAATTTTAATCATCAGAGAATTATGCAAAATGAAAATCAACCTTTGTAGAACTTTAAAATGTACAGAAAATCACTGAATGACACTAAACTAAGGTCTGTAGAAAAAAATGTTTGAAATAAAAGTTTTATGTTTTTTAGCTTTGATTATATTATGTTTTTGCCGTAAATGCACACTAAGGCTGCAGTATTAAAAAATCCCAATTTTTTATTGATTTTAATGAACAAAACAAAGAAAATCACTAACTGATGCTTAACTAAGCATTGTACAAAAAACATGATTGAAATAAAAGTCACATGAATAAACTACTGCTTCCAGTTGACGGACTTTGATGAAAATGTTCATATTGGGTTCCCTAGTATAGGCCTTATTTAAGTTCCAAGTTTCGACTTTGTAAGATATTCCATCTTGAGATATTTTGTTCACACACAGACCAATCGCTAAGAGCATGGGGCTTGAAAAAATGAATATCTGGTGAAAACTCTATTTTGAAAAATTGACATGAAAACAATTAGTACTTTCCTTCCCTATATATTCATATAGAGCAAGAGAAAATAAAAATAAATCAGAATAAGATAAAAATATATTAGATGGAGAAACTTACATATTTACAATCAACTTCCTGTAACGATTTTATTTCCCTGACGACTGAGTTTGGAATGCCTTCATCAACTTTTTTCAAAAGCACTTTCTTCAGTGCAACTTCTCTTCCAGTTGGAATATGTCTGGCCATAAGTACAAGGCCATGAGCACCTTCACCAACTCTGCCTTCCACACTGTACTGCTCCATAATTTTCTGAAAATGTGGAATACCACAGGTAAAATAAATTATTTAAGAAGTATTCGTTTCAATAAGTGAAACGACAAAATGCTGTCTCTGTCCACACACGGGAATAAGAAAACAAAATTGCTTTTGTTTTGAAGATATGGTTAGAACACTTTATTAATCATCAAAAAAATAATAAAAGAACAATCACCATTATTTATTATGAACTTTCATATATTCTCAGATCTGTTTATAGCTTACACAAAACTATGAACTAATTAATGATGTTTCGTAAAGATAAACTATCATAAATACGTTAATGTTTTACCTAAAGCTGCCGCATTTGTGTTTCTCAGAGGTTATGTAAACAAACAACGTAACTCATATTACTAGGTCGTCGAATTATAAATACAAACTTATGATCGTGCCGAAATTAAGGTATTTAGATCACTTTTTTATAAGTACCAAAACAGACTATTAAATAACGAATAACATTACAAAAACAACCATCTTTGAAGAAACTAACACAAAATCAATTTGAACATAATCGAACACATCTTACACAGCCACTTAAATCTCGTGAAAATCATAAAACTATACCGTAAAGGGTAGTAAAGATTTAGGTGAAATAAATATGCTTCATACTATTGCACTACACATGTTTTCAAAAGCCCCGATAAATGCTCCAATAATCATTTATTTTACCATACCGATCTCGAAGAGTCATAGCGGCAGCAACAATTTGACAGTGTTTGTGACGTCATCGTTTGAAGGCTCTATATTCAAATTGTCTAATCTGGCGTTCAGGGATGTTTAATTAGTACAGCAATTTAATTTTTTTTTGAAAATTCAAGTGTCTTTTATTTTGCCTAATTTTTTTTACATGTTATGTTACTCACCTCCATCATCAGCCTGTTATCATCCAGTGTTGGATACTGCACTCTATGGTTCCCTAAACTGCACCGTTCCTGCCCGACCAAACTTTGCTATCAGCATTTAAGTCTTCCCTCCACCATATTTTAGTTCGTTTCATAATGAAAATCCTCATATCTTACTTGGTTTTAAATTTAATATTAAGCATTAGTCTCTCCACGGATCTTTGTGTCATGGCTTGGCTCTCCATCAGGCCTTTTGAAATTTTTTTTTTCTGTTTAACGTCCGACTGTTCTGCAATTACTGCTAATGCAGACGGTGAAAGATGAAATGATTGTGTTTAACGTATGAAAAGATGCCGTGCCTGAATGGGATTCGAACCCAAGACCGCATGATGAGAGGCGAGCATGTTACCAACTGCGCCAATGCGGCCGGCGCATTGAAAGAATTTTGAAAGAACCATGTTTATGCAACATTATAAGAAAATGGAAAATACACACCAATAGAAAACTACTAAAATTCTTAGTTTTAAAAGGACTTTCTGATTATTTAGGCTGAGGACACACCATTCTGATCTAATGTATATATCTATTTTAGCGATTTGGTTTATTTTCCCTACATTTAATGAAAAGGCCGAAATAGATGTATTTCAGTATCCATTATATTAGTCATCAAGAATGTCCCAGTTTTCATTTTGATTGGTTATTATTATTTAAATATTTTTTACAGTTGCTTCAACTGCATGGTCATTAGCGACTACAGTGTATTATATAACATGAACTGTGGGGTTTGACAGTTTTTGTAACAGTTTACTGGTAGATGCTCTTGAAGTAAATACACATGTTAACATAGAGTCCGTAGTACAGTTCTTGAATCAAATGTTATTAACAGTAAATGGGAGAAAGTGTCAGTACTTGCAGTTTAAAAATAAACATAACGTTAAAGAAAGTAGAGAAGTGGATGTATTTATTCATACAAGACTTCGCATACTCAGATGTTATGTAATTCCTGTACTCATTTATGGTCATGAGTGATGGATATTGACTAAGTCCTTGGAAAGGAAATTGGAGGCGTTTGAGATGTGGACTTACCGGCGGATGCTCCGCATCTCATGGAAGGATAAAATTAAAAATGGGGAAGTTCTAAGCCGTTTGAACAAAAATACAGAACTTCTTTTCAATATCAAAAGATGGAAACTCCAATATTTTGGCCATATAGTACGGAATAAAAAATACCACCTACTGCAGTGCATCATGGAAGGCAAAATTGAAGGTAAACGAAGACCGGGGAGAAGGAGAATTTCTTGGATGGGGAACCTGCGGGAGTGGTTTGGGACCACCTCAGTTCAACTCTTCAGAGCGGCTGGTTCCAAGGTTAGAATCATGATGATGATCGCCAATCTCCGACGTGGAGCAGGCATATAGAAGAAGAAGAAGAAGAATAGTTTAGAGCATGTAGAAACAGTGAAGTTCCTGGGAGTATCTATAGATAGAACTTTGTCTTTGGACTTCTATACCAATCAAGTTTGTAGTAAAATATCATCTGGGGTATTTGCACTAAAACAAATTGCCAGATTAAATGATAAAAAATTACTAATGGCAGCTTATCATGGCTTCATTCTGTCTCATATCCGTTATGGTATCTTAGGATGGGGTAATTCTAGCATGGGTAATATGAATAGGGTTTTTAAAACTCAAAAGAAAGCTATTAGGTGTATGGTGGGAGCTAACCAGCTAACCTCATGCAGGCCACTATTTAAGGACCTTAAATTGCTTACAGTTCCCTATCTCTACATTTTTGAGGTGATTATGTATGTTAGGCAAAATAATTTTATGCAGAATTTCAATGTTCACAATCATATCAACACGAGAAACAGGAATGATTATTATGTGGTTAATCACTCCACAAAATTGTTTGAAGAAAAACCTACTCATGCAGGGAGAAAATTTATGAATAAATTACCCCAATTTTTAAAATGTTGTGAAGATTTGAATTCCTTTAAAAAGAATCTGAAAAATTACTTGATTGGTGAAACTTTTTATAGCGTATAAGAATTTCTTTCTTGATAGTAGTGATACATTGTGTGATTCTTATATGTATTTCAGGTGTTATATCTGACATGTCCTATACTCCTCCTGGAGTCTCCAGGGCGCAAAAAAAAACGACATGAAAATTTCCAGATCCTGGCTGGGAATCGAACCTGGGACCTCCACGTGGTAGGCTAACATGCTAACCACTACACTACGGAGGCGACCAGTTATTATTTTAGTTCACTATTAATTGTCCTTCAATTCTAACAGCATTAACTGAAATTCTTGAAAGCTATCTGCCATAAGTACCATCATTGATGTCTACCTTCTGTCAGCCAGATCCTCTACTCAACCAATCCTTATCAACAAAGCCTCTCCTACGGAGCCTTGTCCACCCTAATCCTCCATGATCTTTGCAGCCTCCCCATCCTCCATTTTGTTATATTATGAATGCAACCAGCCCTGAAATGTGTTTGCAATGAATGCAAACACAGTATTGCATTCCTGTTCCTTCCGTTTATGACACATACTTCTGCATTTTTTTTGTCATCAGTCTCTCGACTGGTTTGATGCAGTTTTCCAACCTGTTCTATCTGGCGCAAGTCGTTTCATATTTACATACCTGTAACACCCTACATCTTTTGTAATTTTCTTTATATACTTCTGCATCATATGTCATAATACTTCATACTATGGAGTTATATACAATTTCCTTAGTCTTACAACAGAAAAACATAGTTAAAAATTTTTTATGCACATGCGGCAACTGAAGACTGGGAAGAGATCCCCATCTAACTGCCTCTTCATGATAGTGGGAGCAGTACCAGACCTTAACAGCTGGATCGGTAGTAGAGGAATAGCACCGTTGCACAGTAGTGGTTGAGGCAAAAACAGTACAAATAGAGCAAGCCATGCCTTCAAGTTTTTTAAAAATGTGTAAAATATTACATGCTTATTCCATATTACTGTAAAATTGTAGTTCCCTAATGGCTGTTCTTTTGATATTACTCATAATAACAGTTAAATCAAACAAACAGCAAAAATAAAGGGAATTTATCCATGGTGTAAAGTTGTCTGTCCTATCACAGCAAGGGACAAACAGCTGACCTCATCACACCAGTTATTAACTGTACCACACGATTAAGTGGTACAAAAGGAAATAGATTATTCAAAATACAATCGACAATCAAAACGTTGTTCTGTTGTTTAGGTCATCAGCTGAAAAAGTGGTTTGAACCTCTAAAGGTTTTACTAAGTAAAATGAGGAGTGAGGTGGTTTACATTTGCCTTCCTCACAGAGTTGAAAAGTATACCTATCCCTTTCAATCCAAAATTTTTTAACTATACACAAACAAATATGTGTACATTGTTTCATACACTTTACTGATATTTAAGTGAAATAAAATCACTTTTAGACCTTCAGCCTTTTTGATGGTGTGACAAAAAAGTGTGAGACATATGTCACATTGGGCATGATGGTATCAAAGTTCCCAACAATATGAATAAGTAAAAATCATGTGCAGGCTTCCTAAACAATATTCTCTTGCTTAGATTTGTAGCAAAAAAAATAAATATGATTTTAATATCAAAGCATTATTTAAGACTTAAAAAATGTTACTATTCAAAAATATTGGTAAAATCACTATTTAAAGCCTAAAAAATATACTTGTATGTACATTTAACATACTCAAAGAAATGCTACTTATTTTAATAAATGAACACGAATATTTAAAACTAAAATTAACTTTAAAAAGAAACTAATGGTCGCATCCGTGGTGTAGTGGTCAGCATCTTACACTGCAAAGCGGAGGTCTCAGGTTCGATTGCTGGCTAGGGTACAGAAAATCATTACACTTCACATCCAGCACTCTTTAGTCAAAAGTAGTCGCTAACAATTAAAGTTTTTATGTCTGTTATTGCACTCAAATGTGACTTCTATGCCACACTCGGTAAGAAAGGGTTATCAGCATCACAGGCCACCCTGCAAATGACACCTTCACTTCATTCACCACAGGGTCTGACAGTATAATGATGAAATTCATTTCTATCCGAGGAGATAACTCTGACTAGTGTGTACACATCTACCTCTTCTGTTTTTTTTAATGCTTCAGTCATATAATTGGCTGACTATGTGATAAGAAACAGAACTATTTTTTGTAGCTCTGGAACTAACAGATTAAGTGCAAATAATTTAACACTCCATCTGTCTGTTATAGGCAGAAACAAAAGGTTACCATTTGTCAACATACGATGACAAATGGTAAAGGATTATGTTTATCAAACACAAGATATAATGAACAAGACAAACAATCGTAAAAAAATATGTTTTTTATTTTCTTTTACCTACTACCTATATATTTTATGTCACACGTGATGAACTAATGACAGATCAGTCTCATTAACAATATTCAACACAGAAATTACAACCACAGTACAAGAAAGTATGGTAGTGCAACTTCTACTTTCATAGCGAGGAAAAGATCTAGGAGTTTCCCCCTTTTGGCCGCTTGAATCGCTGCAGACGAAGAATAGATTTACAGTATGTATAAGGCGACTAAGAATAACGAGTCAATGAAAAATAAGAAAAAGATCTAGGAGTTTCCCCCTTTTGGCCGCTTGAATCGCTGCAGACGAAGAATAGATTTACAGTATGTATAAGGCGACTAAGAATAACGAGTCAATGAAAAATAAGAAATTAATTTGTGGTTATCGAATCATATCTAATTTGTGGTTATCACATAGGAATGTAATTTGCTCATTAGTTAATATCATCAATAACATTATTACATTTATATCTGAAGAATTACATTTTATCCGATTTTGAAAATATTTTTCAATTCTTTTAAATAAATCAAATAGATAAAAATTCAGATCTATCAAACTTCCATTTGTTTTAATCAAAAGAAACTTCTTACAATCACCTCATACATAGAGTAAGTGTATTCTCCGTCTGCAGTGATCCAAGAGGCCAGAAGGGGAAGATCTTTTCCTCACTGCTTGTATGTAGTATATATAAGTGGATGGGGGTTGCACTACCACACTTCCTTACACCGTGATTACAACCTATGAAATATTTAGATTTCTAATGCCCTCAATTCATAATTATTTCATAATCAGTTTTGTAATACACGTTATTTTTTTTTAAATTTATCTATTCTATTTTATGTTAAAGATTGTAATGGTATTTTTTTAATCAATGAAAGAATTCCTTTCATATCAAAATTACACGATTTATACATACGACTGCATTCATTTTCTGTTAAACCTAACCTCATTGCTTGATACGTTGATGAACCATCAGCCAGAAAAAGAAGAAAATCATTCCTGTAACAAACAAAATAATGTGTCATTATCATAAATTAGTTCTACTACTACTACTTGAAAATTTTCCTTCTTCTTTGTTTGAACACTGTGTAATACAATGATAAAAAATTACTCTAATGGTTTTCACAGCTCATGAGCTCTAACGGTTCCACGCGTTTTGACCAATCAGAACATTTGCCAGCGCTGTCAGATTGTACGAATGTTTCAGCCTGACAAACATTACGTGCGCATGCCTATTTTTTTCGTTTTGGTTTTACGTCTGACTGTTTTGCAATTGCTGCTAATGTAGACGGTGAGAAGGATGATAAATGAAAATGAGAGATGAAAAAATGCCAGACCTGACTGGCAATCGAACCCAGGACCCTGGCATAGAAGCCAGCACATGCGTATAAGAACCGCAGTAATTAACTTGCGTCTTGCATTTTATACTGAATACATCGATTATAGAGCGCTTTAACATGCAATACTTTATAATATAATCAGCTGGTTGTATGTTCATAGGTTATAATTGTAATTAAAAGAAAAAAAAAATGGCTGACAAATAAATAACAGAGCTATGAGAGCAACTATTGGGAATGTTGCTAGCAATTCATTGGCAAGTTATGAGGTTGGTAGGGGGCAATGCGTACATTCAGAGCTCATCAACGCCGGAAAATAGTATAACGGTAGCTTATCATGATCTAATTCCATCTCTTACCCATTATAGTTTTAAGTAAGGGGTAATTCTGGTTGGGTAACATGGACAGGGTTTTTAAAATTAAAAAAAAAGCTGTTAGGTGTATTAGGTGGGAGCTAACCACTTCACCTCATGCAGACCACTATTTAAGGAGCTTAAATTGACTATAGTTTCCTCACTCTAGATTTTTGAAGTGGTAATGTATGTTAGGCAAAATACTTACGTTGTTAACATCATCAGCCAAAAGTTTGGTTGGAACCTCCAAAAGTTTTACTAAGTAAAACAAGGAGTGAGGTGGTTTACAATTGGCTTCCTCACTGAGTTGAAAAGTATGCTTATCAGCATGTCAGGCCCTCTGAAAAGCATCTACTTTCCACCCTGCAAATGACAGCTTCATTTCATTCATCAGGGTCTGGCTGTACGATGAAATTTATTACTTTCAGAGGAGATAACTCTGACTAGTGTCTTATACAGCTCTACCTCTTCTATTCTTAAATGATTCAGTCATTTAAATGGCTGTGATAAGAAACAGAACTATTTTTTGTAGCCCTGGAACTAAAAGATTGAGTGCAAATAATTTAACACTCCACCTGTCAGTTACAGACAAAAGTTGGTTATTTATTTATTTATTTATTTATTTACAACAATACAAAGTCTAACAGAACTTATCCATATAAGCCTTATTGACATAAAAAATTTTTACATATTTACAAAACAAATTTGCTTATAACTATTTTATTTACATAATATACATGCTATAACACTTTTTGTCTCTTTTTCTCAAAAAAAATAAAATAATGTTTCAATAAAATTACTTACTATAATAACAAATTAATAAGAAAAAAAAAAAAAAAAAAAATTCCCACGAAAATAGTTAAGCAAAACATGATCAAAAATAATATTCTTTATTAATAAATTAATAAAAGGAAAAGGAAAAATAAACAATAGAAAGAAGAAAAAAGAAAGAAGGAAAGGAAGAAAGAAAGAAAGAAAGAAAGAAAAAGATGTGAGTCTGCTCTGTGAATTTATATCATTTATTGGTTGGAGAGCGCCTGATAACATTTTGATGAGAATTGTTTGTAATTATCAAAAAAAGGATCGAGTTCCAAATTAAATTTATTGAAAAAGGATAGCGTCCGTATTAAGAACGTATTACTGTATTGCACAGTGTTCACTTTAGGCAAATAAAACAGATTAAAAGTCCTGGATCTAACAAAAGGTACATAATAAAAAATATTTTTAACAATATCCTCTAGGTCAACCTTATTATTTAATATTTTATATAAAAATTGCATACACATCACATTTCGTCTAACTTCAAGGGATTGTATGTCAAAAATTCTTCTCATCGTCTCCGTAGAAAACCCTAAAGGGCATGACATACCATATTTTTTGTAATACAGGAGTCGCAATAATCTATTTTGAATTTTTTCAATCGAGTCTATGTAATTCCGATGATGGGGATTCCACACAATAGCAGCATATTCTAACCTGCTTCTAACTAGAGCTTCAAATAGCCTTATTGGGACCTCAATTCCATCAAACTGCTTTGTATTTCTAAATATAAATCCGAGTAACCTATAACCATTATTCACAATCATATGGATGTGTTGCTTGAATGTTAATTTACTGTCAATTAGCACCCCTAAATCACGGATCTCATGGACTAGATCTAATTTTTCATTTTTTACAGAATAATCAAATATATGGAAATTAATTTGGTTGGAAAATATCATATATTTACATTTATTAATGTTTAACTCTAAATGATTTTTTTCACACCATAAAAATATACATTATATAAGTCTTTTTGAAGAAGTTTACAATCATCAAAATTATATATATGTTTATACAGTTTCATATCATCAGCAAATAAAATACATACACTATTATGAACGCTTAGTGGCAAATCGTTAATTAATAATAAAAATAAAAGAGGCCCGAGTTTACTGCCCTGTGGTACACCCATGCTATTTGAAAAATTACGAGAGCAATTATTTCTAAATCTCACATACAACGATCTATTTTTCAAGTAGCTATTAAAAAACAATATTAAATTTTTTGTAAAGCCAATTTTTTCCATTTTCATTAACAATATATCATGATTTACTCTATCAAAGGCTTTTTTAAAATCTAAGTATATTACATCTGTACGCAATCTATTATCCAGCATATATGAGACATCCTGCGTGAATT
Source organism: Catonia carolina (assembly GCA_035578175.1). Taxonomy (NCBI): domain Eukaryota; kingdom Metazoa; phylum Arthropoda; class Insecta; order Hemiptera; family Achilidae; genus Catonia; species Catonia carolina. The sequence continues at coordinate 74,541,196 of JAQMRL010000003.1, read as the reverse complement.
TTAACAGATTTGTAACTGTGGAGCGTCCAGGCATGAAACCATGCTGTACGGGAGATATTAACCCCTTCACCTGTTTGAAAATCTTTGAGTGGATAATATGCTCAAAAACCTTTGCCAAAGAATTAATAATCGCAATGGGCCGATAATTTGAAACTTCATTTCTATTTCCTGACTTAAATATTGGTGTTATTCGCGCAACTTTCCATTTAGTAGGAAAGGTATTAGTTCTGAGCGATAAATTACAAAGACACTGGATTGGCTTTATCAGTATGTCTGCACAACCTTTAATAATATAAGGAGGAATATTATCTGGTCCACTAGATTTCGTTGGTTTAAGTTTGCGTACCGCTTCAGTCACATCATTTTCATTAACACTCTCTAAACTTATAAGATCTAATCCGACTTTTACATTAAGATTTTCTGGGGGGGTATTATTTACTACATTTTGGCCTTCATATACAGAACAAAAATAATCAGCAAAACCCTGGGCAACTTCCTCTTCCTTGAGTCCCTGATTTCCAGTTACAAAAACTGATTGTTCGCTTCTGTTTGCCCTTTTATTATTTACAAAGTTCCAAAAATGTTTTATGTTACTATGAACATCGTCCTGCAACATTTCTATATAATTCTTATAGGCTTGACTTATTTCCCATTTGAGACATGCCCTAAGTTGCCTAAATCTATTTTCATAGTAGTGTGAAAACTTCCTTTTGCGAGATAACTTGTTTTTTAATTTGATTTTTTGAATTAATCTCCTATCAAACCATGTGGGGTACTTGGACTTTATTACTTTTTTACATTCCGGAACACTTGCATAAATTGCTTTGTATAAAAAATTATAAAAACAATCAACTGCAAGGTTAATATCATTAAAAGTATAAAGTATATCCCAGTCCGAAAGTTTTAACATTTGATATAATTGGAAAAAGTTTGCCCTTTTGTAGTTACGGTAGGAAATATTGCTGGGTGCAAATCTAGAAACTTTAGGTAATTCAATGTCTGACACTAGTGCAGGGTGATGTAAATCTTCCTCTAACACAGGATATATCTCCCGTCTAGTTACCATACTAACACTACTCAATATTAGATCTAATTGTTTACCATAAGCATTGAATACATTATTACATCTATTTAAGTTTAAAAGAGACATCGTATTGTACAACCTTTTTGCTTTACTAGAACCATTTTCTAACCTATAGTTTGGAGAATTAATTTCACCCAAATTAAAATCACCTACAATTATATTATCAGAATGAACTAAATTAATATTATTTTCCAGTTCCTCCAAGAAATTAGTGAAATCTGACAAATCAGAATACGGGCTAAAGTAAACAGCAGCCAAATAAACCGTATAACCTGGTAATAATAATTTTACTTGAACACATTCGTACTTTTCCTGGGCGGAAACATTAGATAGAGTTACTTTTATACAAGGATTTGACTTTTGTACCGCTATCAATACCCCTCCACCTCGACTTAGACCTGTAAGGTCATAATCTCTATCACACCGAAAAACTAAATACCTATCATCAAACAACTCACCGTCGTTAATTTTATCATTTAACCAAGTTTCAGTTAATACAATAACATCATAACTTTCATTTAAAATAGATAAATAAAAATCCTTTGTCTTCGTTCTTAGACCCCGTACATTCTGATAGTACAATTGAATTACATTCAAATTATCAGAAATAATTTAAAATAAAGATAAAATAAATTTGATACTTTAATGAATACACTTAACATTAAAAATAAAAATAACTTTTCTATTTAGGTAAATGTACTTATCTTTGCAATTTGATTCTTATCTATTTCAATGCCTCTTTAACTTTTGATAATTCTTCATCAGAAGAAACAATGAAAACACGTGATTGCTCGTCTTTACGTATTTTAATTTTTCCTGACCTGTCTATCCACAAATATTTACACTTGAACTCATTTTTGACAAGCTTAGTCTTGGCAAATAATACACGTCTACCCGGAGCCAGAGATTGATTCACATAAACTGGAGTATCCGTATTGAACCCCAGATCTCGAGTAGATAAATTTCTTATATGTAGATAACAAATGTGTGTAAGAGAGAAAGAGAAAGAGGAGAGGGAAATGGTGGAAATATGGAAGATTGGGATGGGAGAAGAGAGAGGAAAAGATGAGGAGAGCTGTAGAAGAAGAGAAACTGTGGACATGTAGGAAATTATAAACTTAAAATCTTAATTCGATGTAATACCTGGCTACACCATCAATAATTTTGTCCCAACTGGATCCTTCTTTGTTATCGACATTCTTCACAGAATTTTGTACAGCAAAACAAACTGTTCTCTGCCAACATGCATCTGCATCTATTTTTAAAGCGGACATCGCTGATTCAATATCATACATTAGATTAGTGATTTTATTTTCACTGCGGCTTTCTGTATAACAAAAAATTATAGTAAAGTTAAAAATAATTGTTCCGTAGAAACTGAATAACTAAAAAACGGATAGCAACAAATGGTTTTTGGATTGGGTTTGAAGTTCCTCTTAAAGAGAAGATACAGAAATTACTAATGGTTTTACGACAGGTCAAAGGTAAGCCTTTTTCTTTCTTATGAAAGCTAAGTGGACTTGATCTCTTAAAAGTAATATTTTCTTCAGAAAAACTTGCCACCAGCCGTGAGATGCGTTGTCTCATGAAAGAGATTTTTTTAAAAAATACCCTTCATGATTTAATGTTTGATGTGTTACAAAATGTACATTTTTTTCATATAAATCATGATAAACTGCTTATGTTATCATGTATGTATGAGGTGCGGGTATTAAATAACTAGACTGACGTTATAAAAAATTTTATTTTCATTTTATATATAATCACTTATCGTCACCTTCAATATACACTCCTTCTCTATCCCTACAACGCTCCATGCAAATTTTCCATTGTTGGAAACAGTGCTGGAAGTCATCTTCTGTCAGCTCCTTCAGGACACGTTCCGCTTTCTCTTTTACAGCTTCCACATGCTTAAATCTTGTCCCTTTTAATGCAGATTTCACCTTAGGGAACAGGTAGAAGATAATAACATGTGATAAACCGTGGTTTTTAATTTATGATCCAGAAACGAAGCGCTAATCCATGCACTGGAAGAGCTGAACTTCACCGAGAGCCAAAAAAGCTTGAATGAGCAAGTCAAAATTTAAAGCAATGATTGTTTTTTTTTATATCTGTGGGATTGTGTACCTTCACTGGGTTCCTGAAGGTCAAACAATTAATCAATATTACTACCTTGAGGTACTTTTTGAACTACATCAAAGAATAAGGAAAAAATGCCTCGAAATGTGGAAGGACAAATTATGAGTTCTCCACCAAGACAATGCGCCAGCTCATTCCGCGTTATCTGTCAAGAGGTTCCTAGCCAAGTACAGTATCTCAGTGTTAGAACATCTATCTTATTCACCATATTTTTCACCATGTGACTTCTACCTGTTCCCTAAGGTGAAATCTGCATTAAAAGGGACAAGATTTTAGTCTGTGGAAGCTGTAAAAGAGAAAGCAGCACGTGTCCTGAAGAAGCTGACAGAAGATGAGTTCTAGCATTGTTTCCAACAATGGAAAATTCGCATGGAGCGTTGTAGGGATAGAGAAGGAGTGTATATTGAAGGTGACTATACGTGATTATGTATAAAATAAAAATAAAATTTTTTACAGCGTCAGTCTCGTTATTTAATAGCCACACCTTGTATATTAAAAAAATCCTTAATTCATATAACATTATGATACTTTGAAGAATTTTGAAATTGTAATATTTTTCCATTTTATATACGTAATAAAAGTTGTAGAGAATTTCAAATCCTACAATTTTTATTTCAAACATTTTTTTGTATAACTCTTAGTTTAGTGGTAATTAGCGATTTTCTGTTTTTTTCTCACAAAAACGTATGAAAAATTGATTTTTTAAGATTTCGACCTTAGTATGCATTTTATGACAAAAGTGTATATAATCAATTATATAATTATAGGAAATTAAAAGATTACAACTTTTATTTGTGAGAATATTTCTCTATAGAGCCTAGTTTAGCGTGAAAGAGTGATTTTCCGTATTTTACAGCCAAACTGAGGTTGTTTTTCATTTTGCGTCTTTCACTCATGATTAAAATTAGCTTATGTTTATTGAGGTTAGTTTTTGTTTATTTCTAATGTTAGGTTTATTGTTAATTATTTGCATTGTTATTTATAACATAAAACTACAAACAAAGAGTGAATGTGTCAAAATTTAATCGATATTATTAAGAGCGTTTTCAATTGATTGATTGGTGTTGTACTTAGTAAAAGTAGAACTTCCAGGAACAGTTAAAAGCATGAAGTACAAGGTAGTTGTTTAGGTGATCAGCCGAAAGGCCTTTTGCCCTTTTTTTAAGGGCGAAAGGCCGAAAGGCTGGTTGAGGCTTTGGTTGTAAGTAAAACGAGGAGTGAGGTGGTTTACCATTGCCTTCCTCACTGAGTTGAAAAGTATGCTTTATCAGCATGTCAGGCCCTCTGAAAAGCATCTACTTTCCACCCTGCAAATGACACCTTTACTTCATTCACCACAGGGTCTGGCTGTATAATGAAATTCATCTCTCAGAGGATATAACTCTTAAGTAGTATCTTTTACACCTCTACCTCTTCTGTTTTTAAATGCTTCAGTTACATAATTGGTTGACTATATGATAAGAAACCAAACTATTTTTGTAGCCCTGGAACTAGCATATTGAGTGCAAAAATCAACACGCCACCTGCCTGTTATGGGCAAACAAGGTTGTTAAAAGCGAATAACTTGTGTTTCATTGTGTCTCCATGTTACACTGAAAGCATCTTGAAAGTTATAATATAAAAAGTAATAGTTTTTTAAGTTTTTATTTTTACACTTCTTTGATTTTTGGTATCAGAATTAAGAATCAATTTTTGTTTCTTGATGACGGAATAGGTATTGAGAATCAAAAAATATTGATATCGACACATTACTATTTAAAAGTAGTCCAGATTGTAATCCCTAAAATATATTGTAAAGTAGTTTTAGTTATCAAATAAAATTTATTGTTATTAAAATTACTACATTTTTTTTTGTCTTTTATGACCATATTGGATCAGTTTAGTCAAATTTAGAAAGCTATTTCCTTTTCATATTCTTTAGCTTGATGTTCTGCCAGTATGCCTTCATTCGGAGTGATCTTGTTTGCCGAACTTCCTCTGAAACGACCGGTTTCTTCCTGCTTAGGTTTATTCTTCCATCTGATTTTGTTTCAAATCTACTTTCCTATTTCTTAAGATTTTTAATATTTCTGTTTTGTTTTCTAAATCATCGAAAGTTAATCTGAGTTCGATCATGTCTTCTTTGACATTTCGGATCCATGCTCCTGATGTTACCATTGGAAAGAGTTTTCTAATCATCTTGTTTAAAATTCTGTCTGTAGGTGTTCTGATAAAATGTCCAAGAAAAGATATCCTTTTCGTCCTTATTGTATCTGTTATGAGTTTGTTTTTCTTATAGACTTGTTCGTTTGTTTGAATTCTCCATTGCCCATCTACTTTGTTTTTCTTTCCTATGCAGGTTCTTAGGATTAGTCTTTTGAGTTTTAGGACATTGTTTATTGCTTTCGTCTTGGTCACTTTTGCTTGTGTTTCGCTGCCATATGTAACCTGTGGTTGTACGACTGTTTTGTAGTGTTTAATATTTGTTTGTATAAATATGCATTCTTTGTTGTCGTTTTTAATTATTCGTTGTGATTTAGATAATTTTTTCTGTCTCTCTTCCCACGCTATATTTTTTTTACTGTTGTGTGTTATGTGTTCGCCTAGATATCTAAACGATTTAACTAGTTCCACTTGGTTTCTGATTATGTTTACTGAATTTATACAGAGTGTCTCTTTAGCCATCATTTTAGTTTTTTCATATTACTAATAATTACTAATTGTTACTGATATTTTTATATACGTTTAATGGTATTTATCATTTATATTCAATACTTTTAACAAAAAATGTATAATGTAATTCTTGTACCCTATTTAGATTTTATAATAGTATTTTTTATAGTAGTTATTAGTATTAATGAATTTTTTAAATAATTTTTTTTGTATACTCTTATGCGCAGACAGAACTCTTCATGAAGAAGAGTTTTTGCGTATAAGTATATTTAGTTAAAAATATTCTTTACATCTTATGATAGAAATAAATAGTATTATATTTAACTAAATAAAATAAATAAACAAAGTAACCATGTACGTACATAACTTTACCTTCATTTTGTTTGTTACTTTTGTCTCTTTTTATGGTTTATTGGAGTTTGAAAAAACTCACCGAACTTCACCTTGTGGTAAATGGTTCTGATCCACTTATGAATTCTGATCCACCTACCCCTCTGAGGTCGAGACACGTAAGCGGCGCCAGCGCCACTGGAGTGGCAAGTCAGTAATTGGTTATAATCAGAGACATATTATAGAATTATAATTTATGTATTTACCTTTAGGTAGATGATTCGCCATTATATGAGGCAGGAATATCCTGATAACTTTCGGTATAATGAACACTAACATAAATAACAGAGCACTCGCTGTTATCAATGATTTAGCATTTACGTCAATCAATGGGTACTGATTGTTACTACCAGACTCTACTGCTTTATGACCTCTTATTGGAATTTGTAAAAATGGAACTGCAAAGTTTAGTTCAACCTGGAAAAAGAAATACAAATCTTTCAGAAATTGAGTTTGTACCGCACCAGCAAGATTAATCCATCTGTTTTTTTCCCTTGCATCCAGGAGACTTCAAAGGGAGTATAGGACATGTCAAGATAAAAACTGATAAACTGAAAGTTTATCACCAATGATAAATTCATCACTTACCACCAAAAAATTGTTTTTGCTACTGCTTACTTCAGTAGGCTTGTCATGAACCCCATTGAATCAAATATCACACAAAATAAAAAAATGAAACACAATGATAAATTCATCGCTTACCAATAATTTTTCCCTGCTACTGCTTAACTCAGTAGGCTTGTCATGAACCCCTTTGTATCAAATAGTACACAATATTTGTTTAATTACAAGTTAAATACTTTTCAACCAAAACTATTTAGAAAGGAATTTGTGCACACTGTAAAATGTTTCATCAATCAAGTATTATTTTAGCTTTTTTTTTAAAATGACTTAAATTGTCACAACTTTTTAAACCTTGTGGCAATTTACTGATGTATTTCCTACCTGCATAAGTTGGTTTTTGTTCAAACAATTTTTAGTCTTGTGATTAGCAACATAATAATTGATTCTGTTTTTTGTGTAGTGGCTGTGAACATCTAAATTATGTAAAAAGGTATTTTGCTTTACGTACATTATCACTTCAAAAATGTACAAAGAAGGAACTGTGAGCAAAGCTCTTTAAATAGTGATCTGCATGAGGTAAAGTGGTTGACTCCCATCATACACCTGACAGCTTTTTTCTGTACTTTAAAAACTCTTTCCATGTTACACTGTGATGAATTACCCCATACTAATATGGCATACCTGATATGAGAAAATTAAACCATGATAAGCTGCTGTTATCAATTTTTTATCATTTAATCTGGCATTTGTTTTAATGCTAATACCGCAGATGATATTTTACCACGATTTGATCGGTGTAATAATCCCACGATAGGGTCCTATCTAGTGACACTCCTAGAAACTTCACTGTTTGCACATGATCTAGGATATTATTTTGTATAAAGGCATCCACTTCTCTGTTTTCCCTTACATTGTGTTTGTTTTTGAACTGTAAGTACTGACACTTTTTCCCATTAACTGTTAACATTAATTCATTCAGTTTGGCAGATGATGTTGTAGTTCAGCCTTAACATCCAAGTAATGACGAGGTCCGCCGTCCTATTGCAGTATGAAATTCAGACTTTTATGGTTTTGAATTGTTTAATTTCTGTTGTACTATGTTACAAAATGTATTGTACTTATGTTTCAATTGAATTAAATTATTAATATAATTATCTCGTACTAATTGAGGAAGAAGCCATTGTGTTAAAATGGCCAAGAAAATTAATCCAGTTAATTTTTATTGAGCAAAGAAAAAAGGGCCGTACACACTGTTGTGAGTGATGGCACAAAACACATTACCTTTCGGAGAATCGCGCATGTGCTCAATATAGGTGTTTCGATTTTCTTATATTTTCCTATAATTCATATTCTGACAATGTCTATTCACTTAGCCACACAGGCGTAATGTGGCTTTTTCAGAAAACACTAAACAATTTACAAAGATTTTACTTTTCATTAAGGCTTGCGTACTCTCACAAAAATAAAGTCTTAACGCTTTATCATTTGGTTTTAATCCTTGAAGAAGCTGAAGTTTGTAAGGCCTGAATTTTAGATGTTTATGTAAAACATTCCAAATTACTTTCTGTAGTACTCCAAGACTACGTGTAAAACTTTCCCTTACCTGTTCCACAACTTCATTGCAACCTACTAGTTGCTTTCTTCAAACAAATTTCTCTTGAAATCCAAGTACCACTTGCAAATAGAGAGATTATTGGGAAGATCTTCATTAATTTTTGTTCTAAAATGGCGTTACACACTTATAACTGATTGGGAAGCATGAAAATCTAACACAAAAAAGCTTTTTTGTCTTTAAAGTTAGCCGTGACATAAGGCATTGTCGTCATTTCCCCAAACAACTAATGAGTAACAACAGGTTTTGAGTTTTTATTCCCAATGATGCCAACTTAAATTATCATAAGACATTACTCCACAAAATCACACTAACCTTTCAAGACGTGTTATGAGGGTAAGTCAATTAATATCCGCAATTTAGTTATATTTTTGTTTATGTTGGCAGTACTGTCGTTTTGCGTTGATGACGCATGCTTTGTTTATTTGTGGTTATATGTATGCAAGTTTCAAGCTGCTAGGTTAGTTTCGTTATCGCTGTTGTGCTGTTAATCATGGCTGCTCTGCTTTCTATTTGCACCAAAGACTAGCAACATTCAGTGATCCGTTTTTTGTGGTCAGAAGGTGTATTAGGGGCCAAAATTCATAGAAGACTTTCGGTACAGTACGGGAACAGTGTTTTGCCACAACGGAGTGTCTACGAATGGATTGAAAAATTCAAAAATGGTCGCACAAGTGTTAAGCATGATGAAGGAGCCGGACGACCATTTACCGCCGTAAATGAAGAAAACATTGAGCGTTCACGTGAAATGATTCTCTTAGACAGACGAGTAACTATTGACGAAGTGGCACATTGTCTGCAAATTAGCTATAGTTCTACCTACGAAATCATTCACAACACACTTGGGTTTCATAAAGTTTGTGCAAGATGGGTCCCAAAACAACTGACTCTGTTGCATAAACAAACGTGCTTGGACATCTGCAAAAAACATTTGGATCGCTATGGTAACGAACGGGACAACTTCTTAAGACAGGATCATTACTGGTAACGAAACATGGATCCATCATTACGAGCCGGAGAGTAAACAGCAGAGTATGGAATGGAAACATCCAAATTCGCCGTGCAAGAAAAAATTCAGGACCCAGCCATCTGCAGGAAAACTAATGCTTACGGTTTTGTGGGACTCACAAGGTCCAGTACTAGAACATTATCAGGAAAGGCGCACAACAATAAACAGTGTACGTTACAATGAGATGCTTACTGCCAAGCTAAAGCCTGCAATTTGAAGCAAACACCGTGGACTGCTGTCAAAAGATGTTGTGTTGTTGCACGACAACGCCCGTCCGCATACTGCTGCCCACTCAAACGCTCAACCGCATACCACTGAAACGCTCAAAAACTCAATTTTGAAGTACTGGCTCATCCTCCATTAGTCCCGATCTTGCTCCTTCTGATTATCACTTGTTTGGTCCACTCAAAGAGGCATTAAGGGGCCATCGATTTACCTCGAACAAAGCATTGAAAGAAGCGGTGCATTCCTGGCTCGCATCTCAACCAAAAACCTTCTTTTATGAGAGCATCAGGAAACTTGAACAACGATGGACCAAGTACGTTGAAAAGAAAGGGGACTATGTCGAAAAATGAAGTACTTGTAAGTTTCCTATTTGATTACAATAAAATTTTATAACTACATTGCGTATAATAATTGACTTACCCTCGTATATAAGTACAAAATCGTGAACATCGTTTAGGCTAACCCTGTACAATATTTTTACTTACCCTTAATGTACTTTCATCATTATTAAATGTTAAAAATCTTGATTTACGAATTCTGGGAAGTATTTCAGATCTAGGAGTATGGTCATCTGTAACACTTGGAAGTCATGCATTGATCATTTAAATACAATAATTGAATACTTTTACAAAAAGTATCGCTACATATGGAGCATGATCACACATCTTTATGATATGTTTACATGACACCTACCATAGTAAATAGGTAGCAACGCAAAACACCTGAGGAAGCAATAGAGGTGGAATATTGACGTTAAGACATTAAACAGACTTAGATATAAAGTTGTCAAGGCTAGAGCTGGAGTTGATGTCAACATTATGAAAACAGTGGAGAGTTTAATCTTTTCAATGCATACGTCAAGTATACTCAACAGTGACTGTGTATAGACCATGTCTTTATGTCACATAAACAGGTTTTCCCATTTTTTATCAGTGAAATACTAGGTCATTGAGGAAGGTTGCATCCATTCTAAAAAATTACAGTTTAAAAACTAGAGGATATAAAGTCATACATTTTTTGGTTGTGAACAGAAAATGTTTAAGTTTTTTACATACCTTAATTTGTTTGTATATGAGCACCATTGGTTGCTCTGCACACATCTAAATGAAAATTGACCTCTGTTGAGCGTGACCAAAGCAACAGCAGTAACAATTCGTTGTAAATGATTCACATTTTGAATCGTCACACTATAGACATGGTTTTTAACATAACCCCTGAAGAAAAAATCAAGTGGGATTAAATCTGGACTCCTCAGAGGCCAAAGCACAGGACCAGCTCTACCAATTCATCGGTCAGGGAACCTTCCATTGAAGGCGTGGCGCACTGGAAGACTGAAATGAGGAGGCGCACCATTTTGTTGCCAAAAATTATGTTAACGTTTTTCCCAATTCAATTTGTTAAACTAGCAGTACAGTTGTACCAACAAAAAAATTTTTAATATTTTCTGCTTACTGCAAAAAATTTATGACCACCTCCAGTAGTTTTTAAACTGCAATTTTTTAAATGATGCTACCTTTCTCAATGACCCGGTACTAATGGGTGTCTGGAAGAAGGGCAAATATTACATTTTTCTGAATGGGTATTTTATGAAATAAGGTTAAATGAAATGTGGCAAACACAAATCCAATGGATTTTAATGTCTAAAACAACCACAAGACATTAAAGTACAGTAATCATGATGGCAGTGAACAGCTGGAGTGGAAGAAGGGCATTATGTTCATTTTGGGCATTGTGACACCTATCAGGTTATGTTTGTGTTCTGTGATTTGCAGTGTGCTTCTCCACATGTTTTCATTGTTTTCGTGAAAAATGATATGAATTTATCTACTTCCGAATAAAATTTTCTAATATTTTTTTGGTGGCAATTTTTTTAAAATTGTCATCTACCAATTTTTGTTTTGTCCGTCCATCCATCTGTTACAACCAGATGTCAGAAACTACAAGAGACAGCAACAAATGGTTTTTGGATTCGAAATCCACAAAAAGTTAGTGAGCCTGGATTGGGTTTGAAGTTCCGGTTTCGACCAGAAGTGGCCCAAAACCGGAAGTCAAGAAATCAAAGTTGAAATTTGGAAACAAAAATAGTGCCATTCGACTTAAACTATACTCTTAAACTTACCTATACTCTTAAAGAGTATATATAGAAATCTCTAATGGTTTTTCCATGAGTCAAGAAAAAGAAAACACTTTTTAAAAAAGTTGTATCATGAGAGGGATTTTCTTTCATAATTTTCTGGAATAGGTAAACTATTCTAAAATAGGTTTTATGGCCAGGGATACCCACGAGTGATAATTCATTTTTAATTGTTAGTTATGCACCATATACAGTCAAAATAACTTCCAACCAGATGATTAGCCAAGAGACTAGTTTCATTTCAAATAAATTGAATTTTATATTATACGATGTTATAGTAGAAACCAGTTCAATATATACTTTCAAAGTGACTACATATTGTAAAACTACCCTGCCTCACAGATCTCACCATACCAGATATAGTAACGGGTGTTTCAAAAAGGACACACTTTGAAGTTTAAGGGTTAATATTTTCTGCATAGGGAATATTTTTTCCCCCAAATAACAGTTGGCACTACCGTACTCATTGTTGACCCATTGTGTATTACTGACATGTACTAGTGCTATCCCAGTATTCATTTGTGTCTGTAGTGTCTGTACAAGTTCAAACATAGTTTTTTCAAAGGATGAACGTGTTTTTATTATTGAAAGTTATTGCACACATAAATCTTACGAACGAGTGAAAGACGACTTCCAGTTAAAATTTCCCAATTCTGAAGTACCTAATAACACCACAATATCGCGTCTGATTAATAAATTTCGTGAGACTGGCAGTGTACAGGATCGGAAAAGCATAGGTCGACCATCAGTGTTAACAGAACAAGTTTTGGACGATGTGAAACAACGTTTAACTACCTCACCCGGAAAATCACTTAGAAAGTTATCTTCATAGGCATGATTATCACTATCTTCTGCTTTAAGGGCTACAAAAAAATTAAATCTGCATCCGTTCATGAACTGAAAGAAGTTGACCATGGGAAACGTATACAGTATTGTTGTTTGATACGTTCTCTTGTTAATGACAACGGTGTTGAAATATTGGATCGTGTTTATTTCAGTGACGAAGCATGGTTCCACTAGGATGGTTACATCAACAGCCAAAACTGCCGAATATGAAGCGCTCATAATCCTCACACATTTCATGAACGTCCACTACACGCACGTAAAATTGGTGTTTTGTGTGCGATCTCCCGGCGTCGTATTGTTGGGCCTTTATTTTTTGACACATCTGTAGATGGTGTGGTGTACTGCAACATAATTGAACAATTTATAGCGTTGTTAGAATTACACGATCGAGATTGTTGGTTTCAGCAGGATAACGCAACGTGCCATACTTCTACTGAAACGCTGAATATGTTACGAGAATTTTTTGGCCATCGTGTGATATCAAAAGGATTGTGGCCACCAAGATCCCCAGATCTTACTCCTGCGGATTTTTTTCTTTGGGGGAATTTAAAGAGTAAGATTTTTAAAAACAATCCTCATACAATTGAAGAATTGAAGGCTAATATTGAAAGTGAGATTACAAACATTAATGAGCAAACACTACGAAAAGTGGCTGCAAATGTTATGAAACGTGTCCGAACTTGCATTACAAGCGGAGGAAGTCATTTTGAACATTTATTGTGAAGTTTTAAAGGTAATCTGAATGTTATAAAGGTAATAATTTCATACCGTATAATTTGTAATTACTTAATGTATTAAATTAGCGTTCTCAAACTTCGAAGTGCGTCCTTTTTGAAACACCCATTAGTTAAGTCAGACAGTTTTATGTACGAGCAGCATGTGAGCATGTGTGTGATGTGTATGTGCCTATAAAATGTATATCGTTGGTGAAAAGCGTTAACCAGCAATCTCCATTTCCTGAAATTTTACAGGACAGTTGAAAAACTGAATGAATACATACAGTATTCAGATGAACTAAAGTTCCCTAGCCATGGAAGTGAGAGAATGCATAATGCTCTCACTCGCACAAGCCATTCCAATAACATTGTCTTTAATTTTACTCATTGTTGTGAGCAAGCGTTTATGCATGCAGTAAACTAACAAGCAACATAACGACTGTTGTATGTTTTCAGATTTGGATTATACGGTAAAGATTTTTGAGCGCATGCGTAGTTATGCCACATATCTCCCTCTCACTTGCTCGGCTATAGGACATTAGTTCGTCTGATACCTATACTGTACATATAAATACCAAAAAGTTCCAATAGAAATGGCTCTTACTATAGTTAATAATACACTAACTTCACAATCCATGTAACCACCTCTGGGGAACTCATTATGGATTGAATCTATTGTGTTATTTTTTGTTTTATTTAATATACAGGGTGATTTTTAATTATGGAAACGGCTTTATATTGCATAAATGAGACGTATTTGGCGGAAGAAGCTCATGCGAATCCGTGTAGTTTTAAAAATCCAATTTTTTGATGGTTTTAAAATTTTGTCCGCCATCTTGAATTCAACTTTATATTTTAAAATGGAATGGTGGTTATTCAAAGTTGCAATTTTGGGAAAATTATGTTAGCAATAAAATGCTTATAACTCAAGAATGAAGGCATCTATCGAAAAACGGTTTGCACCATTGTTTTTTCTTGAAATTTCACATTGAAGTGACGTGTCATATAACCACCATTCCATTTAAAAATATAAAGTTGAATCCAAGATGGCGGACAAATTTTCAAAACTTCCAAAAAGTTAGATTTTTAAAACTACACAGATCCGCATAAGCTTCTTCCACCAAGTAACGGGCGTTTTATTAAGGACGCAACCCTGATTATAAGAAGATAGAAGTAATAAATCGGTAAATTTTCTGTCCCCCAATCGTTATGTTGGCAACAGTGTACTCAAGGCCAACTACCTAAGACAGTTAAAATGTTCCAGTCAAGCATTAGTGTGGTGACAGCAGTCGTTTTGTTATATTGTGTCAGCAATGGTTTTTTTCAACGAAGAACCGGGTGTTTTATTAAGAACGGAACCCCAATGTTAAAAGCCACAATCTACGGCATATTTTTATTTTCCATACTTTACAAATTATTAATTAATCTAAATAATTATTTTTCAATGAATAGCAAATTGCAATGAAAACATTGTATTACTTCTATCTTCTTATAATCAGGGGTTGCGTTCTTAATAAAACACCCAGTTCTTCCTTGGAAAAAACCATTGCTGACACAATATAATGAAACGACTGCTGTCACCACACTTATGCTTGACTGGAACATTTTAACTGTTGGCCTTGAGTACACTGTTGCCAACATACCGATTGGGGGACAGAAAATTTACCGATGTATTACTTCTATCTTCTTATAATCAGGGTTGCGTCCTTAACAAAACACCCGTTATGTCTCAGTTACACTATATAAAGCCGTTTCCATACTTAAAAATCACTTTGTATATGGCCAACAGTGTATTCGATACTATTTCATCGGAACATGGTAGGTGAATAAATTCATTAAAAATTCAGTAAAGAAAAATAACAAAAGTATAGTACTATGCTAAATTGCTTTTAGTGATGTAAAATTTCATCATACCTTTTTGAGTCAGATTTATCCAAATTTCCAACAGCAAGCCATCCAGAACAGAAAAACATAAATATCCAGCCTTTTATCTGCATAGTGCCTAAAAAAGAAAACAAAAAAAAAATTATGTGAAATACACACACGACTTTCTCTTGCCAACGTAAAAAAATAAAATATATAACTTATGTTTAATCATTAGCAAACAACATAATATGAAAAACATAACCTAATTTTAATCATGATGTAAAATGAAAATCAACTTAGCAATTTGGCTTAAAAATAGAAAAAAAATGTCCGAAATAAAAGTTCTAGAATTTTTTATTTTCTTTAACTTTAATTAGCTATATTTAAACTTTTGCTGTAAAATCCATACTAAGAGCGCAATCTTAAAAATCTTATACTTTACCGATTTTGATGAGCAAAACACAGAAAATCACTAATCGACACTAAATTAAGCGTTGTAGAAAAAATTGTCGGTTTCTTAATTTCCTACAAATTTGATTATATTCGTTTTTGCGTTAAAATGTATAATTATTATTAAGGCCGCAATCTTAAAAACGTCCGTTTTTAACACACAAGCCCCCAAGAATTTCAGCAGACATGGCGCTTACTTTATCTTTTTTTTATTTATTTATTTTAAGTCGCATAAACTGCTTGGTAATTAGTTGATAATACGAGTATATCGAAAACAGTGAGTTTTGACCAGTGAAAATTTCCAGACCCTGCCTGGAATCGAACCCGGGACCTCCGCGTGGTAAGCTAGCGCGCTACCACTACGGTACGGAGGCGGCCAAGTTTACTTTATCATGTAGAACATAAAAATGTAGTACACTGTACGATTTTTATAAAAATTGTAGTTGCCGGTTTGGAGAAAACCGCACGAATAAATGACTGCAGGTCACTTCCAGTACACAGATTTCGATGAAAATGTTCGTGTCAGGTTCCCTAGTGGTAATTGACTTACGTTAAAAATTTCAACATCGTACGCTATTCCGCTCTAGAGATATTTTGTTCGTAGAGAAATCAACCACTAAAAATACGTTTTTTGGGTTCAGGAGACCTGAAACTGCGTATTTCTGATGAAAACTCGATTTCGAAAAATATACATGAAAACAATACTTTCATTCCCTATACGAGTAAATTCATATAGGGCAAGTAAAAAAATTATATTCCTAATCTGTGTACGTTGCAATCTGTTCAATTTAGAACAATAAGCAACCCCATGACCCAATGAGATGAGGATGATGTGTATGACGTGAAAATGAAGTGTAGTCTTGTACAGACCCAGGCCGACTATTCCTGAGAGAGGATTGTTAATTAAACCCCAATCATCAAAGTACACCGGTAACCACTGTCTAGTATTTAAATCCGTATAAAAGTAACTACCTTTACTAGGATTTGAACCAGAAACCTTCGTCTCCGAAAATCAGCTGTTAAACAGCTGATTTTGGTGACGACTTTACCTCTAGACCAACCCGGTGCGTAGTAAAAAAATTAAAATAAATTTTTTTAAAACATAATTCCAGAACTACAGCGGTAAATAATAGTGAAAACCCGAGACAATCCCTGATTTCTGGGACGTTTGGTCATCGTAAACTAAGATTTGCAGTCAAAAGTGTTAAAATTGTAAACATTTTGTTCACATAAGTTAACCGGTTTGAATCTTACAACCAATTAAACAATATAAACCAAAATTTGAATAATTAAAGTAAAAAATAATCTTACCATCAACAACAAAACACAAATATTTTCACAAAATATCTTACATAAACATTAACAAATAGGTTACCTAACAAGTAAAATTATTAATTACTTCACTCAACTCAAAGACTTGCATTCGAAACACATTAGCAGAAACTGTTGAGTTAACGAAAATATCAGCACATTAAAGACTGTTGATTATTTTTTTTCTGATTCATCTTGCGGGACTAATAATAGTGAAGAACAGTAAAAAAATAATCAAATAACAAATAAGTGAGTTTTCACTACTGGTTCGGAACCACCCACCACATTGTTCCTTCACGGAAATAATGATTTCGTCATTACGAGTGGAATTGTGTGCAGTGTCAACAAGAGTTTTTCTTCCGTAATATTAATAATAATAATTAATTGTACAAATTAATATCGAAAACAATATCATTTTGTCATAACAAAGTAATGTTTCATTATAACGTTACGCTACCGTGTTTTTCTTACAACTACATTCTGTATTGTATTGTATTGTACGAAGATAGCTTTGGTTATTGTTATATAATGAGCCGTGTTGCTTAACATCAAAATAATTATTATAATTTACTTATAATAATTATAGGTACTTAATTGATTTTAATTAAATTATTCATGACCTCGTGACACATCAACTGATTTAGTATAGTACATTAATTTTAAGTCTGATAAAATCTTACTTTATTTAAATAAGATAAATCTTAGATAAGATAAATCTTATTTTAAGTCTGATAAAATCTTAGGCGAGTGGATGAAAAAAGAAGTATATGGAAGCATCTTACCAAAAGAAGGGATAGGCTAGTGGGGCATATCCTAAGACATCCAGGTATTGGGCTATCAATAATGGAGGGTAACATTGAGGGAGTAAATTGTAGAGGGAGGCAAAGATTAGAATATATAAAGCAAATTACAAAAGATGTAGGGTGTTACAGGTATGTAGATATGAAACGACTTGCGCAAGATAGAACAGGTTGGAGAACTGCATCAAACCAGTCGAGAGACTGATGACAAAAAAAAAAAAAATCTTACAATGCCTATAACAGGCAGGTGGAGTGTTAAATTATTTGCACTCGATCTGTTGGTTCCAGGGCTACAAAAAATAGTTCTGTTTCTTATCACATAGTCAGCCAATTATATGACTGAACTACCATGTGTACCAAAAAGAATGACCCGATTTTATATAGATTATTTATTAAGAAGAATGGCTTAACACCAACAAATTACATACTAAATTACTCACAAAAGACATAAGTTTATGAAAATCTATCATAAATGTTCAATATGTCCTCCATTGGCTGCACGGACGACATCTAGCCGATAGCTGAATTCATCCCAAACTGAGCGTAATGTGTCTTCTGTCACTGAAGCTACAGCAGCTGATATTCTGTTTTTTAGCGGAACGTAAACAAGTTGTTTAACATATCCCCACAGGAAAAAATCGCATGGTGTTATGTCAGGGGACCTAGGAGGCCAAGAGTGTAAAGCCCGGTCTCGCGCTCCAAAGCAAGGTTTACAGTTTGGGATGAATTCAGCTATCGGCTAGATGTCGTCCGTGTAGCCAATAGAGGACATATTGAACATTTATGATAGATTTTCATAAATTTATGTCTTTTGTGAGTAATTTAGTATGTAATTTGTTGGTGTTAAGCCATTCTTCTTAATAAATAATCTATATAAAATCGGGTCATTCTTTTTGGTACACAGTGTATTTAAGATTAAAAGAGGTAGAGTTGTAAAAGACACTAGTCAGAGTTATCTCCTCCGATAGTAATGAATTTCACTATACAGCCAGACCCTGTGGTGAATGAAGTGAAGGTGTCATTTGCAGGGTGGAAAGTGGGTGCTTTTCGGAGGGCCTGGCATGCTGATAAGCATACGCTTTCAACTCAGTGAGGAAGCCACTTGTAAACCACCTCACTCCTCGTTTTTACTTAGTAAAACCTCTAGAGATTCAAACCAGCCTTTCAGCTGTTGCCTAAACAACAAAATCTTACAATAGAAATCTGGTGTGAAACACTCACACACAACTTTCTCTTGCCAAAGCAAATAATTAATAATACAACCTAACATTAGTAATAAAACATTAGAAATAAACAAAAAAACTAACACCAAAAAACATAACCTAATTTTAATACTGAGTGAAAGACGCAAAATGAAAATCAACTTCAGTTTGGCTTAAAAATACGGAAAATCACTCTTTCACGCTAAACTAGGCTCTGTAGAGAAAAATTCTACAAATAAAAGTCGTAGATCTTTTAATTTCCTATAAATTTTATAATATACATTTTTGTCGTAAAATGCATACTAAGGCTGAAATCTTTAAAAAATCGATTTTTCACGTTTTCGTGAGGAAAAAAACCAGAAAATCGCCGATTATCGTTAAACTAAGCGTTATACAAAAAAAATGTTTGAAATAAAAGTTGTAGGATTTTAAATTCTCTACAACTTTTATTATAGCCTACATTTTTTGCGCTAAAATGCATAATCCTTAAAAAACAATTTTTTACGTGAAAACAGCCTCACCAAGAATTTTAGCAAACATGGCGCCTATCTCGTAGAGCATAAAACATTTAATACCAAATCAGGCGATTTAAAAAAAAATCGTAGGACCATTTTTTGAGAAAATCGCAAAAAGTGAAAAATGATACGAATAAACTACTACTTCCGGTTGACCGATTTTGAAGAAAATGTTCGTGTCGGGTCCTCTAGTAGTGTCTAACTTAAGTTTTAAGTTTCAACTTCGTACGAAGTTCCGTTCTTGAGATATTCTGTTCACACACACAGACCAATCGCTAAAAACATGTTTTTTGGGTTCAGGAGGTGAATCCTGAATCCTGGTTGAGAGGGCTAAGAAGCCCTATGATGGCGACATCGTGTTAAGGAACACGATGGGTTTTTTGGGTTCAGGAGGTCTGAAAACGTGTAGATCCGGTGAAAACTTGATTTCGAAAAATCGACACGGAAACAATACTTTCCTTCCTATATAATCATAAAGGCAAGAGAAAGTAAAAAATCCCTTTTATTTCCCTCAAAAATTAAATTTGAACTATCAACTTGTTTACCTTTAATCTCATCCCTGGATTCGTACTATTGTTCCGTTTAAGTGTCGTGATCAGATTCAATTTTTTCCCCGTCTGAGAAATATTTTGCAATTTCTTTTTCATCAAAGATTGAAAGTTCAAGCAGAATTTTCAAAATGTTTTCTTCACGTACTATATTTAAATCTGACCGAAACAGCAATAACATGAAATCAGTGTAGATCCGGTGAGGAGTGGATTTCTTAAAGTCGACACAAAAACAATACTTTCCTTCCTGTATATTCATATAGGCAAGAGAAAGTAAAAAAGTCCTAGTAATGGCGTTAATATACGTAATAAATGTCCAAGTGAAGAATGAATTATACGGGTGGCCGCCGCTTTTCTTCTAGCGCGAGCATGTTACCATGACTGCGGTGACGTTAGCGGATAATCCGCACACCTACCTCTCCCCGCCCGACCGATAAAAGTGAAGAGGTTGACGCGGGTCGACCAGTCTACTGCACCTGCATTTCTACAGTTGGGAGCTGACTTGTTTGCTAGTGCGGGATGAAGGGCAAGGGGGACTGGTGACATTGAGACGTGATGTTGTCATAGCAACGGTTGCTTTAAATCCACATGGCGACTTGTGTACTGTACATTCTGAAAATATTTACTCTTCATATTTTTGTCAGTTGTTACTGTGAGATTTCTTTGTAGTGGTGTTAATAATTACGCTCGTGGCTCGTCAAGTTATTAATCTAGAAATACACGAAAATGTGTATTTCTGGTGTAAACTCGATTTACAAAAAATCGACATGAAAACAATAGTTTACTTCCCTATCAAAAAGAGAAAGGCGGAAAATATTTTTTTTGTAATCCCTAATTTGTGTACGTTGCAATCTGTTCAATTCAGAACAATAAGCAACCCCATGACCCAATGAGATGAGGATGATGTGTATGACGTGTGAATGAGGTGTAGTCTTGTACAGACTCAGGTCCACCATTCCTGAGAGAGTATGGTTAATTTTTTTTTTTTTTTTTTTTTTGTTTAACGTCCGACTGTTTTGCAAATTGCTGCTAATGCAGACGGTGAAGGATGAAATGAATTTTTTGTAACGTATGAAAAAATGCCATGCCCGAGTGGGATTCGAACCCAAGACCGCGTGATGAGAGGCGAGCACGTTACCAACATCGCCAACGCGGCCGGCACTATGGTTAATTGAACCCCAACAATCAAAGTACACCGGTAACCACTATCCAGCATTCAAATCCGTATAAAAGTAGTTACTTTTATAAAGGTAGTTTTGTAAAGGTAGTTACCTTTACTAGGATTTGAACCAGGAACCTTAGTCTCCGAAAATTAGCTGTTAAAACAGTTGATTTCGGCGTCGACTTTACCTGTAGATCAACCCGTTCTACAGGTAAAATATTTAACGTTATAACTTTTTTTGTATTCCAAAACTTGTATTTTGAACACAAAATACGAGCCTCTTCTGTTATCCCTCCCCCCACAGCATAATTTTTCACATTTTGTGTACATTTCGTATGTAGGTATTCTTTCAGTATTTTAACGGTAAAAATATTTGAAAAAAATCATATATCAATATTTTTTAAGTTAACCTTAAACTATTTATTGACAATTATTAAATTATTTAATGATGATGTCATGTAGTCAATGAATTATATTTCATTATTACAGACAGTAACAATATTAAGAAAAAGAAATACATTTATCCTACCTGTATTAACCTTAACTTGAGGAATATTTTTGAAGGATTTTTACTTTCTCTTGCCTATATGAATACATAAGAAGGAAAGTATTGTTTTCATGTCGATTTTTCGAAATCGAGTTTTCACTGGATCTACACGTTTTCAGACCCCCTGAACCCAAAAAACATGTTTTTAGCGATTGGTCTGAGTGTGTGTGTGTGAACAGCATATCTCAAGAACGGAACATCGTACGAACTTGAAACTTAAGTTACATACCACTACCGGACCCGACACGAACATTTTCATCAAAATCGGTCAACCGGAAGTAGTAGTTTATTCGTGTAATTTTTTACTTTGCGTTAAAAAAAACGGCTCCTACGATTTTAAAAAAAAAGCCTCATTTACTAAAATTGTTATGCTCTACAAGACAGGGTAGGCGCCATCTCTGCTGAAATTTTTGGTGAGGTGTTTTTCGTAAAAAAATTGTTTTTTAGGATTAGGTTTTAATATGCATTTCAGCGCAAAAATTTATTTAATAAAAGTTGTAGAAAATTTAAAATCCTACAACCTTTATTTCAAACATTTTTTTTTTTGTATAACTCGTAGTTTAGCGGTAATTAGCAATTTTCTGTTTTTAAACGCTTTTATTTAACTTACTCTTGGATCCATCAAATCTTGCAACTTAAAATTTTAATACTTCTACCGTATCAATATGAATCAAACTTTGCACACTTGTTTATCTTCGATGACAATACGCTGTCATAAAAAAAAATTTACAAAAAAAAATATTTTTTTTTTTTTTAACTTACTCTTGGATCCATCAAATCTTGCAACTTAAAATTTTAATACTTCTACTGTATCAATATGAATGAAACTTTGCACACTTGTTTATCTTCGATGACAATACGCTGTCATAAAAAAAAATTTACAAAAAAATTTTTTTTAAACGCTTTTATTATTACAAAATAACTTACTCTTGGATCCATCAAATCTTGCAACTTAAAATTTTAATACTTCTACCGTATCAATATGAATCAAACTTTGCACACTTGTTTATCTTCGATGACAATAGGTGTTTGTAAAAAAAAATTACAAAAACATTTCAAAAAAATTACAAAAATATTTTTTAAAAAATTTAAAAAACGCTTTTATTTAACAATTACTTAAAAAAGTAACTAAAAAGAAAAAAATAAAAAAAATTTACAAAAAAAAATTACAAAAAAAATCACAGAAAAAAAATTATAAAAAAAATAAAAAAAAATAAAAAAAAAATTTTTAAGAAACGCTATTATTTAACAATGATTCAAATAAAAAATGAACTAAAAAGAAAAAATAAAAAAAATTACAAAAAAAATTACAGACATTACTGTTACAAATAAAAGCGTGGCGCATTTTTATACAACGAATATTTTACAATAAAAATGCGCCACGCTTTTATTTGTAACAGTAATGTCTGTAATTTTTTTTATTTTTTCTTTTTAGTTCATTTTTTATTTGAATCATTGTTTCTCACCAAAACGTGTGAAAATCGAGTTTTTTTAAGATTTCGGCCTTATAATTACCGACAAAAGTGTATAGGCGACATTTACCGACAAAAGTGTATAGGCCCTATAATAAAATTTATAGGAAATTAAAAGATATATAACTTTTATTTCGAGCATTTTTCTCTACAGAGCCTAGTTTGCGTGAAAGAGTGATTTTCCGTATTTTTAAGCCAAACTGAGGTCGATTTTCATTTTGCGATTTTCACTCATGATTAAAATAAGGTTATGTTTTTTGAGGTTAGTTTTTTGTTTATTTCTAATGTTTTATTACTACTGTTACGTTATATTGTTTAAATTACAGTAAAATCTCTCTATAGCGGAATTGAAGGGACCATGAGGTACCGCCGCTATAAAGAGAGTTCCGTTATAGAGAGAGCGAGTAATTAAAGGTGGGAGGGAAGTTGGAGTACTAATTTTTCTGTACAAAATAACTTATATACGTATGTAAATGGTGCATGGAATAAGTTTTTGAAAAACTACTGAATAGAGAACTTTATGACGAATGTTTAATACAGTAGATTACTTCAATACAGTGAGATATTTAAATTAATTACATAAAGTGTAGGTTATTAACTTAACAAGAAATTTGGATACAAACTGGTTTTATTAGATGTTGTGTTACTAATGTTTAACAATAGAATTTCACTTTTCGTATTGAACTTTTTTCAATAATCATTCATACAGTACATACCGTAATAGATAGCTTAAAATTAATTAGCACTGAAACTCGTTTTTCACTGAACAGTAATAAACATAGGATACATACAATTAAAATCTCCTAAAACATTGGTTACACAAACACAAAAAAATACACAGTAGGCCTACAGTATATATTTTTTTCGTTATTAAGGAAACAATGACTGTGAAATACATTTCATTTCGTAAAATAAGTTGTAAATTTTGTTTCGTTTTCAATTCATAAAACATGTCTTCAATCTCATTTTCAATGTTTAAAACTTGTAAATTTTCATTTACATATTGGCAATGACAGTGCGTGGAAACGACAAGAATAGCGTCTAGTGCCTGTTTACTTGAAGGGACAACATTTCTGTTTCCATTTCATCATCATCACTTTCTTGCTCGTTGTTTTGGGCTAAGACATTTTCGATTATTGCATCATTGCCAACATCTGCTGAAGTGGCTAAGTCATTGTCTGCCCCTACATAGGCGTCTAAATCCATATCCTGAAGATATTGTTTTGCCGCTATAGAGAGATTTTTGTGCCGCTATAACGAGAGTTAAATACATTATCGTAGTATACGAAAGGGTCGGGGTCGGCAAATAATGCCGCTAAAGAGAGATTTCTGCTATATAGAGTTCCGCAATAGAGCGATTTTACTGTATTTGCATTGGTAAGAGAAAGTTGTGTGAGTGTTTCACACCAGATTTTTTTAAATATTTTTCCCGTTTTTATCGTTAAAAATACTGTAAGGTCGCATACGAAATACTCGCAAAATGTGAAAAATTATGCGGGGGGGGGGAGGAGGGAATAGCAGAAAAGACTCCAAAATACAACCAATGTTGAAGAAAATCTTTGGACATTTCCTGAATTAAAATGCCAGAGTAATTGCGTACGTAAATAATAATAATAATAATAATAATAATAATAATAATAATAATGAAGTGAATCGAAATAATCATCACGACAAGAAAGTCTAAAAAGGAAAGATAAAGTCGAGTTATTCGTAATTACACATAACTTGTGTTAAGGTTATGTAAAATATTATAAGAAAAAACGTAACATAATTGAATGAAGTTGTTGAAAAGATGTTTTGTTGCTAATAAAAAAACAACACAATAATGATTATAATGAAATAGAAAACAATGAATGAGAGAATAAAATAAAAATAAAGTGTTTGTTTCAGTTATGTGAACGCATGTTATCGTATGTAAGCATAGCCTACGGTACTTTACATACGGCATCATTTTGTGACAATAACCGCGTAATGATCCACCAGGAAGAAAAAATGTCACACTTGATGCTCAGAGACAATTCATCAAGAGAAAGTGAAAACAACTAGTTTAGTTATAAATCGTACAAAATTTTTCATCTGGATGCTTTATCCAAGATGACTCCATCCAGGGTAAGTCTATCTATTCATTGCATACGTTACACATTACAAAAAATCATTTTTTATACGTTGTTGTTGTTTAGGTCATCAGCCAAAAGGCTGGTTTGAACCTGTAGAGGTTTTACTAAGTAAAACGAGGAGTGAGGTGGTTTACCGTTGCCTTCCTCACTGAGTGGAAAAGTACGCTTATCAGCATGCCGGGCCCTCTGAAAAACACATATTTCCACTCTGCAAACGACACCTTCACTTCATTCACCACAGGGTCTGGCTGTATAATGAAATTCATTACTTTCAGAGGAGATAACTCTGATTAGTGTCTTTTGCACCTCTACCTCTTCTGTTCTTAAATGATTCAGTCATTTAATTGGCTGACCATGTGATAAGAAACAGAACTATTTATTTTAGCCCTGCAACGAACAGATTGAGTGTAAATAATTTGACACTCCACCTGTCCGTCATGGGCAGATATTTTATACGTTATAAAAATCATTTAATCCTTCACCGTCTGCATTAGCAGTAATTGCATAACAGTCGGACGTTTTTTTTCTCTTTAACTCTTTATTTACAACTGTAAAATTTTACAACAAGTAAATGTGATGATTATGATAATAATGTAAATGACATGATAGGCATGAGAGGGGTAAAGCCCCCATTGGTGCCTCGCCAAAAATGAAAATTGTATATAAAATTAGCAGGTCTCTACTCCAGCGACTTTTAAGGCGTCTATGGGGATTATCAGGTAAATCAGGGAAGGTGGAAAGTGAACGCACCAGTGGGTTCTCGTTTTCGTGCGACTTGTCGTGAAAGCGTTTGTAGGGCCTATAGGTATTCGATGGAATTTTGTACAAGTGGTGTTTTCAAATCTGTATGTAAGGTTTTGTTGCTAACGTAAAGAGGTGCATTTGTTATAAGGCGTAATGTCTTTGACTGGTATGCTTGAATTCGTTGCAAGTTAGAGGGTTTGGTTGAACAGTAAATTTGGGACCCGTAGGTCCACATAGGTTTCAAAAGAGAACAATACATGCGTAATTTTTGTATCATTGGTAAATTTTGATCGTTTGTGAAGTAGGGAATATAGAAGTTTAAGTCGGGAATTCAGTAATAAACGTTTCCGTTTGACATGTGTGCGCCAAGTTAGTCGTTTATCAAAAGTCAGACCGAGATACTTGACCGTATCTGTTTTTGTGAAAGGTTCATTGTCTATGATACTGGTGGGCAATCACCCATGACGGAGTGTGAAAATTACGTGAAGGGATTTTGCCGTATTAAGTTTTATTTTCCATGTTTTACACCATTCGTGTAGAAGATTGAGATGATGTTGGAGTGTTAGTGAAGCGTGTATAGAGTTTTGGTCTCGGGCTAATATCGCTGTGTCGTCAGCGTAGGTAGCAGTGAGGGTCTCGGGTAGGGCCGGTAGTCGGACGTTAAACAAAAATCTATCTATTTACTATCTCTTGCCTTTATGAATTCATAGGAAGGAAAGTATTGTTTTCATGACGATATCTCGAAATCGAGTTTTCACCGAATCTACACGTTTTCAGACCCCCTGAACCCAAAAAACATATTTTTAGCGATTGGTCTGTGTGTGTGTGTGTGTGTGTGTGTGCGCGCGCGTGTGTGTGTGTGCGCGTGTGTGTGTGTGTGTGCGCGCGCGCGTGTGTGTGTGTGCGCGCGCGTGTGTGTGTGTGTGTGTACAGAATATCTCAAGAACGGAACATCGCACGAACTTGAAACTTGAAACTTTAAGTTACATACCACTACCGGACGCGACACGAACATCTCCATCAAAATCGGTCAACCAGAAGTAGTAGTTTATTCGTATAATTTTTCACTTTTTTGCGATTTTCTCAAAAACTGGTCCTACGATTTTTTTTAAATCGCCTGGTTTAACAAATTTTTTATTGTCTACAAGATAGGGTAGGCGCCATGTCTGCTGAAATTCTTGGTGAGGCTGTTTTCACGTAAAAAAATTAATTTTTTTTAAGATTACGGCTTTAATATGCATTTTAGCGCAAAAATTTATATAAAAAAATGTAGAAAATTTAAAATCCTACAACTTTTATTTCAAACTTTTTTTGTATAACGCTTAGTTTAGCGGTAATTAGAGATTTCCAGTTTTTTCTCACGAAAACGTGTGAAAATCGATTTTTTTAAGATTTCGGCCTTAGATTGCATTTTACGACAAAAGTATATATAATGAATTTTATAAGAAATAAAAAGATCTACAACTTTTATTTATAGCATTTTTCTCTACAGAGCCCAGTTTAGCGTGAAAGAGTGATTCTCCGTATATTTAAGCCAAACCGAGTTTGATTTTCATTTTGCGTCTTTCACTCATGATTAAAATAAGGTTATGTTTTTTGAGGTTAGCTTTTTGTTTATTTCTAATGTTTTATTACTAATGTTAGGTTAATTGTTAATTATTTGCATTGGCAAGAGAAAGTTGTGTGAGTGTTTCACACCAGATTTTTACTTTCTCTTGCCTACATGAACAATATAGGAAGGAAAGTACCTATTGTTTTCTTGTCGATTTTTCGAAATCGAGTTTTCACCTGATCTACACATTTTCAGACCCCCTGAATCCAAAAAACATGTGTTTAGCGATTGGTCTGTGTGTGTGTGTGTGTGTGTACAGAATATCTCGAGAACGGAACATCGTACGAACTTGAAACTTAAGTTATATACCTCTACCGGACCCGACACGAACATTTTCATCAAAATCGGTCAACCGGAAGTAGTAGTTTATTCGTGTGATTTTTCACTTTTTTGTGATTTTCTCAAAAACGGGTCCTACAATTTTTTTTAAATCGCCTGTTTTACTAAAGTTTTTATGCTCTACAAGATTGGTTAGGCGCCTTGTCTGCTGGCATTCTTGAGAGGCTGTTTTCTCGTAAAAAATTGTTTTTTTAAGATTGCGGCTTTAATATGCATTTCAGCGCAAAAATGTTTATAATAAAAGTTGCAGACAATTTAAAATCCTACAACTTTTATTTCAAACATTTTTTTGTATAACGCTTAGTTTAGCGGTAATTAGCGATTTTCTGTTTTTTTCTCCGAAAACGTATGAAAAATTGAATTTTTTTTAAAGATTTCGGCCGTAGTAAGCATTTTATGACGAAAATGTATATATAAAATTTATAGGAAATTAAAAGATCTACAACTTAGATTTCGAGCATTTTTCTCTACAGAGCCTAGTTTAGCGGGAAAGAGTGATTTTCCGTATTTTAGGCCAAACTGAGGCAGATTTTCATTTTGCGTCTTTCGCTCATGATTAAAATAAGATAATGTTTCTTGAGGTTAGTTTTTTGTTTATTTCTAAAGTTTTATTACTAATGCTAGGTTATATTATTACTTATTTGCATTGGCAAGAGAAAGTTGTGTGAGTGTTTCACACCAGATTTTTTGTATAAGAAAAAAAGTTTCAGTAGGTAAATTTTGTTTTCCTTAGGTTAGGAAAAAGTGTAATAGGGCTAGGAATTTAAAAAAAACTGATAACTAGTAATAAGTAATTAGTGAAAATGTTGAACTACCACCTTGTGTGAGTACAAACACTGTTCGAACCATTCAACAAAAACTATTAATTTATACTTGAGGTCAATTTACCAAAAAGGGTTATTTTTGGATTCAATGTTCCTTTTTGAAGCTTTGGTGAGAGATAGAGAGATAAAACTTAGCAGACATGTACTTCTTGGCTCTATAAAGAGATGGAACAGTTTTTAATTTTGTTTTGTACTTTTAAAATTGCCCATAACAGACAGGTGAAGTGTCAAATTATTTACACTCAATCTGTTCGTTGCAGGGATAAAATAAATAGTTCTGTTTCTTATCACATGGTCAGCCAATTAAATGACTGAATCATTCAAGAATAGAAGAGGTCGAGGTGTAAAATACACTAATCAGAGTTATCTCCTCTGAAAGTAATGAATTTCATTACACAGCCAGTGTATAATGAAATTATACACCTGTGGTGAATGAAGTGAAGTTGTCATTTGCAGAGTGGAAAATATATGCTTTTAAGAGGGCTCGGCATGCTGATAAGTGTACTTTTCCATTCAGTGAGGAAGTCAATAGTAAACCACCTCACTCCTCGTTTCACTTAGTAAAAAATCTACAGGTTCAAACCAGCCTTTCAGCTGATGACCGAAACAACACTTTTAAAATTATTCTCAAAAATGTCCATCAAACGGATTGGAAAATTAAAAATATCTAGCAAAATAAGTAATATAATGAAAGCGTTAAAAAATCCTTCCATCAAATGGTAAAGAAAAGTGTACTCTTGCAAATAATAAAAAACTGCAAAGTCCTATTGCAACAAGAACTTTAAAAAGGGAGATCAATTTTACCAAATTTAATATCGCAGATATACTGTAAAATCAATCGACTGGAAGTAGTACTTCTTTATTCATCCAATTTTCACTTTTTTCAAGTTTTTCAAACACGGCTCTATTTTTTTTTTAAATTGCCTCATTTACTACATTTTTTAAGATCTACAAGATAGGTTAAGCGCCATGTCTGCTGAAATTCTTGGGGGGCGGTGTTATGCTCTCGAAGGAGAAACTGTTTTTTTAAGATTGTGGCCTTAATATGCATTCTACGGCAACAATGTAATGCTAATCAAAGTTGTAGAACATATTTTTAAAATCTACAAATTTACTTCAAACGTATTTTTTACAATGGTATTAAGCGTCAATTAGTGATTTTCTGCATTTTTTTCATCGAAATCGGTAACAAAATGGGATTTTTTTAATATTGCGGTCTTAGTCAGTATTTTATGAGAAAATTGTATTGTATTGTTAATTAAAAATTAACAATTTAAAAAATCTACACCTTTTATCTCAAGCATTTTATTTTACAGAGCGTCATTTAATCAATTAGCGATTTCCCGTATTTTAAATTGAACAGCGGTTAATTTTCATTTTGCATCATTAACTCATGATTAAAATTAGGTTGTTTTCATTTTACATTGTTTACAAATAATTAAATGTAGGATATGGTTTTATTAACATTGACATGAGAAAGTCGCGTGAATGTTTCACACCAGATTTTTCAATTTTGTTTTGTCAACTTCCTTTAAAATTTTTTCATTCCTTCATTCAAACCGAAGCTGTTATTATACTTTTAAATCTTGGTTACAGAGTCCAAACCTTTGAGCCATAAATGAGTAACTTTCAACTAAAGAACAAAAAACTTAAAACCAAAAAAATAAATTCCTATTTCTCAGTTCCGATAAATGTTTTAACGAGCAACAAGAATCTTTCACCAAAAAGTGGCAGGCAACTTTAGTTGCCACTTTTGGCAACCTTGTAAGCCTTATAACCTTGTTTAGCCTTGCAAAAAAATGTTGTTAAACGAAATTCCTAATTTTTTTTTTTTGAAAGAGAAGCATATACTTTTGACATTAATTAGCCCTATCCTTCCACCCCTCATTCCTTCCGAAAGTATCCTAGCAAATTTTTAATTAAAAATTGTAATATTTGTTAGAAATAAAAGTATCTTCTAATTAAATTCAGGATTCAGATAAAAATTATTAAAGCTCACAGTGAGATTCTTGAGTATTTATTGATAATAATATTTTTCAAAATACAGATCGACCCAGGTTTGACCAAAACAGGATTAATTAGTTTCTTTCTGCATGTATATTTTTGACGTACGTGAAATTTTAGCTTTTATTTGTTACTGGGAACTACATTGTTGACAACTACCCAATTTGATCGCTGCTTTTTGCTGTATTTTTTTTTCTTGACGTGGATTAGACATAAGTTTGAACAGGGACCCTCAGTAGAGTTTGTTCATGGATGGCTGTCAACTGGTCACCATACAAAGTTGCTTGCCCAACCGGTGTTACTTAACATATAGGCCTAATAGCGACTTTCTACCAGCTGACTGACTGGGCTGGCCCAAAGGCCGTACGCTAATTTAAAGGTTTTTTTAAAATTTAGTTTATTTAAAGTCGCATAACCCACCGGTTTGGTCTAGAGGTAAAGTCGTCGCCAAAATCAGCTGTTTAACAGCTGATTTTCGAAAACGAAGGTTCCTGGTTCAAATCCTAGTAAAGGGTAGTTACTTTTATATGGATTTGAATACTGGACAGTGATTGCCGGTGTACTTTGATGGTTGGGGTTCAATTAACCATACTCTCTCAGGAGTGGTCGACCTGGGTCTGTACAAGACTACACCTCATTTACACATCATCCTCATCTCATTGGGTCATGGGGTTGCTTATTGTTCTGAATTGAACAGATTGCAACGTACACATATTAGGAATAAAAAAAAAAAGTCGCATAAACAACTCGGTCATTAGCGACTATGGAGGGTTTTTTTTTTTTTACGTCCGACTATTCTGCAATTACTGCTAATGCAGATGGTGATGGATGAAATGACGTTTTGTAATGTATGAAAATATGCCGTGCCTGAATGGGATTCGAACCCGAGACCGCATATTGAAAGGCAAGCTTGTCACTAACTGCGCCAATGCGGCCGGCGCAATAACCCTCAATGGAGGGCTATAAAACAGTAGGTTTTTACTTGTGAAAATTTCCAGACCCTAGCCGAGAATCGAACTCAAGACCTTCACGTTGTAGGCTAGTGGACTACTTCTACGTTACGGAGGCGACCAAATAATGTTTTATTTTAATTTTGTTACAGAATTTGAGAGTTTTCAATGAACAAGCAGTGTGTACATACACAATAGCAGTTGGATTAACTATCATATCACTACAAATAGGAATCAGTCAGGCAGCAAATGGACCTGTTCCAGTACAAACCATTATGAGGTAATAAATTTAAAAGTCTCTTGTAAAATAATTCCTATAAGTTTTTTCTTTCTCTTGCCCTATATGAACATACAGTAAAGCCCTGATTACACTGGTCTGAAAAAAAAAGGAAATTTTTTCCCCTTGGACTTTGAAGGGTGATCGTTATGTATCTTGACCCCCTGAATCCAAATCTGACCTCCGTTTCTCTCTATCACCCACCGTTTTTGAGGGGCCCCCCGAAGTTCTCGAAAAAAAACAATTAAAAGCGGTTATTCCTAATAAAGCGAGGGGCGGGGGGAGGTTGTAAGTACCCCATCCCCCCTCTATAGAAAATTTTATCTCAGTGCACGCACATTTATGCATGAAGACCAAAGGGGGAGGGGTGATATCACCGTTAGTTCAGAGGTGTAGCAGGGTGGGAAGCCGGGCCAAGTGATAAGCTTAGCTTAGTGAAAATTATGTTGAACTCGTCGAAGAATTGCTATCTGCATACGAGTCGATGGGTTACAACATGTTATTAAAATTCCACCTTTTACACCCGCATTTGGATTTTTTCCCATAAAACTTGGGAGCAGCTTACGATGCACACGGAGAAGGTTTCATCGACAGATTGCACTCTTCGAAAAACTGTTCTCTGGGAAGTGGAACTCAAGCATGTTAGCAGACTATTGCTGGTCACTCTTGCGTGAAACTCCAAGAGATCAGTTTAAGAGAAAAGCTACCTCCAAGTAAAACCACTCTCTTTAAGTATATGTATTAGATGACAAGTATCTTGAGCCAGAAAAATTGTATAAGTAAAAATTCACAAAATCTATCAATACATCAATACTCTCTTATTGTACTCTTTCAGTGTTAGGTAGGCCTTGAAGAACCATAAAAACGAGATACAACTGCACAATTTCATATCATAGTTACACCAGACTGATAAAAAGTTGAAATTTCCCAAATAAGGGGGAGTGGCCCTGCCCCTAAAAATGGTGGGTGATGGAGCAAAACGGAGGTCGGATTCGGATTCAGGTGGTCAAAATACAAATAGATCACCTATTAAAGTTCAAGGGGAATTTTTGATGCAGACCAGTGTTATCCGTGAGTGAAGCGAAAAAAAATTTTTAATCATGAACTTAAAATAAACAAATTTAATCCAAGCCAACAACAGGGTTAATACAATATGCCCTACAATGCGAAGGTTGAAAATTAGGTACAATCAGGTTTATTATGCATCATGATCCAATAGGTCTTCTCAGAATTTGT
This sequence comes from Catonia carolina, assembly GCA_035578175.1. Lineage (NCBI taxonomy): Eukaryota > Metazoa > Arthropoda > Insecta > Hemiptera > Achilidae > Catonia > Catonia carolina. The sequence goes on along the minus strand of JAQMRL010000003.1, from coordinate 74,507,849 downwards.
GGATAAGCAGCAGGCTCTTGCTGTTTTGTTTTGATCATGGCTTTCAACTCATATTAATTAAAATACAATCTAGAATAAAGCAAAGGTGTTTCCAAAACAAGAAGCAAAAACGAGTGTCTGATTTTTTAAAAAAGGCATAACTGAAGACTTTTTGTTAACGGTACAATATTGTTTTTTGTTTGCTGTTCTTTATGTTAGTGATTTATAGAGCAAAGGTTTCTGCTGTACTGTACTTACTTGAAAAGTTTTACATAAGCTTACTATGTTTTTTGTACAATAAAAGATAGTTTTTTTATGTTCAAATATTTTTTTGCGTGTGCACCTCATTTTTAGTATTTTTTCTGGTTATCCGCGATGCCCTAGCCACCCAATTCCGTGGATAATCGGGACTTTAATGTATAGGAAAGGAAACTATTGTTTTCATGTCGATTTTTCACCAGAAATAATTAGATCTCATGGTTTCAGATCTCCTGAACCACAAAAAAAACATGTTTTAGCGATTGGTCTGTGTGTATGTGTACTAGATGAACAAAATGTCTCAATAATGAAATATTGTATGAACTTGAAACTTGGAATTAAGTTAGGTACAATCAGGGAACCTGACAGAAACAATTTTATCAAAATCGGTCAACTGTAAAAGACAAGTAGTTTGTTTGTGTAATTTTTCACCCTTTGCGATTTTCTCAAAAACGGCTCCTACGATTTATTTTTTAAATCACCTCATTTACTACATTTTTTGTGCTGTAAAAGATAGGGTAAGTGGCATGTATGCTGCAATTTGTAAAGAGCTGTGCTCTCTTGGTAAGAAATTGTTTTTTTTATGGTTGCGCCCTTAATATGGTGTTTAGGGAAAAGTGTATTTATAATACAAGTTGTAGAAACTCAAACAACTTTTACAACTACAATTTTTAACACATTTTTTTCTGCAGCACTTACTTCAGCATCATTAGTGATTTTCTGTAATTTATTATTTCCGTAGAGTTTGATTTTTAATTAGCATCTTTCACTCATGAATAAAATCACGATTATGTTTTTAATTTTACATTTTTTACTCATGATTTAATATAGGTTATACTGTTCATTATTTACATTGCCAAGGAAAGTCGTGTGAGTGTTTTACACCAGATAAACTTATATAGCCCTACTAACTTATTCAGATTTATGTTAAAAAAATGCATTTCAAATTATGTTAAAACTTTTTGATGGATTGTGTATTTAGTAATTTGTGCTGTTATGTCAATCTTTTTGTTTTTTTTTTAATGAATTGCAAGCTGTCATATGGACAATAAGTTGATTTGTTAATATGAACAATGAAAACTGTTAGAAAGAATATAAGTTCAATTAGTTTCAGTATAATGTTTGATTGTCCTGGTAGTTTTCCTTGGTCACTCCCAGTGAAAGCCTGGTCAGTCTCCTGTTTGAATTCTGTGAAGTAGCGTAACCTTCCCATTTCCTACACCAATTTTTTGACTTTTCATATACAATGTATAGTATCTTATGTGACAATACACTTCATTTATTGCAAATAGACAAGAGCCTGGTTTCAATTTTAATAACCAGTTACAGTCTTTTATTTTACTGAAAATTTACTTGAAGAAAAAAATTGATTATTAATTAGCCATATCAATTTCAGTGGTTTTCTTCCGAGTCCAGTGAAATATTTTACACACGATGGAAAAGAAACAAATGATTTGGCAGGGGTTGAATCAAATGTGATTAGTACAACTTCATCATTGGTCGATAAACCGGCAGAGGAAAGGGGACAAGATGGCCGATTTGGTTATCCTATGACTGCACCTGGTAATGTAAGTATTTGACAAAAATTATCTTAATTTTTTTTATACAAAACACAGTTATCACATACACCAAAAAACTAGCACAAATAAAAAAAAATTTGCTTCGACAATACAGTGGAAACCCCCTGTTCCAGTGGGAAGCCGGATATGAGAAAATCCAGTTATGAGAAATACAAAAAGGGATGTTTGAATATCTGAAATATAGTACAGTATGAATGTACGAGGGTTATTTGGAAAGTAAGATCCGAATCTCCATAACTAAACAAACGTGACGCGAACATCGTATTGCGCATGCGTGTCGACTCCCGGCATGCCTTGTGGGTAAAGCGACACTATTTGCATTCATATTGTTGCAATGTGCTGTTTAGAGTATTAGTTCAAAAAGTTTCAAACAATTGATCAGCCTGCCGACTGTGAAATTTGTTTTTGACAGCTAGGAACATTTCAGCAGCAGAAATTCATCGCCAGATAACTGAAATGTACGGCCTCAATGCGATGACCGACAGCAAAGTGCATAAGTGGGTGAGAAATTTCAAGAACGGACGGGACAATGTCCATGGTGAACCGCGATCAGGCCAACCATCAGTGGTGACAGAAGATTTGGTTAATGCCGTGGAAGAAAAGATTCGTGAAGACCGGTGATTCACTGTTTCAAGTTTATCATTGGAGTTTCTGAATGTGAGCAGAACAACTTTGTACAAAATTGTGTCTGAAAATTTGCAATTTCACAAATTGTGTTCACATTGGGAATGCCAGGCCCCATTCTGCCATTCGAACGCAAAATCTGATCGGATCATTTGGATGGGAACAGGTTGACCAGACTTGGTGCCAAGTCCAGTCTTGGCACCAAGTGATTTTTACTTGTTCCGCTACCTAAAGGAGTTTTTCGGTGGCAAGCGGTTCGGCACAGATGACGATGTGAAAGAAGCTGTTCAAGACTGGTTATCCTCACCGGCAGCAAACTTCTATTATACAAACATACAAAAGCTTGTTGAACGTTATGATAAATGTTTAAATAAAAATGGAAACTACGTGGAAAAATAAAGAAAGATGTAACAAATACAATAAAAAAGGTTTTTTGAAAAAATCTTACATTGTTTATTTTTTTTTTTGAAATCGGACCTTACTTCCCGAATAACCCTCGTACAATGGATGTACACAATTGAAAGACACCAAGTTATCAATTACAATTTACATATGTAGACTATATTTGGTTACAAAACGTACTACAGTATACAATATGTCAAAAATGAAAAAAATATGGACGTACTGTACAATATTAGGTTTTACAGCACACGTACAGAAGATATGTACAGTTGTATTAATAACAAGCTCATGAATTTCTAAAAACTTTTTTTTTTAATTCATTTATTTAACGTCGCATCAACTACAACGGTCATTAGCGACGACGTTGGGGTGTAACTATTATACGATGGAGGATGAAATTATATTTTGCAACGTATGAAAATATGCCATGCCTGAGTGGGATTCGAACCCAGGACTGCATGATTAGAGGCGAGCACGTTACCAACTGCGCCAATGCGGCCGGCTCTATAAACTTTGTTGTGACTAACATCACAACAAACACAACTTAATACATAATAGATTTATTTATACAACTTAATAATATTAACGTAATAATCCGCATAGTTATGTTATTTAAGTAATGTTCATGGTACTTTTCTAATTCCTTCAACAAGATCCATGCTAATTTCCATAAATCCATATTAATTTAGGCTTTTTTTTATTCTGTCTGGATATGGGAGGATCTGGATAAGAGGTTTCCACTGTATTTATGTTTGTGCTTCGACAATAAATGAATTAAAATCACGGTGGAAATGTAATTCAAATTTGATGTAAGCTTATTAATTTGTTTGTGATAAAATTATTCACTGTATTTTTTGATCATAACTTATAGGTAGTATTTTACTAAACATATATCATCACCCCTAAAATGCAGAGAGAGGAAGCTAGAAATTTAAGCCACCTTAATATGTAGAAGTGAGAGGGTTTGCTTCTATCGCAGATGAATTACCCCAAATTTTTAGATACTATTAGATAATATATTAGATCGCCATAGCAGGCACAAGTGGAGTTTTAAATTATTTGCACTTGATCTGCTAGTTCCAGGGCTACAAAAAATAGTTCTGTTTCTTTATCACATGATCAGCCAATTATATGACTGAAGCATTCAGTATATAACTATTATATGACTGAAGAACAGAAAAGGTAGAGGTGTAAATGACACTAATCAGAGTTATCTCCTCTGAAAGTAATGAATTTCATTATACAGCCAGACCCCGTAGTGAATGAAATGACGGTGTCATTTGCAGGGTGGAAAATTTATGCTTTTCAGAGGGCCCAGCATGCTGATATGCACTTTTCAACTCAGTGAGTAAGGTAATGGTAAACCACCTCACTCCTCGTTTTACTTGGTTAAACCTCTTGAGGTTCAAACCAGCCTTTCGGCTGATGACCTAAACAATAACAATATATTAGATACTATTAGAATGGAACTGAATGTTCACGACCTGAATGGGATGATTTCAGAATATCGTAATCGATGGAGGGAGCACATAGAGAGAATACCTGAGGGAATGCCCTCAGTGTTTTGAAATACAAATCGGTGGGGAGGAGAGATGTTGGGAGGCCACGCAAAAGATGGCAATAATTCAGTAGTATGTCGCTGTTGTGAGTCAGAACAGGCGGAAGCCTAATCCTTGATGGTGAGGAGGAGGAGGAGGAGGAGGAGGAGGAGGAGGAGAAGATTAAATAATAAATAAGCTAGATTCATGATGAAGACAATAATTAATTTATTAAAAAATTTCCAGGGTTATGGAGGAGTGCAAGGTGTATACATGCCAACAAAAATTGACCTAGGTGGTGTACTGATTGGAGCTGTTATTGGTTTTGGAGCGGTCGTCATTTTACCAAAATTGTTACAGATACTTTCTTCACCGCATCCACATCACTCAGGCTACGCACGAAGTAAGTATAGACGATTATTTACACTGAATGACATCATAATCTATAAAGAATATTATAATTCTATAGATAATATAATTCTATAGTATAAAGAACTGCATCAAACCAGTCGAGAGACTTATGACAAAAAAATATCTATAATAAATATATTATTGTTTTCTTTGTAACTTAGTATGTACGAGGGCTATTCAGAAAGTAGGGAATGTTTTGTAAATAAACAGAAACTATGTAAAAGAAAAATTTTTTATTATATACATCTGAAAGAGTGACTAAAATACTACTTTTCTACATAGTCACCAAGCAAATTGAGGCACTTGTCATAGCGGTGGACAAGCTTCAAAATTCCTTCGTCATAGAAATCCGCCGCCTGCGACCGCAGCCACTCAGTGACGCGCGCCCGGAGTTCCTCGTCGTCGTCGAAGCGCTGTGTTGCTAGCCAGTTCTTCATTCTTGGAAACAAGTGAAAATCACTCGGTGCAAGATCAGGACTATAGGGTGGATGAGGGAAAACCTCCCATTTGAATGAATCAAGGAGTTCTTTTGTGCGGTTTGCCGTGTGAGGTCGGGCATTGTCATGAACAAAAGATTTTTGACGACAACTTTCCTCGGCGCTTGTTTTGAACTGCTCTCCTAAGGTTGCGCAATGTTTGGCAGTACCGATCAGAGTTTATTGTTGCACCACGGTCGAGAAAGTCAATGAGCAGCACACCTTGCAGCACACCCAAAACACGGGCGCGCGTCACTGAGTGGCTGCGGTCGCAGGCGGCGGATTTCTATGACGAAGGAATTTTGAAGCTTGTCCACCGCTATGACAAGTGCCTCAATTTGCTTGGTGACTATGTAGAAAAGTAGTATTTTAGTCACTCTTTCAGATGTATATAATAAAAAAATTTTCTTTTACATAGTTTTTGTTTATTTACAAAACATTCCCTACTTTCTGAATAGCCCTCGTATTTATGTAACATAGTCACTAGTGACCTAGTAGTCGACCTTAAATAAATAATTAATTGGCAAATTACAAGATAACTAATATGTTAAAAATACTGATGAAAAAGTATTGCACTTACTCATTTATGATGTCTGAACAACATTTAACACATTTTAGGATCATCAGGGGTGCCTCTTTTTCTTCTTTTTTCCACCAGCTCTTTCCAGTTCCCAAGCCTGGTGCTGCGGATCATATGGACAGTACTTCACCTCTTTATCACGGCCATTTTTGATTCATCCTTTTACACAAAAGTTTGTTTTAATGTATTGCAAGGTCAACAAATGAATTAAGAATCAGTGCAAAGTAATAATTGTATAAAAAAACTGCTCTATTGACAAAACTTTACACAAAAACTATATATATATATAAGATGATTCAAAACTATACGACAATCTCTTGGGATCTCATTCTATAGCTAAAAATAAGAAAAAAAGTTCATATAAACATATGCCTGAAAACGCTTAGTTAGTGAGTTACGGCTAGCGAGAAATTTCACCTAGAACTCTGTACCCTCGGTGAAGTAAGGCCGTATAAAAATGTTTAAGGTAGTTACAAACATACAAATACGATTGTTTCTTATGTTTTTTTAATCTGAAAAATTGAATAAAATTGGTTGCAGAACTGTAAATGCAATGCTTTCAGAGATATCTTACATAAAACACAAGAATTGGTGCCAAGAAATAATACATTTTTGTGTTTAACGTAAGATTACTTCCATAAATGGTAAATGAAGGTGTATTTTTTCTTAAATAAATTTGTAGAAAATTTAATTCTGAAAAGATTCATGTGATTCACTCAGGAAAAAATGAATAATAGATATTGAAATTTCGCTTTATTTAAAATCAAAACAGAGTAACAGCTGCAGCTGTTACACCCAACCTATTTGTATGTTTGTAACTACCTCAAACATTTTTATACGGCCTTACTTCACCGAGGGTACAGAGTTCTAGGTGAAATTTCTCGCTAGCCGTAACTCACTAACTAAGCGTTTTCAGGCATATGTTTATATGAACTTTTTTTCTTATTTTTAGCTATAGAATGAGATCCCAAGAGATTGTCATATATTTTTGAATCACCCTGTATATTTTTTTTAATCAAATATCTTATGTAGGATTATCAACAGCCATATTGTTTCAAATAGAAATATATATTTCTAACCACCAGAATAAGGTAACAGTAAACACTTACCATTGTTTAGAGTGCTTTCAAGTATCTTGTACACATCATTGGTAAGTGTTTGCTGTTACCAGATTCTGATGGTTAGAAATATATTAAATATATTTAATATATATATTTAAATTCAAAAACTATATAATATCTCAAAACATAAATTTTGTCAATGTATTCATTTTTTTTTTATTCTAAAATCGCTATGAATTAAACATTCCACCACAAAGACATATAGACCTACTATTGAAATTAAAAATCTCCTAAACATAAAATGTTACATTTTTTTTGTTTCAGGTACTGGTTTAGATGAGATGACATCGAGTTTAACAAATGTGATCGACAGAGTTGATTTTGCACTTCATGAACAAAACATTAACAGTACTGTTTGTTTAGAAAGGGCACTCTGTCAATTTTTACAATCATCATCACCAGGCAGTGTTGTTGAATCTTTAACAAGGTAAAATGAACATTTTTTTTAGTTCTAATGTTTGTATGTTGGAATCTGTTTAGTTTAGAACAATAAGCAACTCTATGACGCAATGAGATGAAGATGATGTGTATGATGTACGAGGGCAGTCCAGAAAGTCTGTTTTGCGTTGTAGCCGCTAGGGGCGGAGATATCGCGGCCATTTTGGTGCCGCGGCGTTTCTCCGTTCAGTGGCTATCCAGCTGTGCTAGCGAGAGGTCTTTGTCGCTCTTTGTTGTTTTCAACAACAATTTAAAATGTGTGCCGCAATTCAAAATCCCGCCAGTTGTGAAGTACGGTCGGTAATACGGTTTTTGTTGGCTAAAAACAATAAACCAATTGAGATTTATCGCCAAATCTGTGAAGTTTATGGGAACGATGTTTACACTGAAAGTGAAGAAAAGCATTTGTGCATTCAGTTCAAAAATGGCCAAACTAATGTTCACGAGGAAGAACGAAGTGGACGGCCAAGCCTCGTGACTGATGACATTGTGAATAAAGTCAATGAGAAGATTAGAGAAGACCGTCGATTCACCATAAGAAAGCTATCGCTTTTTTCCCACAAATTTCAAAAAGTTTATTGCACGAATTTGTTACAGAAAAATTAGGTTTTTCCGCGTAGCTGCAGGAGGGTGTGACTAATTGGTTAAAATCACAGGCGGTAGACTTTTATGACGCCGGCATTTCAAAATTAGTTCACCGCTATGATAAGTGTCTTAATTTGCTTGGTGATTATGTAGAAAAATGGCATTTTAGTTGCACTTTCATATGTATATAATAAATTTGTTTCTTGTACTTAGTTTTTTTTTATATCAAAACGTGACAAACTTTCTGGACTGCCCTCGTAAATGAGGCCTTGTACACACTCAAGCCGACCATTTTTAAGAGAGTATGGTTAATTGAACCCCAACCATCAACGTACACTGGTATTCACAATCTACAATTCAAATCCTTATAAAAGTAGACCTACGTTTATTAGATTTGAACCACGGAACATTCGTCTCTGAAAATCAACTGTTTAACTGAGGTTGTGACATCAAATTTGATTAACATTTGGAAATAGAGAAGAAAGCTGGCAAATTTCAAGCAGTGTGTGGAAGTATTAGCAGAACCCTAGGCAGGAAAACTAGGAAAGAAACTAAGATAAAATTTTATAAGGTGTTGGCTGTGCCAGTCCTACTATAAATGTCCGGTCCGTTGGCGCAGTGGTTAGCGCAACTGGCTTCTACACCAAGGTCCCAGGTTCGATTCCCGGTCAGGTCTGGCATTTTTTCATTATCATCATTGTCCACCGTCTGAATTATCAGAAATTGCAGAACAGTCAGACATAAACCAAAAATAAATAAATAAATAAATACTTTGTGTTGTGTGGTTCCAAGCTCTGTGTAGTTACGGGGTGAAGAGTATGGGTGACGTATAATGAATGAGTGACGCATGCTGGGAGAACGATTGTTGTATTACTCTGATACAAAACATTCGTATTAAAATTTTCCGTATTTAACATATTTGTTTGTATTTATTACATTTATTTATTTACATATTTTGATATAAATTGGTAAGCTAAATATTATGAATCTGACCAAGTTAATAAGCTGTTAGGTATTTGTTAAATTAATGCGCCGGATGATAAGAATATTTTTTAGTCTAGTTAGTACACGCTACCACTACAAATGCATCAACTGTGAAACACTACTAACATTCTCCCACTACTATAACAACACATTGCATTCCTTCCAACTACATGGAGCTGGGACTCAAGAATTTATGTCCTAGTTCCTGTACGGAAGTGAGTCAAGGATTAGTACAAAATCACAAGAGAGTAGAGTACAGGTGGCAGAGATGCCATTCCTGTAAAGAACAAAGGATTACAATTGTAGGGACCAACTAAGAAATGAGAATGAGCACGTAGAGAGAATGCTTGAGAAAAAGATCCCCCTAAACGTTTTGAAATATAGACAAGAGGGAAGGAGAAACGTTGGAAGGCCACACAAGAGATGGCAATGATTCAATGGTGTTGATACTATTATGAGTCAGATCATGTGGAAGCCTAATCATTGATCGTGAGAAGAAGAAATCTGACATATCATAATCACAAAACTTCTAATAATTTTCAAAAAACTAAAATCTCAAAATTCTAAACAATTATTAATTTTATCAAATTTCTTTTCTTTTCAGGAATCCATTGTTTACATCTTTAATTGAAGGATCTAGAATTAAAGGAATAGTTGAAGTTAGTCATTCACCAAACGGATGTGAAAATATGATCACAAAATGTCCACTTAATCAAGAAATACTGACAAATGCATTCAGAGCTTTAGTTAACGTTTAATGTCATCAATAAATTAATTTTTGTTACTTTCATGAACAAAAATTACCGCCTGCATTTAAAATATAAAGATATTAAAAACACATTTATGTTTTATTATATTTTATAAATTATATTGTTGTATAATATGTAAACTCGGATGATTTTTAGTATTTATTTTATTATTTTATTTATAAATAGTAGCTACTATTAAGTATTGTATTCACTAAAGAAATAGGATAGTTGAATGGTCAAAAAAAATTTGTTTTTTGCTCACTTCTTTTATCATTTTGACCTAATAATAGGCCGACCGGTGGTTTAGTGGTCAGCGCAACTGGCTACTAAGCCGGGGTCCTGGGTTTGATTCCCGGTCAGGTCTGGCATTTTTTTCATCTTTAAATCACCACATATCATTACCTACGCACAAGCCCAAGGCTTATGTAGGCATCATCACTCAATAAAAAACTTTTTTTTAAATAACGACCACATATTTTTCCCATGCTAGATGCTTCTTTTTCGTCTTTTCCAAGCCTTTTTAATTTTTTTTACTAAACTCTTTCTTCCTTTTTTAACCATTTCGCGTTAGAAGAGAGAGAAAGAAATTTAAAAACCACCTACAACTTTTTTATTTAATTTTTTAATGTCAGTTGCTTAATAACCCACTGGGTTGGTCTAGAGGAAAAGTCGTCGCCAAAATCAGCTGTTTAACAGCTGATTTTCAGAGACGAAGGTTCCTGGTTCAAATCCTAGTAAAGGTAGTTACTTTTATACGGATATGAATGCTAGACAGTGGTTACCGGTGTACTTTGATGGTTGGGGTTCAATTAACCATACTTTCTCAGGAATGGTCGGCCTGAGTTTGGACAAGACTACACCTCATTTACACGTCATACATATCATCCTCATCTCATTGGGTCATGGGGTTGTTTATTGGTCTGGATTGAACAGATTGCAACGTACACATATTAGCATTAAAAAAAAAACGTTGCTTAATAATTTGGATTATCAAGGTTCTTCAATGTAATATATGTTACTAGCTCCCCATCTCTACTTCATCCAAGTATATTTTTGTTTAATTTCAATAATTTTTAAATTAGGGTGATAAATAAATCAAATATAAGATTTTTCTGATTTGAAAAAATCTTATATACTATATTTATTTGAACATCTCCACTGTATTTCCGATTCAGACATCTACCTCATCCAGAACTTAATAAACAAAAAAATATTGGTTTAAGGGTTGAACACCATTTTTTACTCATTACAGGTACATTTTTTTATCATAAAAAGGTAATTTTTTTAATGTTACTCTATGTAACATCTCTACAAGTTTCACCATCTTACTCACCCAAACTTTATTGGTTAAAGGGTTGAACATGCTTTCTGACTTTTTAGGGGTACATTTTGGTAATGGTTGCAGGGTATTTTTTGTAGTTCAACTATAAGTAACATCTCCACCGAGTTTCATCTAGCTTGTCTTGTTTTAATTAGCTTGTCTGAAACTTAGTAAATAGAAAATATTGGTTTAAGGGTAAAACACCCTTTGTCAATCCCTTAACGGTGGAATGTCAAAATCATTTATGTTTAACTTTTCTATTTACCCTAAAGGAAATATTTCCTCCAAATGTTAGCATTCTAGCTATTTTGCAAGTAGGTGATAAGTGGGTGAGTCAGTCAGTGAGAGCTTTCCCTTATATATTCTACAATACTTATACATAAATTTAAGCAATGCTGTTGTGCCTCTTTTCCCTTAAATAACCTAACCTAATTATGTATAAGATATTTTAAATTTTATCAACAAATTATAACTTTGTTATCAAATCAGTAATGGGTGTAATTTTCTATTCTTCTTCTTCTTCTTCTATATGCCTGCTCCACGTCAGAGATTGGCAATCATCATCATGATTCTAACCTTGGAACCAGCCGCTCTGAAGAGTTGAACTGAGGTGGTCCCAAACCACTCCCGCAGGTTCCCCATCCAAGAAATTCTCCTTCTCCCCGGTCTTCGTTTACCTTCAATTTTGCCTTCCATGATGCACTGTAGTAGGTGGTATTTCTTATTCCGTACTATATGGCCAAAATATTGGAGTTTCCATCTTTTGATATTGAAAAGAAGTTCTGTATTTTTGTTCAAACGGCTTAGAACTTCCCCATTTTTAATTTTATCCTTCCATGAGATGCAGAGCATCCGCCTATAAGTCCACATCTCAAACGCCTCCAATTTCCTTTCCAAGAACTTAGTCAATATCCATCCCTCATGACCATAAATGAGTACAGGAATTACATAACATCTGAGTATGCGAAGTCTTGTATTGAGTTTGAGTTCTCTATTGCAAAGCAAAGCAATTTTCTATTAATTAAAAAAAGTGTTTTTATTCGTATCCCTACATTTTTACTATAATATAATTATTTAAATAAGTTACCTATGTAAAAAATAATTTATAATTGTTACCTATTTATATATTTTACCTCAGGGAATTTGTTTAAATAAAATGTACCTTATTTGAAAATAAATAAATAAGAAAATAGTAATCATTCTTTCTTTACCTATACATTAAATAAATGCAAGAAACTGTTAAAATGAAGAAGGTGGGGCGGTGTGCTCTGACAAAAGTTTGAGATATTATCTTAAGGCTATATGCCATTAGGACACCACGGAGGCGCAACCACACAGAATACATTTAAGCATATGGAGTATACCTCACTTGGTGTCGGCTTGGTTGCTCCACCGGCCGTGTAGCATTTGTACATTTTTTTTTTTTTTGCGCTCTGGAGACTCCAGGAGTATAGGACATGTCAGCTATAACACCTGAAATACATATAAGAATCACACAATGTATCACTACTATCAAGAAAGAAATTCTTGTACGCTATAAAAAGTTTCACCAATCAAGTAATTTTTCAGATTTTTTTTAAAGGAATGCAAATTATCACATTTTAAAAATTGGAGTAATTTATTCATTAATTTTCTCTCTGCATAAGTATGTTTTTGTTCAAACAATTTTGTGGAGTGATTAGCCACATAATAATCATTTCTGTTTCTCGTGTTATGATTGTTAACATTGAAATTCTGCATAAAATTATTTTGCCTAACATACATAATCACCTCAAAAATGTAGAGAGAGGGAACTGTAAGTAATTTAAGCTCTTTAAATAGTGGCCTGCATGAGGTTAGCTGGTTAACTCCCGCCATACACCTAATAGCTTTCTTTTGAATTTTAAAAACCCTATTCATATTACCCATGCTAGAATTACCCCATACTAAGATACCATAACAGATATGAGACAGAAAAAGGCCATGATAAGCTGCCATTAGTAACTTTTTATCATTTAATCTGGCAATTCGTTTTAGTGCAAATACCCCAGATGAAATTTTACTACAAACTTGATTAGTATAGAAGTCCCAAGACATTGTACTGGTGTCTCCACCACTCTGGTTCCGCAACCAATAAAATGTACAGTTACATGGCGAGTCACTCACGCGGACACTAATTGTCAACAACCAGTGCCAGTGAAAGAACATGATTTGTTTACTAGCAAGCTCTTTATTATTGCAATTGTGTTTTCATTGTAATTATCATGAGTTTTGATACTGAAAGGTTTTTAATAGAAATTTAATACAGATCTTCAATTCGGCATCAAATTGATTTTTTAATAAGATAATAAAGACATATTTGTACGTATGTAGTTTGTTTTTTTCTAAAATTTCAAGAGACTCACTAAAAAGTGACTAACAATTTTTCTTTAGCTCTTATAAATTTTCGCAGGATGGTGTCTTCTTTAAACAAGTCATTCTTGCACAAACTTAGTAATTCGTTGAATAACACGATTGACAACTGCACATAGTTCAAAAATTTCTTGGATACTTTCGCAAATCTTCATACAAAGTTAAAATTAATCTACTTATAAAATGATTAGCAACAAAAGGATGTACCCAAAATTTTCTCTTTTTCTTTTTTTTCTCCAGCATTCTTCATCGCTTATATAAGAGTAGTGCTATCTCTGCAATGTCCTTTGTTGTTTAGGTCAACAGCAGAAAGGCTGGTTTGAACCTCTACAGGTTTTACTAAGTAAAAACGAGAAGTTAGGTGGTTTACCATTGCCTTCCTCACTGAGTTGAAAGAGAATGCTTATCAGCATGCCAGGCCCTCCGAAAAGCACTCACTTTCCACTCTGCAAATGACACCTTTACTTCATTTACCACAGGATCTGGCTGCACAGTGAAATTCATTACTCTCAGAGGAGATAACTCTGACTAGTGTCTTTTACACCTCTACCTCTTCTGTTCTTAAATAGTTCAGTCATATAAGTGGCTGACTATGTGATAAGAAACAGAACTATTTTTTTTAGCCCTGGACCAAACAGATAGAGTGCAATTAAAATAACACTCCACCTGCCCGTTTTGGGCATTCAATGTCCTTATGCAAATGAATAGTACCAACAACATTACTGGTATCTCTTTGGATGCCAGATAAGTTGCTGCGGTAACCACGGTGTCGCCAGTGGTTGTACCACCGTGGTGTTCTAGTGGGATATAGCCCTTATTTTTAATCTAACCTGCATCTGTGGTACAGTTTACTTTCTTTCTTCAGCCAAAATTACTGTAATAATTGAAATTACCAAGGTGTTACTCTCTTTATATAAGAAGAAAATCACTGGTAGAAGAAGAAAATCACTGGAAGGACAAGTCAAGGTAAAACTGATAAGCCTAACTGATAAGACTACATTAAACTTATTATTTACCAATTCTTAGGTGCTTACTTCAATAAACATGTCTTTCTTTCATTTTTATCAAATAATACACAATTTTCCTAGGCGTATACTTAGAAGTTTACTTTCCCACCAAAAAACTATTTAGAAACGAATACTTATACAGAAAAAAATATTTCATCAATCAAGTATTTTTTAGCTTGTGGTAATTTATTGACATATTTTTTACTTGAATTTCTTTTTTAAACCCTAATACATGGACACTGCAATCTGGTCAAATTAATAACAATGAGTAAACCCATGATCCATTTTGATGAGGATGATATGAATGACATGTACATGAGGTGTAGTCTTGCACAGACTCAGGACGATGTGTGAGAGAGTATAGTTAATTGAACCCCAATTAAGTAAACCGGTATCCACAGTCTAGTATTCGACTACAGTTCAGCCGTTCTTTGTTTGCTCCTACTGTCAACAAACCAAAGCCAGCTACTACAGGGAGCACGCTAGAGTCCGCGACTTTATGGATATCGTATTCCTATTAAGTTAACTATCTTTTAAATTATAAGTACTTAAAACATCAGTCATGATACGATATAGGCCTAACAATTTCATTTATAAAAATACTTTTAAAAGTATTTTGTTGTTAGTTTTTAATCAGCGTGTACTCATTTTTATGTAATGCGCATGCTCAGTGACGTCATTATTTGTTTACATTTGGAACAAACTAAGAAAGGCTGGACTGTACCATTACTATGATTTGAAACACAGAACCTTCATCTTCGAAAATCAGCTGTTAAACAGCTGACTTCCAGTGACAACTTAACTACCTGCATAAGTAAGTATGTTTTTGTTTAAACAATTTAGTGTTGTGATTAACAACATTGTCATGAATTCTGTTCCATGTATTATGAATGTGGACACTGCTTTACGCATTTTATCACTGGAGAGACGAACAAAGAAGGGACTAATGTGATATTGCTCTGGATAAGGTTAAGTGGTTACTCGCCAGCCGCATTGGCGTAGTTGGTAACGTGCTTGCCTCTCATCATGCGGTCTTAGGTTCGAATCCCATTTAGGCACGGCTTATTTTCATACGTTACAAAAAATCATTTCATCCTTCACCATCTGCATTAGCAGTAATTGCAGAACAGTCGGACGTTAAACAAAAAAAAAAAATCTGGTGTGAAACACTCACAACTTTCTCTTGCCAATGCAAATAATTAACAATAAACCTAAAATTAGTAATAAAACATTAGAAATTAACAAAAAACTAACCTCATAAACATAACCTTATTTTAATCATGAGTGAAAGACGCAAAATGAAAATCGACCCGTTTGCTTAAAAATACGGAAAATCACTCTAAACTAGGCTCTATAGAGAAAAATGCTTTAAATAAAAGTTGTAAATCTTTTTATTTCTTATAAAATTAATTATATACACTCTTGTCGTAAAATGCATACTAAAGCCGAAATCTTGAAAAAAATCGATTTTTTACATGTTTTCGTGAGAAAAAAAACAGAAAATCGCTAATTACCGCTAAACCAAGCGTTATACAAAAAAATGTTTGAAATAAAAGTTGTAGGATTTTAAATTCTTTACAACTTTTATTATATAAATTTTGCTCTAAAATGCATTATAAAGCCCTAATCTTAAGAAAACAATTTTTTTATGTGAAAACAGCCTCACCAAGAATTTCAGCAAACAAGGCGCCTACCCTATCTTGTAGAGCATAAAAAATTTAGTAAACCAGGTGATTTTAAAAAAATTGTAGGACCAGTTTTTGAGAACATCGGAAAAAAGTGAAAAATTACACGAATAAACTACTACTTCCGGTTGACCGATTTTGATGAAAATGTTTGTGTCGGGTCCGGTAGTGGTATGTAACTTAATTTTCAAGTTTCAAGTTCGTACGATGTTCCGTTCTTGAGATATTCTGTTTACACACGCAAACACACACACACACCAATCGCTAAAAACATGTTTTTTGGGTTCAGGGGTCTGAAAATGAATAGATCCGGTGAAAACTTGATTTCGAAAAATTGACAGGAAAACAATACTTTCCTTCCTATATATTCATATAGGCAAGAGAAAGTAAAAAAAAAAACAAAAAAAAATAAGTGATTACTCCCACCATACAGCTAATAGCTTCATATATATTTAAAAACTCCTTCCATGTTACTCTGTGATGAATTACTCCAAACTAATATGGCATACTGGATATGAGATAGAATTAAACCATGTTAAGCTGTTATTACCAATTTTTTATCATTTAATCTGGTAATTGGTTTTAATGTAAATACCCCAGATGATATTTTACAACAGATTTGATGGTTGTGAAAACCATCAAAGCTGTCTACCCCAGGTATCCGAGTTTTAATTCCTGATCAGGTCCAGCACTTTTTTATCTATCATTGTTCTTCACTGTTTATAAGTCTTTAAAATTTAGAATTACGCTATGAGATGCAGTACGAAAGAAAACTACCAGATCACATACAGACAACTATTTAAAGAGCTTAAGAAACTATAAATAAAAACTATTAGTTGTCAATAGCTGAAATAAAGTATAACAAAATGAAGCATGAATAGGTAACTGTTTTCATCTTACTTGGTAAAATTCTAACGAAGATATGACTGCTGCACATACAGTATGTGCTGCACTATGTGCATTACCCAAACACCACTGATTCTTAGGCTCACTTGCCATCCCCAAAGAAAATTTTAGACTTATGGAAATTAACAACATATAGTTTATTTTAAATTAGCTGATATTTTGATACCAATATATTGAACAAATTTGTTTCAGGCTGTTTGTTCACAAAAAAAACTTAAGAATGTTTATATGAAACACATGGATGTCTCTTGAGGGAACACTTGCAATTGTACATGTATGAATTTGAAGTGATTCAAATGAAATCATGATTCATTTTTCATACTGGTTCATGAACGTCATGAACCGTGATGTAGGCCTAACAGTTTCATTTATAAAAATACTTTTAAAAGTATTTTGTACTTAAATATTTTTGAAAGTATTTTGTTATTACGTTTAAATCAGCGTGTACACATTTTTAAATAATGCGCATGCTCAGTGACATCATTATTTGTTTACTCGATGTAACTTTCTTACAATGAATAGAGTATAATTAGTCAGTGGGATTTAACATCCAGCTTGTATTTATTTCTCATGTTGTACTTGTGTACATTACCCCATCTAATAAATCAATCCATCTTAAATCAACATTAGTTTACTCAGTTACAGAAGAGCTAGATGGCTGAAAGTTGGCGGAGATATTAAATATGATCTATAGTGCACCTAAAAAAAATTACCCCTTGAAGATTACAAAAATGTACCTGCAAGGAGTTAAAAATGGTGTTCAACCCTTAAACCAATATTTTTACTTTCTCTTGTCTGTATGAATATATAGGAAGGAAAGTATTGTTTTCATGTCGATTTTTCGAAATCGAGTTTTCACCGGATCTACACGTTTTTAGACCCCCTGAATTCAAAAAACATGTTTTTAGCGATTGGTCTGTGTGTGTGAACAGAATATCTCAAGAACAAAACATCGTACAAACTTGAAACTTAAGTTACATACTACTACCGAACCCGACACAAACATTTTCAACAAAATCTGTCAACCATAAGTAGTAGTTTATTTGTGTAATTTTTAACTTTTTTCGATTTTCTCAAAAACTGGTCCTACAACTTTTTTAAAAATCACCTTGTTTACTAAATTTTTTATGCTCTACAAGATAGGGTAGGCGCCATGTTTGCTGAAATTCTTGATGAGGCGTTTTTTACGTAAAGAAATTATTTTTTAAGATTACGGCGTTAATATGCATTTTAAAAAATTTTAAAAAATCAATTTTTTTAAGATTTCGGCCTTAGTATGCATTTTACGACAAAAGTGTTTATAATTAAATTTATAGGAAATTAAAAGATCTACAACTTTTCTTTAGAGTATTTTATTGTACAGAGTCTAGTTTAGCGTGAAAGAGCGATTTTCCGTATTTTTAAGCGAAACTGAGGTTGATTTTCATTTTGCGTCTTTCACTCATGATTATAATTAGGTTATGTTTATTGAGGTTAGTTTTTTGTTTATTTCTAATGTTTTATTAATAATGTTAGGTTTATTGTTAATTATTTGCATTGGCAAGAGAAAGTTGTGTGTGTTTCACACCAGATATTTTGTTTATTAAATTCCAAACGAGATAGATGGCTGCAATTTGGTGGCGGAATCCAAATATATAAATACACCAGATTTTTCAAATCAGATAATTTTGTTTAACTTATAACTCTTAATTTAAAAATTATTGAAATACAACAAAATTAAATTCAGGTGAAACTGGAACAGGCAGCTAGTGATTTGTAAATAATAAATTTTAATACATATAAAAATAATACCTAATAGTCATAAATTGACAAAGTATGTAACTAAAAAGATTACATACATAAAAATTACATTTTCTAAATTTATTTCAAGCACACTATAAATAAATACACAAATAATAATAAATAAATAAACTAACCAAGTAATATATAATTTAAAACATACTTTCAATTCAATTGTTTAAACAGAAAGATTACCTATTACATAAGATATGGAAAAAAAATACTTTCACTTAATGAGTAATTTTACCGTAAAAAAATAAAATGAAGTAATAATTGAAGCGTAAAATAAGACACAACAATGCTTAGAAAAAAACAATGTATGAATTATTTAAAATAGATATATTAAAAAAAAAAAAATAGGTATAAGTTGTATGTATACAAACATTTTTTCATTCATTCTGTTTTGATCTTTGACAAGTCTCATGTCTAATTTTCAACATTGTATCACATTTTTGCAAATAAATTTTATGTATAATTGTATTTAAAAAGAAAACTGTAAGTTTTAGAAGCTGACTGATCAAACCTAATTTCCTATTAATAGTACAATTCACAGAGAGCCAGAAGTTGGTAAGTACTTTAAAAATATACTTATCAATAAACAAATCTTGTACATCTATAGATTACTAATATTAGAAGAAGTAATTTTTACTTTCTCTTGCCTATATGAATATATAGGAAGGAAAGTATTGTTTTCATGTCGATTTTTCGAAACCGAGTTTTCACCGGATCTATACGTTTTCAAACCCCCTGAACCCAAAAAACATGTTTTTAGCGATTGGTCTGTGTGTGTGTCTATGTGTGTGTGTGTGTGTGTGTATACAAAATATCTCAAGAACGGAACATCGTACAAACTTGAAACTTGAAACTTAAGTTACATACCCTTACCGGACCCGACACGAACATTTTCATCAAAATCGGTCAACCAAAAGTAGTAGTTTATTCGTATAATTTTTCACCTTGTTGCGATTTTCTCAAAAACTGGTGCTACGATTTTTTTTTAAATCGCCTGGTTTACTTAATTTTTTATTCTCTACAAGATAGGGTAGGCGCAATGTTTGCTGAAATTCTCGGTAAGGCTTTTTTCACGTAAAAACATTGTTTTTTCAAGATCGCGGCTTTATTATGCATTTTATCGCAAAAATGTATTAATAAAATTTGTAGAGAATTTAAAACCCTACAACTTTTATTTCAAACAATTTTTTGTATAATGCTTAGTTTAGCGGTAATTGGCGATTTTCTGTTTTTTTCTCACGAAAACGTGTGAAAAATTGATTTTTTAAAGATTTCGGCCTTAGTATGCATTTTACGACAAAAGTGTATATAATCAAATTTATAGAAAATTAAAAGCTCTACAACTTTTATTTAGAGCATTTTTCTCTACAGAGCCTAGTTTAGCGTGAAAGAGTGATTTTCTGTATTTTTAAGCCAAACTGAGGTCTATTTTCATTTTGCGTCTTTCATTCATGATTAAAATAAGGTTATATTTGAGGTTAGTTTTTTGTTTATTTCTAATGTTTTATTACTAATGTTAGGTTTATTGTTAATTATTTGCATTGGCAAGAGAAAGTTGTGTGAGTGTTTCACACCAGATTTTTTTTTATACAAAGTGATCTCAGAAACTATCCCATCGATTTCAAAAATTCTTTTACTGTTGGAAAGCTTGAGCTTACTAAGTAATGTAGGCAAGGGGCAGTAACATGGAGGAAGAAAGGGGACAACTGTATCGGGCCCATGGTTTTTTAATTTGTTTATTTTTTTCTTTCTCTTGCCCTACAAGAATATATTGGAAAGGAATGAACTATATATATATATATATAGTTTTCATATTGATCTTTTGAAATCGAGTTTTCACCGAATATAAACATTTTCAAGCCACTTGAACCCAAAAAACATGTTTTAAGCGATTGGTTTGTGCATGTGTGAACAAAATATCTCAAGAATGGAAAAGCAAACAAAATTTAAACTTGGAACTTTCAGTTGGGTACTGTAAGGGAACCCGACATGAACATTTTTGTCCAAATCGGTCAACTGGAAGTGGTAGTTTATTCTTGCAATATCTTCAAAAATGGCTCATACAATTTTTTTTAACAAATAACCACATTTGCTAAATTTTTTATGCTCTACAAGATAGGGTAAAGGCTACATCCGCAGCGTAGTGGTTAGCGCATCGGTCTGCCACACGGAGGTCCCGGGTTCGATTCCCGGCCAGGGTCTGGAAATTTTCACGCGTTTAAAGTTACATACTCCACCGCTTGGTCACTGCTGCTTGGTCACAAATGACCAAGCAGTTGATGCAAGTTCAAATAAATGTCTTTTATAGCTCTACCTTTTCTGTTCTTAAATGCTTCAGTCATATTAAATAATTATATATATATATATATATATTCAGTCTTATTCTTCTGTCTGTTTTTTAATTTTAATTTTTTTATTTTATACTAACATGTTTTTTAATGTTATTTGATCATTTTCTCTTTTGTGTGACTAATTTTTTTATGTAATAAGTATTGTATTGGTATTAACTGTTTTTCTTTTTGTTTTTTTATCAGTGCTACTATTGTTGTATTTTAGTTTTATTTTTGTGCTATGTTTTTTTTTGTAATTAGAGTAATCCTTCTCCAAGCACGGGCTTTGCTCTTTTTTTGGAGGAGTAATAAAGGAAATAAATAAATATAATTGGCTGACCATGTGATAAGAAACAGAACTATCTTTTGTAGCCCCAGAACTAGCAGATTGAGTGAAATAATGTAACACTCCACCCTGCCTGTTACGGGCAAAAATAATATAATAATAATGTATAATAAGGTAGTCATTAAAGTAATTATTTCTTAAGAAAGTTTAGTCATTTCAATTCAAATTTAATTCAAATGCACACCAACTTTCCAAACACCTGGTACAATACCTTTAACATTTGCTGCTTTTCATTTAGGTACACTTACATAATTTTTTTTTATGTGTTTTCTTAACCAATAAGCTAAGTTTATCTTTTATGCTATCAGGTACAGTATGTTATTGATTTTTCCCAAATTTTTTCACTACTTTGTTGATTGTATTTATATGAATTTGACCCTGGTACGTGCTCATAGCTGGTCACGTGACAGAGTCACTTGTCAACACTGTGTTACTTAACTTTTTGCAGCGACTTTCTACCAGCCGACTGACTGATCTGTTCCAAATGTCAAATCTAAAAATGATTGATGATATTTCTTTTATGGGATTCATCATAAATAAAAAATTTTAAATGTAATTTTTTTTGTAACAGGTGAAACAGAAGTTAAATTTAACAATTAAGGCAGAATAAAAAAACCCTTTAAACTAAGGTATGTTTCTCTATGCAACAACTGTTTTCTTTCTGATAGAGACTGTACACAGCTTCAGCAGGTGAGAAAATATTACTTAACATGCAATAATTATTCAGAATTTTATAGAACCTGAATGGAATTTTAAACAGTTACTTCTTCAATATTATTACTTTCTCTTGGGGACTCATTCTCCTGCCACCGAAAAGAGTTTGCGATCAAAATCGGCAAACCTTTCAGAGACGAAGGTTCCTGGTTCAAATCCTAGTAAAGGTAGAGTTACTTTTATACGGATTTGAATGCTAGGCAGTGGTTACCGGTGTACTTTGATGGTTGGGGTTCAATTAACCATACTCTCTCAGGAATGGTCGGCCTGAGCCTGTACAAGACTACACCTCATTTACACGTCATACACATCATCCTCATCTCATTGGGTCATGGGGTTGCTTATTGTTTTCAATTGAACAGATTGTAACGTACACAAATTAGGGATTACAAAAAAAAAAAAATCGCCAAATGCTTCTGCCGGGGATGGTCGGTACAGTCCAGATTTTGAGATACGACCTGCACATAGTGGCCTTAGATAGGTGTAGCATCTGCTATACTGAACTGAGAGGAAAGCCTATGGCTTACAACTGTAGTTCTTGAACTTTTCAGGCACTGTCCCTTCCCTTTAAACACTCAAAGGGGGGAGATCACGCCCCCCACCCACCATCACTACTATAAGTGGTCAACTTATGGCCTGCAATCGGAATTAGCGATTGTTCTGTGTGTGAAAAAAATACCTCAAGAACGGAACATCGTACAAAGTTGAAAATTGAAACTTACGTTAGATACCACTAAAGGACTCAACACGAACATTTTCATCAAAATCAGTCACCCGGAAGTAGTAGTTTATTTGTGTCATTTTTCATTTTTGTGATTTTCTCAAAAACAGCTCCTACAATTCTTTTTAAAATCGCCTCATATACTACACTTTTTATGCTCTACAAAAAAAGGTAGGCGCCATGTCTGCTGAAATTCTTGGGAAGGCAGTTCTCTCATGGAAAAAATGACTTTTTTATGATTGCGGCCTTAATATGTGTTTTAGGGCAAAAGTGTACATAATAAAAGTTGCATAAAGCTTAGTTTAGATGTAATTTATGATTTTCTGTTTTTTTTTCTCCTAAAAAACTGTAAAAAATGGATTTTATAAGATTTTGGCCTTAGTATGTCATTTTACAACAAAAGAGTAGGTACAAATTAAAATTTATAGGAAATTAAAAGATCTACAACTTTTGTTTAAGCATTTTTTCCTACAGAGCCTTGTTTAGTGGGAAAAAGTGATTTTCCGTATTATTAAGCCAAAGTAAGGTTGATTTTCATTTTGCATCATTTACACATGATTAAAATAAAGTTATGTTTTTTGAGGTTAGTTTTATTTGTTTATTTCTAATGTATTATTGTTAATGTTAGGTTATACTGTTCATTATTTTCACTGGCAAGAGAAAGTCGCATGAGTGTTCACACAAGATTTTTATTTTTGAACTTACTGTAGAAAAAAGCATGATGGAATGTCTGTTAAATAGAACTACCCCAGGTGGTAGTTACTCTCTACACCAAAACTGTGGTTAGTGCAACTGGCTTCTACGCCGGGGTCCTGGGTTCGATTCCCAGTCAGGTCTGGCATTTTTTCATCACTCATTTTAATCTATCACCCTTCTCACTGCCTGCATTAGCAGTAATTGCAAAACAGTCGGACGTTAAACCAAAAAAAAAATCCCTAAATCCACTTTTAACTAACAGACAAGGAAAGATGGACCGGCCCGTGGTGTAGTGGTCAGCGCAACTGGCTACTATGCAGGGGTCCCGGGTTTGATTCCCGGTCAGGTCTGGCATTTTTTTCATCTGTAAATCACCACATATCATTACCTACGCACAAGCCCAAGGCTTGTGCGATTCGTTTCATATCTACATACCTGTAACATCCTACATCTTTTGTAATTTGCTTTATATATTCTAATCTTTGCCTTTCCCTACAATTTACTACCTCAATATTACCCTCCATTATTGAAAGCCCAATACCTGGATGTCTTAAGATATGCCCCACTAGCCTATCCCGTCTTCTGGTAAGATGCTTCCATATACTTCTTTTTTCATCCTATAATACCGAGATAAAACCTGTGCATTTGTATGCAAGTGAGTTGCTTAGAATGACCAGGAAGGCTGGTCTAAGAGAAGCAAAGAAATTTGAGAGATCCCCTGCATGATAATGCGCCCAAAGATAGTAGATGGACAATAAGTTATGAAGTCGAGTAGAACAGTACAAGGAAAATGAACATTAAGAAAAAGAAGACTAAAATTTCACGGACACCTGTATAGAATGGATAAAAACCAGTTGAAATAACAAATTTTTAAGAAACAAAAAAATAGACCTAAATACATTAGTTTTTATGAATATTTTATTTTCTTATAGTGAATCACATGGGTTTGATCATGCTGGTTCTGAAAGAGAAGGTAGATTCATTACTTTTAACAATGAAGATGGAAATGTAAGGGTATGTATATTTCTATATTACTT
Organism: Catonia carolina; assembly: GCA_035578175.1. Classification (NCBI taxonomy): domain Eukaryota; kingdom Metazoa; phylum Arthropoda; class Insecta; order Hemiptera; family Achilidae; genus Catonia; species Catonia carolina. Next base: position 74,483,179 of record JAQMRL010000003.1, on the reverse strand, counting down.
TTAATAATATTAACCATATAAATTGTTAAATAGGCTGTACATATATTTTAAATGTTATAATTATAATTGAATTATGATTGAACCATTTAAGAACAGAAAAGGTAGAGATGTATAAGACTAATCAGAATTATCTCCTTTGGCAGTAATGAATTTCATTACACTGCCAGACCTTGAGGTGAATGAAGTGAAGTTGTTATTTGAAGGGTGGAGTGTAGGTGCTTTCGGAGATCCAACATGCTGATAAGCATACTTTTCTACTCAGTGAGGAAGGCAAGAGTAAACCACCTCACTCCTTATTTACTTAATAAAACCTTAAGAAGTTCAAACCAGACTTTCCATTGATGACCTAAACAACATAATTTTAATACAAATTTATATTTCTTTAATCCACCAGTAATACAGTAAACAGTAAACAAATTGAATATAATAACAATCTAATTAATTTGGCAAGACTGTTTTAAATATAGATTTAAGACAGATTAATAATTGACTCATTCTTTATCTACCATGGTGGAGGTAGGATATTTTAAATTTTAAATAACCTAAAAGGAAAGAAATTGAAGGCGTGCATCTTATGCACGAAAGCGCTATAATTGGTAAGTGTTTATTGTTTATCGTATTATTGGTGATTTAAAGAAATAATATATATATTTTGATTATCAAAAATAAAAAATTTGAAATCAACATGTGAAGAGAAAAAATACATCAACAACCAATATGTGAACAGAAAAAAATTCATGAACAAATGACCAAAAGATTTGTTTTCCAAACCAGCCAAACAAACCAGACACAAATTTTTTTTTGGTTGAAGACCTAAACAACAACACTCTCTCAAGAATGGGCGGCCTGAGTCAGTGAAAGACTACACTTCATTTACACGCCATACATATCATCCTCATCTCATTGGTCATGATGTTGCTCATTTTTATTAAATTGAACAACTGCAACGTACACACATTTAGAATTAAAAAAAGTATGCAAACAATTTTCTTTCTAAATAACTCTTTTGTTTTAAAAACAAAAATATAATCCACTGGGTTGGTCTAGGTAAAGTGGTCGCCAAAATCAGCTGTTTAACAGCTGATTTTCGGAGACGAAGGTTCCTGGTTCAAATCCTAGTAAAGGTAGTTACTTTTATACGGATTTGAATGCTAGATAGTGGCTACCGGTGTACTTTGATGGTTAGGGTTCAATTAACCATACTCTCTCAGGAATAGTCGACCTGAGTCTGTACAAGACTACACCTCATACACATCATCCTCATCTCATTGGTCATGGGGTTGCTTATTGTTCTGAATTGAACAGATTGCAACATACACAGATTAGGGATTAAAAAAAAAAATCAAATAAATTTTTAAGTACTTGATAACCTCAATTAATTTCAACTTAAAAATAAATAATGACTTATTAAATAACAAAAAATGAAAACAGTCACATTATTGAAACAGTACGACAAGGGTTCGATTCGATAAAAATGTTGAAAATTATTACAATGATGATGATGAAATTGAATTAGGCGTGAAGAGCGTAAAACACAAATATAACACAAAAAATGTTTTAGTACTTGTATTCAGTGGTAAATAGAGAATGACATTCCACCGCACGAACTACTTTTATTATTCAAATATGAAAAGACACACTAATTTTAAAAAATACAGAAAAAAATCACTGATTTTTTTTGAAGAAAACACGATAAAATCAATTTTTAAAATGTTTGTATCAATATAAAAAAAAGTTTTGGTTGCATAAAAATAGAAAGAATTACGGGACTTATTTTGGCTTCCAAAACTCCCCTTGATATTCTAACCTGTTTCTTTAAATTGAACCCTTGAAAATCCGAATTTTTTATAATCCAAACACTTGCGAGTTTTGTTAGTTCGGATTATCCAAGGCTTCCTGTAAATAAAAGTAATGTGTGAGAGATGTATGTATATTTTAATCTTTCCTTTATAAATAAAATAATTTTTTAATTTCTTTTAATATTTCAGTTAGAAATGGTGTTTGCAATCCCATTTTTACACATTCCGATTGGACCAACACCCGAAGGGTCTTTGAAACCGACAGTTGATATCAATATAAAATCATTAATAGTTGCTGGAGTCACGTTCTTTGTATTGTTTGTCATTGTGCCAGGACTTATAAGAATTACTTTACCTAACACGCCCATATCAAGAGGTAAGTATCATTCATTACATATTATTTTATCAAACATACCATGTAGGATTATAAACAGCCGTATTATTTAAAATTGAAATACGAGGCGTGTTCAGAAAGTAAGAACCGTTTTTAAAAAAACAAGTAAAACAATTTTTTTTCAACAAAATTTTATTTCTACGTGAAAGCCCAAACCTTAAACTATTTTTCGACATAGTTTCCACCGATGTTCAATCACTTGTTGTAGCGGGTGAACAATTTGTCTATACCCTCTTTGTAGAAGGTTCCCGCCACTGACATGCACAAAACCAAGAGACTCGGATGTGCTCTGACTTTTCTCATACGGTACAGTGATGATGGTGAGGATTTTTTTTTTAAATTGTGACAGGTGATGAAACTTGGCTCCGTCATGTCACACCAGAATCTAAACAGCAGTCAATGGAGTGGCGACACACGCAATCCCTGAAGAAACAAAAATTCAAGACGACAATGTCTGCACAAAAAATCATGTACACTGTCTTTTGGGATCGGAAAGGTGTTTTGCTGATTGATTTTCTCCCAAGAGGTAAAACCATTAATGCGGCAAGGTACAAAACCTTAAGAAAACTAAGGCGGGCAATTCAAAACAAACAGAGAGGAATGCTCAGTAATGGAATTGTGTTGCTCCATGACAATGCTCGGCCCCATACCGCTGGTGACACTCAAACATTGGTTCGACAATTTTGTTGGGAGCAGTTCGATCACCCGCCCTACAGCCCAGACTTGGCACCGTCTGACCACTTGTTCCTGTACATGAAGCGCGAGCTAGGCGGCCAACACTTTGAAACCGACGATGAAGTGAAAACTGCTGTGGAGTCGTGGCTACATTCGTTGGTGGGAACCTTCTACGAAGAGGGTATAGACTAATTGATCACCCGCTACGACAAGTGTTTGAACATCGGTGGAAACTATGTCGAAAAATAGTTTAAGGTTTGGGCTTTTATGTAGAAATAAAATTGTGTTGAAAAAAAAATTTTTTTACTTGATTTTTTTAAAAACGGTACTTACTTTCTGAACACGCCTCGTATATATTTCTAACCACCAGAATACGGTAACAGAAATCACTTACCACCCAATCAGTAAAAACATGTTTTTATTTTAGTTAAGGGGACCTAAAAATGTGCATTTCTGGTGAAAAATCGACATAAAAACAATAAGCGTAATTTTCTTCCCATTATATTTTTATATTGGGGTAGAGAAAGTAAATACATAATATGTAATGAAATTGAAATATTTATTTCTAACCACCAGAATACGGTACCAGAAAACACTTACCAGTGTTTATAGCGCTTTCGTGTATCTTGTACACATCTTCAGTAAATTAAAATTCTTTAAAAAATTTTTCACATCAAAATAAAAAATTTCCTACTCCTACCATGGAAGATAAGGATCTTATCTACAACGATAGGAGTAGGAAGTTTTAAATTTTGATGTGAAAAATTTTTTCAAAAATAAATCTTTATAATGCATCCTGCAGTTTGAAATTATTTCTATATTATATAATAATTTCACTAACTGTCTTTTTAAACTGCGTCACTTTTATTTTTACTTACACGTGTTTCGGTGGATCCATCATCATCCACGTCATCATCATCATCATCTACGTAATATTGTAAATAAATTTCAGACAAATAGAGCTTAATGGTGCTCCCATAGTAAGTCCATCTTTTTGTTTGTATATTTTTTCATTAAATTTAAAATAATTTTGTGAAGTAATCCTATTTTGTCTTAAGTATTTTGTCTTAATAATCCTATAACTTGCTTTACTTCATCTTCATGCAATTTACGTTCTGTTAATTTATTTTTTAACAAAAATGAAGTAAATAATAAAGATGAAGTAAAGCAAGTTATAGGATTATTAAGACAATGTACTTCATAAAATTATTTTAAATTTAATGAAAAAATATACAAACAAAAAGATGGACTTACTATGGGAGCACCATTAAGCTCTATTTTTTCTGAAATTTATTTACAATATTTTGAAGAAATAACTGTGTATCAAATAGAACAAACACATAATGTAGTAATGTGGCACAGATATGTAGATGACATACTGGTAATATTAGAAAAGACATATAAAAATGAAGAGGATGTTATTTTAAAAAAATTAAATACATTTGATGATAAATTACACTACACTATGGAACTTGAAAATAATAATAAATTAAATTTCATGGACATACAATTAATCAAAGGTAATAGTAAAATAACAACAGGTGTATTTCGTAAAAGTATATTACCAATAACAAATATAAATAAATCATCTAACCACCCATACTCACATAAAATGGCAGCTTACCATAGTATGATTCACAGAGCATATAATTATATAAAAGATAAAAAACTACTAGAAAATGAATTAAGAACAATAAAATTCATAGCACAAAAGAATGGGTATCATGAAAAAGAAATAAATAAAGTAATAAATAAAATTAAAAACAAACTATATTTTAAAAATAACTTAAGAACCACCCTTATATTAGATAATAAAATAAAACATAAACCATTTATTGCATTAAAATACAATAAAACTATTAATAATAAATTATACAGAAAATTAAATAAATTTTATAAAATCGCATACATATGTAATAATAAAAAACTACTGTCCACAAATATAATTAAAAATAATATAAATGAAACTTCTTGAGCTTCTTGAATGTATCCACCTAACTTAACGCCAATGTAAACACTATCAGAACTAATCGATGCACCGAAAAGTATGATAGCTTGTATCGCGTTCCAGTAAGATAAAATACGCCAAGATGGGCCATTAAAAGATCATTGAACATCTCAGAAAAGAAAACGTGAAGGAAAGGACCCACGTGTTGAAGCATAGAATAAATGGTTCGCCATTGTAACTTCGCAAGGTGTTAGTGTCAATGGTCCAATGCTTAAAACTAAAGCAAAAGATTTTGCTAAAAAGTTTAATCATTAAAGGTTTAACGTTTTTATTTTTACATTTTGTATATGGATAGAACTTGCTTGTAAAATGTATATGTGTGTGATATGTTTAATAAAATACAGTATCATATACGCTACACAGGGCTAAAATAAATAGTTCTGTTTCTTATTACATGGTCAGTCAATTAAATGACTGAATCATTTAAGAACAGAAGAGGTAGAGGTGTAAAAGACACTAATCAGAGTTATCTTCTCTGAAAGTAATGAATTTCATTGTACAGCCAGACCCTGTGGTGAATTAAGTGAAGGTGTCATTTACAGAGTGGAAAATATGTGCTTTTCAGAGGGCCCGGCATGCTGATAAGCATACTTTTCCACTCAGTGAGGAAGGCAATGGTAAACTACCTCGCTCCTCGTTTTACTTAGTAAAACCTCTAGAGGTTCAAACCAGCCTTTCGGCTGTTGACCTAAACAACAACAACATACGCTACAGTTTACGAATTCGTTTATTAGGGCTAGCCGTTTAATTCCTCCCACATGTCTCAATTATCTGGAATTGACTGTACATATAGGTTATGATCTTACAGAATTTCTTAATTTAATTAATATTTTATAAGTTGTATGCTTAATCATATTTTTTAAAAAGAATTGTGGGGAATAAATGATTAAATTCTCTTCCATGCAGATTTCTGAAAGATTTTTTTGGTATGAGATGCATTGTGTTTAATTAGCTTGAATATTTTAAAGGAACTGTTAAGATTTAAAAGTAAATCAAGAAAGAAAACATTAACATTTTTAACACTTTTATGGAAATGACAATGTTTACTGACATCTATAAACCAATCATTTGATTTATTGCCTATATATTTGTTTATCTGCTTTTGTGAATCACTGGATAACTGAATCAGTCATTCTGTTTTTAATAATCGGAAATCTGTTTTTAATATTCCAATTCAGTTTTGTAAAAATGGGAAAAAATTCTCCTTTTAGCGGAATTGTATTTCTGGATGTTACTGGCGTGTAAAGTGGACAGATATTGAATTCTCGGTTATTTCACATGAGTACATGTGTTAGGCCAGTTCTAACAGTAGTAACCATGTCATTTAGAGTACATATTGTACCTGAAATCTTGGGTTACAATAGGTGTAATTTTATTCCTTACAAATAGCCATATTCAGTATTATCAGTAGAATTGTCTGGTACAGTATAGTGTGCCTACCATGTAACTTACAATATTAAAAAAAAAATTTTTTTTATAGTTTTTATTAGTTATCGGGAACTGTATGTTATTGACAACTACCCAATTTGATCGCTGCTTTGCTGTATTATTTTACGTGAATTAGGCATGAGTTTGCCCATAACAGACAGGTGGAGTGTCAAATTATTTACACTCAATCTGTTAGTTGCAGGGCTAAAATAAATAGTTCTGTTTCTTATCACATGGTCAGCCAATTAAATGACTGAATCATTTAAGAACAGAAGAGGTAGAGGTGTAAAAGACACTAATCAGAGTTATCTCGTCTGAAAGTAATGAATTTCATTATACAGCCAGACCCTGTGGTGAATGAAGTGAAAGTGTCATTTGCAGAGTGGAAAATATATGCTTTTCAGAGGGCCTGGCATGCTGATAAGTGTACTTTTCCACTCAGTGAGGAAGGCAATGGTAAACCACCTGACTCCTCGATTTACTTAGTAAAACCTCTGCAGGTTCAAACCAGCCTTTTGGCTGATGACCTAAACAACATAAATGAAACACTAAGCAATAAAAAGGGTGTGTATAAAATAGATTGTGGTAATGAGGATTGTAAAAAGTTTTACATTGGTATGACTAGTCGTAATTTTCAAGTGAGGTATAATGAACATAAAAAAGCACTGAAATGTGACTACATTATATCTAACTATACCAATCATATAAAAGAAGAAAGACATAAATTTGGTAAAATAGATGAACATTTCAATATAATAGAACAATGTAATATAGAGAATAAAAATAAAATTGAAAAATATGAGATGTTCCATATTTATAAATATTTGAAAGAGCAAAAGCAGGACATTTTGAATGAACAAATAAAATTTAGGAATGATGAAGTGATATTGACTGCTGCTGCTATCTACAGTAAATATGAGAAGGGATAAATTAAAATAAATTAATTTTAAATCAGTTTTATACAAGTGACTGAAGATGTACCATCTTCTGTAAATTTTAAATAAATGAGAAAAAAGTTTTTTAGTTTCAATTTTTCATTTACTCTGATGATGGTGGATCCACCGAAACACGTGTAAATAGAAATTAAAATAAAGGTGACGCAGTTTAAAAAGAAGGTTAGTGAAATTATTATATTAATTCATTATATGAAATAGAAATAATTTCAAACTGCAGGATCCATTATAAAGATCTATTTTTGAATGATAATATATTTCCTTTTAAGCATTTTTACCATTAAATATGAGTACAGTAGTCGTCTCTCACTTGCCACTTCTTTTCTCAATAAGTGTAAAACTAGCTGTAAACAAGTAGTGATTGACCATTGTTTGACCCTAAATGGGCTGAAATTTTAAGTGGCAAACAAATGCAATATTCTCACTAAAAAATAATTGTTCCTTTTAAGCTTTACACTTGTTTTAAACTCATGTATTGTCAAGTTTTCTTTAAAATTCAATGAAGTACATTTTGTAGTAAATTGAAAAGATTTGGTTTTGTATCATCCTGTGTTTTCATTAAGCCTACTTGAAAACTCCTTTTACAGAACAAATATTATTTTATAGCAAATATAATTATTTGTTTGGTCACAGCTTTTTTTTAAAATCACGTAAAGAATTTTAGTTAGCCAACAACAAAGATATTATAAGGAAATATAGCAACTTAAAAACTAAGCAAGAAAATCTCAAAACCACCACTGAGCTCTTAATTAGAAAAAACTTCGAGGGTGTATGGGGGGGGGGGCTAGACTTTCTGCCCTGAAATATTGCTGGCCCACCTTTCCTCCAATAATTTACAATGTGGCCCTTGAGTAAAAAAGGTTGGAGACCCCTGGTTTAAATCAATACTGTAACATTGCACAGACCAACTGGCTGAATAATTTAGGGAGAGAGCAGTCTGAGGATTTAATTAGTTCTAAGTATTCAAACTAATAATTAGTTGCTCTTCCTCTTGTGTCAGCTAAAAATTTTTTTGTTAACATTGTCATCAAAAGTCTGCTTTATCCTTTGCCATTACATGACATTTTATTATTTTTATTTTTTTTTATTTATTTTTTATACTATTTTCTGTTTTTGTATATTTACGTTAGGAAATTTTGTTGTATGTTTTTTTGTAAATTTTTGTTTCTTTTGTTTTTGATTTTTTGCATACCAGCGCACAGGCTAGACCTATGCTGGTATTCGAAAATAAGATAGGATAAGATTCATTGTACTTGTTTTTAGCAATAATAAATAAATAAATAAATAAATACTCTCAAAATGGTTTTTTTATGGTTTAACGTCCAACTGTTCTGCAATTACTGCTAATGCAGACGGTGAAGGTTGAAATGATTTTTTGTAACGTATGAAAATATGCCGTGCCTAAATGGGATTCAAACCCAAGACCGCATGATGAGAGGCGAGCACGTTACCAACAATGCCTACGCTAGAAATGGTTAAGGGTACCCAAACGTCCAATACTTATAATCGTAACGTAAGGAACATTTTTTTTATCACACAGGCAACCTATCATGACCAATTTTTTAAGGAGCTTTACTAAATATATTTGCATGAGTTCAGTTTGTAATTTTGACAAAAGTTGACATACATGGTAGAAAACAATTGTTTCATCAGGAGAGTCAAAAAATTACTGAACGTTTTTGCAATCAGAGTTCTAAAAAACTGTTAAAAAGTCACTATTTGAAAATCTCTAACCAAATCTTTTACTAAATACTAATAAGTACACCTAAAAATTTCAGCCAGATATGTTAAATGGTTTCAAAGAAAATGTTCCTTGAACATACACTTGAACAGTTTACATTTACTTTATTAGAAGTATAGAACGAAACACAGCTTACACAATAACTACAAACTAAATTTAAATCTGAAACAATACCTTTTAAGTTTCCTGAATTCTGAACAGTACGGTATTTCTCTTTTACACAGTAGATTGTCGGAAATTAGGTTAGTACCGGTAATATAGATAAAGCTATAATAATATTACGTTCATTGATGTCAGATTTATAACATTCAAAGTCCGATTGCCACCGTGTTTTCTTAGCACTAAAAAGCACAAGTTTTAATACTCACACGACCAAATAAACTCATTTGCACACCAAACAAAAATCGTACATAAGCGCCAGATCCGACCATACTGAGATCACATGGCTTGTATAATTTTCTAAATGTTGTACCAACATGATAGATTAAAAATTACCAACCAAACTATGTGAACCGTGAAAAATCTTTCTAAATATTGTTATATTTCCAAACAAAAAAACATCAGAAATATTCATGGGGTCAAATTTTTCAAAAAATAAAATTTACAGAATATCACAGAATGCGTAAAGTGTACACCTTTTATTCAAAAAATTATGTACAAGAATACACATGGCCGCCTCCGTGGCCATGTGTATGTGTAGCGCGCTAGCCTACACTAGCCTAAACGGAGGTCCTGGGTTCAATTGGCGGCTAGGGTATGGTATTATTACGCGGTAAAACCCATCGTTACAGTTTCTTAACCCACTGTAGTCGCTAATGACCAAGCCGTTGATGCGACTTCAAATAAACAAAAAAATAATTACATAATAAAAAATGCTTTTATTGGTCTAGGTCCCGTGAGAATTGTTTATTGAGACAATATATTTCGTATAGGGTGGAGTGTATTAAACAAGAATAATGGATTGCGTTGAATAAACTGTTTTGGATAGGAAGTTTTGGAAATTGAAACAAGTAGAAACGTTTGTTTTTATTTTGATTCCTTCTACCGTATTCTAGTAAAACGGAGAAAATGTTAAAAGGCTCTGGATTATTTGAAGTAACTATCAGACCGCAGTTATAAAAACAGTTAGCGCCTTTGTAGTAGTGAGTTAGTTAGTACTTAAATTATGAATGGAAACTGTTGTTGGGCGGTTCAAAATAGTGTTACGGGACCAATTCTGATTTGTGTTAATAGTGTGTTACATTCGGGTGGTAGCAAATGGTTGTGGACAGGTAAATATTTTTTTATTGTTAACCCCTTCATCATCTAACATACAGTCAAGTTTAGTTTTGTAATCAATTTAACTGAAGTAATCTAATTTGTAAATAAATAATAAAATTGTTATAAGTTTAAAGAAACTTTGGTCATAATTTATTATACCCCGATCCCGAACGAACCTAGGCTCAGGTGTTACAATACACGTTAGTACAGTCAAAATAAAAGCCTGCAAAAAATATCAATTTGAAGTAGTGTGACTTGAAAGGACAGCAATATATTTTTCCTAATTAACACACATCAAACAAAAACTACAGAAGTATTTTTGTTATGTTTACCAGGATGGGAAAACAGTGAGGCTGGAAAATTACTGGACAGAATGGAAACATCACTAGAAAATCTTGGTATAGACACAGGTGCTTGTTGGAATCAAGGAGTTTGTTATATCACACAAAAAGCAGAAGAAAATATTTTAAAAGGTCGAGCTTCAAGTTGGGAAAAAATTATTAATGGAATTTTAAGGTAACATACTTTTTCCATTCTTTTTAAAAAATCTGGTGTGAAACATTCACGCCACTTCTCTTGTCAAGTCAATGTAGATAATTAACAATCTAACATTTTATCACAAGTAAACAATGTAAAATGAAAAAACAACGTAATTTTAAAGAGTGAGTGATGTAAAATTAAAATAAACCTCTGTAGAACTTAAAAATACGAAAAATCAGTAATTGCCTCTAACTAGGATCTGCACAGAAAAAAGCTTAAATAAAAAATGTAAGGTTTATAATTTCCTAGAACTTTGATTATATACACTTTTGTCGTGAAATGCATACTAAGGGCGGAGTATTAAAAAATCCTTTTTGTTAAGATTTTCGTGGGAAAAAACAGATATAATTGTCGCTAAACTTAACGTTTTAAAAATAAAACGCTCGAAATAAATGTAGGTTATTCAATTTTCTACAACTTTGATTACATCACTTTCGTCGTAAAATGCAGACTAAGGCCGTAATCTTAAAAAAAATTACACGTTTTTACAGATTTAATGAAAAAAAAAGAAAACAGAAAATCACTAATTTCCGCTAAACCAAGCGTTGTACAAAAGATGTTTAAAATAAATGTAGGTTTCTTAATGTACAACTTTGACTACATACATTTTTACCCTAAAATTCATATTAAGGCCGCAATTTAAAAACAAAAACCATTTTTTTTCTACGAGACAACAGCCTCCCCAAAAATTTCAGCAGACATGGTGCCTACCCTATCTTGTAGAGCATAAAAATAGAGTAAATCAAGCGATTTTAAAGAAAATCGTAGGAGTCGTTTTAGAGAAAATCGCAAAAAGTGAAAAATTGCACGATGAACTACAACTTTCGGTTGAGGAGTTTTAATGAAAATGTTCGTGTCGGGTCCTCTAGAGATAAAGCATTCAAATGAACTAAATAAAGCCCCTAGTCGTGAGAGTGAGATAATGCATAACGCTCTCACTCGCACAAGCCATACGCGCCATTCTAATAACATTGTATAATTTTACTCTTTGTTGTGAGCAAGCGTTTATGCATGCAGTAAACTAACAAGCAGTCTTATTCTATTATTTGCTTACCTTCCTTTATTCAGCTATCATAATGTGTTCGTTGTTCATAACACACACACACACACACACACACACACGCGCGCGCGCGCGCGCGCGCGTACACGTACACACTAGCACGGGCCAAGATAACGACTGTAGTATGTTTTCAGATCTGGATTATAACGGTAAAGATCTTTGGGCGCATGCGTAGTTATGCCACATATCTCCCTCTCACTCGCTCGGCTATGAGTAATCAATTCTTTTGATATCTGTACCTAACTTAAGTTTCGAGTTTCAACTTCGTACGATGTTCCGTTCTTGAGATATTTTGTTCATACACACACAGACCGATCGCTAAAAACATGTTTTGTTGGGTTCAGGGGGTCTGAAAACGTGTATATCTGGTGAAAACTCAATTTCGAAAATTTGACATAAAAACAATATTTTCCTTCCTATATTTTAATCATCTGCCCATAACAGACAGATGGAGTGTCAAATTATTTACACTCAATCTGTTCGTTGCAGGGCTAAAATAAATAGTTCTGTTTCTTATCACATGGTCAGTCAATTAAATGACGGAATCATTTAAGGACAGAAGAGGTAGAGGTGTAAAAGACACTAATCAGAGTTATCTTCTCTGAAAGTAATGAATTTCATTGTACAGCCAGACCCTGTGGTGAATGAAGTGAAGGTGTCATTTACAGAGTGGAAAATATGTGCTTTTCAGAGGGCCCGGCATGCTGATAAGCGTACTTTTCCACTCAGTGAGGAAGGCAATGGTAAACCACCTCACTCCTCGTTTTACTTAGTAAAACCTCTAGAGGTTCAAACCAGCCTTTCGGCTGTTGACCTAAGCAACCTAAACAACACAATTTTAATCATATAGGGCAAAATACGGAAAATCGGCAATTCCCTCTAAACTAAGCTGTAGAGAAAAATGCTTAAAATAAAACTTCGAACTACTATTTTGTTTTCTAGTACGGCCACTTTCTAAAACAAGAAGTAAAACAAGTATCATAAAAGGCATCGGGTGTCGAATTTTTCACGATTGCAATACCTTTCATAGAAGCAAGAATGAAAATTTGAAAATAGTTTAAGAGAATTCCGGTAGGCGGCACAGTAGCTGCTGCATAAGAAGAAATGAAAATATTTTTTTTATTTTTTTTTTTATTCCTAATATGTGTACGTTGCAATCTGTTCAATTCAGAACAATAAGCAACCCCATGACCCAATCAGATGAGGATGATGTGTATGACGTGTAAATGAGGTGTAGTCTTGTACAGACCCAGGTCGACCATTCCTGAGAGAGTATGGTTAATTGAACCCCAACCATCAAAGTACACCGGTAACCACTGTCTAGTATTCAAATCCGGGATCTTCTCTGTTATATGCCTACCACTATTAACTCCAGTTCCCCTTGTGCCATAGTTCTCATTAAAATAAAACAGAAAATCACATCAAATTTTTAAGGTAATATTTTTGAAAATCATATTTATAGTCATGATGGTAAACAATAATTCTAAAATAATATTTGATACTGTTTTCAGCAACCACTGGATATACCCATTCATACCAAATCAACTGATTCCAGGAAACTGTTCATCAACAATTTATAAATGTCCAGTTATGGATTATGGATTTTCAGACATTGTGTCATACCTAACACAAAATGCAGCTAAATTTAATTTTAATAATTTAAATAAAATTAATCTAGGATAAAAACCAGATTGTGTATACATGTTTTTTTTAAAGAAAATAACAACGTTATGATATCATTTAAAGATTATTTTTTGTATAGTCAGAAAAATAAATTTTGTAGATAAATTCTTGTATTATTAGTTCTCCTGAAATACATAAAACAAATTTAAAAAGTATTACGTACCTGCAAATTGATGAAAGAAAGATGACAATCACATAAAGTGACACATATTTGTAGTGCAATTCCAGAATGAATTTATTTATGCTATGTCAATGGGAAGAAGTGTAAGTTCTGTATTTGCAGTTCAAAAACAAACATAATGTAAGGGAAAGTAGAGAAGTGGTTGATTTTATACAAAATAATATACTAGAGCGTGTTTTCTTGTAACAGTAAAATCTTACAAACTAGTACTGTATCACAGGCAAAAAATAATGTTTATATAAAATGTGAAGTACCACTGCAGGCACAAAGAATAAAAATAAAACTGTATAGGGACCACAAAAAATCACACAATGAATATAAAAAAAATCTGGTGTGAAACACTCACACAACTTTCTCTTGCCAATGCAAATAATTTAAACAATATAACCTAACATTAATAATAAAATATTAGAAATAAACAAAAAACTAACCTCAAAAACATAACCTTATTTTAATCATGAGTGAATGATGCAAAATGAAAATCAACCTCAGTTTGGCTTAGAAATACGGAAAATCACTCTTTCTCTCTAAACTAGGCTCTGTAGAGAAAAATGCTTTAAATAAAAGTTGTAGATCTTTTAATTTTCTATAAATTAAATTATATACACTTTTGTCGTAAAATGCATACTAAGGCCGAAATCTTAAAAAAGTCAATTTTTTACACATTTTCGTGAGAAAAAAATCACAAAATCACAAAAAAACAGAAAATCGCAAATTACCGCTAAACTAAGTGTTATACAAAAAATTGTTTGAAATAAAAGTCGTAGAATTTTACATTCTCTACAACTTTTATTATATAAAGTTTTGCGCTAAAATGCATATTAAAGCTGTAATCTTAAAAAAACAACGTTTTTACGTGAAAACAGCCTCACCCAGAATTTCAGCAAACATGACGCCTACCCTATCTTGTAGAGAATAAAAAATTGAGTAAACAAGGCGATTTTTAAAAAAATCGTAGGACCAGTTTTTGAGAAAATCGCAAAAAAGTGAAAAATTACATGAATAAACTACCACTTCCGGTTGACCGATTTTGATGAAAATGTTCGTGTCGAGTCCGGTAGTGGTACTTAACTTAAGTTTCAAGTTTCAAGTTCGTACGATGTTCCGTTCTTGAGATATTCTGTTCACACACAGACCAATCGCTAAAAACATGTTTTTTGGGTTCAGGGGGTCTGAAAACGTATAGATCCGGTGAAAACTCGATTTCTTAAAATTGACATGAAAACAATACTTTCCTTCCTATATATTCATATAGGCAAGAGAAAATAAAAACTTATACTATTTTCCAGGGATGATGAGCTCTGTACGTACGCATTGCCCCCTACCCACTTTATAGCCAGCCAATGACTTGCCAGCGACGTTGCCAATACTTGCTCTCGTTGCTCTATTATATATTTTATCAGCCATTTTTTGGTCTTTCAGTAAAAATTATAACCAATGAACCTACAACCAGCTGATTATATTAAAAAATATTGCATGTTAACGCGCTCTATAATCAATGTCTTCAGTACGAGATGCAAGACATGAGTGAACTAGTGTGATACTTATAAGCATGTGCGTAATGTTTGTTAGGCTCGTACAATCTGACAACGCTGGCAAACGTTCTAATTGGTCTTAACACATGGAACAGCAGAGCTCAACAACCGTGAAAAGCATTGTAATATGGCTAATATCACAACTAGAGTAAATCTAATATTCATTACACCCAAGACTGTCACACACTGATGAATCAAAGGAATCCTAGAGTCGTGTCCAAAATAGGGCTTTCGTTGCCTAGTGTATCCTGTAATTCAAGGGATATCTTGAATCGCTGACACAATCCGCTAACACATCTTTGATCGTCAAAGGTAATCATGAGACATCCATGAGTTAATCTGGTGTGCCCAATTCTAAGTCGTGCGATTACAATTTCTTCCCTTCTGTTCTTCCTCAGAAACTTAAGCCAAGTTTTAATGGTTGCTGATCTAGCTGCTAAGGAGGCAGCATGCCAACCGGCCTTCACGGAATATTTGACTGTCAGATTTCGTGGGTCTGGTAAAATGAGTCATAATGGATTCCGGGTAGGTGGAACCTGACTGACTCTCATGGCAATAAGCTGTGTGAGGTAAAACATGTCGTTAAGCTTCCTGCCCAGACCAAATACGAGGGTGTTTCGGAAAGTAACCTTCATTTGGCTGTAAATAAAAAAACTCGCCGGCCGCATTGGCGCAGTTGGTAACGTGCTCACCTCTCATCATGCGATCCTGGGTTCGAATCCCACTCAGGCACGGCATATTTTCATACATTACAAAAAATCATTTCATCCTCCATTGTACAATAGTTACACCCCAACGTTGTCGCTAATGACCGTTGTAGTTGATGCAACATTAAATAAATAAATTAAAAAAATCTTTTTTTCTTATTTTTTTTATTATATTCACCTTAAAACTACACCTTTTCACTATTTTTCAATATAGTAACCATTAAAATTTAATAATTTTTCATAGTGTTTCACTAATTTAAAATTCCTTCTACATATAATTCACCTGCATGGGCACGTACACAATTTTTCACAACATTTTGAAGTTCATTGTTATCATCGAAATGCTGCGATGCAAGCCACTTCTTCATTAGATTGAAGAAATGAAAATAATTTGGCGTCAAGTCGGGGCTGTAAGAGAAATGATCAAAAACATATTACTTGAATTGCTTAAAAAGCTCTTGAGTTTTTTGAGTGCTGAAAGACGAGTGTTGTCATGCAAAAACACAACGCTGGAAGTCAACATACCGTGATTAAAATAACCGATTTACGTAAGCTATGCAAGTTTCATCACCATTCATAATTCTCTTTGAAAAACCTTTAAAATGTCATGAAAGATTGCCTATGTGCCCAGGTGGTTGAAATTTATGAAGAAAGATTTTGTAAATTGGTGAAATGGTATGAAAAATGCTTAAATTTTAATGCTGACTAAGTTAAAAAGTAGTAAAAAGGCGTAGTTTTAAAATGAATATAATAAAATATTTTTCCTTTGCAAGTTTTTTTATTTACAGCCAAACAGAGGTTACTTTCCCAATTGCCCTTGTACTTCAAGAGTAAGAGTATACCTTGTAACTGTCATACTCTTACAGTGCCTAAGGTTCAGCATTTTATCAAATTGTACAATGAACAGAAAAATCCTGCTCTAATTCAAGACTACTTATGATCTAGCATTTGACAAAATACTAACGCAACTAAAAACATATGCAGAAATTAGGTATTATTAAAATAAAAAAATAAAAACCAATAAAAATTAGTTTAAATTTATTTTATTACACTTGTATTTATATAACTTATTACTCAATAAATGAAAACATTTTCACAGTATCACCGATCATTATTTTTATAAATAATAATTACAATAATAATAAAAATAAAGTAATGAATGTAAATTGTAATGAACAGAAGAAAATACATACCCGCACTAGCGCATATAGGTATATTATTATATGAAAGCTTAAAATATAAAATATATACAAACAAAAGAAAAATCACAAGACGATAAAATTAGATTAACTTTTTCTCTTTTTCTCTCAGTTTAGATACACAACTTTCAAATTATAATAATAATAATAAAATAATTCATAACATAATGTCTTTTTATAATAAAATATTTAAGGATATCTGTAATGGGGCAGGTAGATTACCCGATTAAAAAATTCGGGGTTAATTTTTTTCAGGTCTTCTTGTGGGTGGGTTCATATAATATAGAACTGTTTGCCAAAAAGGTCTTCTTCCCAAAAGGTCTTCTTGTGGGTGGGTTCATATAATATAGAACTGTTATGCCCAAAACGGGCAGGTGGAGTGTTATTTTAATTGCACTCTATCTGTTTGGTCCAGGGCTAAAAAAAATAGTTCTGTTTCTTATCACATAGTCAGTCACTTATATGACTGAACTATTTAAGAACAGAAAGGTAGAGGTGTAAATGACGCTAGTCAGAGTTATCTGCTCTGAGAGTAATGAATTTCACTATACAGCCAGACCCTATGGTGAATGAAGTGAAGGTGTCATTTGCAGGGTGGAAAGTGAGTGCTTTTCAGAGGGCCTGGCATGCTGATAAGCATACTCTTTCAACTCAGTGAGGAAGGCAATGGTAAACCACCTTACTCCTCGTTTTTACTTAGTAAAACCTCTAGAGATTCAAACCAGCCTTTCGGCTGTTGACCTAAACAACAACAGAACTGTTTACACAATATCAGATGGACAAATAAAAACATAAATAATAATTACTGGGAATAGCACAAGAGAAATTAAAAATATATTGGGCAGCGCCAGCCCTAGAAGTTGCAGGGCCCAGAGCAAATATTGGATGCGGGACTCTTAAACTCAATGTGGTGTCACAATCTGCCAGACGCCCATTCCAGTCCAAAGTTACGCACGATGATTAGGATTAATTCATTATTCAAGTGTCAGTAAAATTACAAATAGATAAAAGAAAAAAGACAAACACTTTATCACAGTACATAATGCTGTTTTCACTTTTTTGATGTTTTCTATTGTTATAGTATCTGTAATCTTTAAATTTTAGTCAGCTTACTGACTACAAACATTGATTTACAGATTAAGAAAAAAATTTCTTAAAACATTATGTTTGGAGTGTAGCATTATACGGAAGTGAAACGTGGGTGATAGGGGCTGTAGAAAAAAGAGGTTAGAAGCTTTTGAAATGTGGTGTTATAGGAAAATGTTAAAGATTAGGTGGGTGGACAAAATAAGTAATTTAGAGGTTCTTAGACAAGTGGATGAAAAAAGAAGTATATGGATGTATCTTACCAAAAGAAGGGATAGGATAGGCTAGTGGGGCATATCTTAAGACATCCAGGTATTGAGCTTTTAATAATGGAGGGTAATATTGAGGGAGTAAATTGTAGAAGGAGGCAAAGATTAGAATATATAAAGCAAATTACAAAAGATGTACGGTGTTACAGGTATGTAAATATGAAACGACTTGCGCAAGATAGAACAGGTTGGAGAACTGCATCAAACCAGTCGAGAGACTGATGACAAAAAAAAATAATTATGGGTTCAGGGCCCCTGGAAGCGCCGGATTTAGAGCGATTGCCCTGCTTGTCCTTGCCCAAGGCCGGCCCTGATATTAGGCACATTAAACAACAAAGATTTTGACAGCAACAAGCCGAGTAAGAGACGGAGCAGATGGCAAAGGAACCAGATCTCGGATTAATCCTTAGATAAGTCTGTTATATTGGTCCATCATATTGAGCATGGGAGCAAAATTTAAAAAAAAATTATAATTACTCCTGAAAATTATCCTCTACTCTTACTTCTAAATTATTTATATCCAATTGTTTTAAATTTAAGACTATTCCTAAATTAATGTAGTATTTTAATATCACTGTCTTCGTAACGTCAAGCGAGATAATTTTACCAATTTTATGGTCCGCCAATTATGACATTGTAAC
This sequence comes from Catonia carolina, assembly GCA_035578175.1. NCBI lineage: Eukaryota > Metazoa > Arthropoda > Insecta > Hemiptera > Achilidae > Catonia > Catonia carolina. The sequence goes on along the minus strand of JAQMRL010000003.1, from coordinate 74,464,020 downwards.
GTCAAGTGTAAGCACAATAGAAAATTAAAGCCCTTTGCGCACAATAACTCACAATCAACTGTAAGAAGTTAGAAGAATATGGTATATATACAACCTTTTTTTTTTTTTTTTTTTTTTTTATAGCTTTTGTCATCGGGAACTGTACATTGTTGGCAACTACCCAATTTGATTGCTGCTTTTTGCTGAATTTTTTTTTGACGTGGGTTAGACATGAGTTTGAACAGGGACCCCCAGTAGAGTTTGTTCATGGATGACAGTCAACTGGTCACCATACCAAGTCGCTTTCCCAACCGGTGTTACTTAACAAATAATAGCGACTTTCTACCAGCTGCCTGACTGGGCTGGCCCGAAGGCCATATATACAACCTAATGCAAAAAATTTTGAAACTGGCATAAAAAAATATGTGACATTACAACCATGCTGTAAATACAAACATGTTAGAATATTAATAACAGACTGTAGCAAAATCCTAGAAACATTTTAAACAAATCAAACATTTCTAAACACTGACGCTACTTGATGAATTTGATGCTCATGAAAGGATTAATCAAACGAATTTATGGTAGCATTGATAAAACAAACTCTTTAGAATTTGAATTAAAGTAAAATTCAAAAAAAAGTAAATAACTTTTAAAAAGTTATTGTGTCGAAAATGTAATTGTAAATACAATCATGTTATGCTGCAGTTTTCATATTTATTAATCAAATAAAATTATATAATGACCAATAATATAAATATAAAATTATTATGGAAAGAATAAAAATGGAGGAAAATGGGGTGTTTAAATGAAGATAGTCATAAATTATGTAGTGCTGAAACATGTCTCCCACTGCAGCAGGCTATCTGCTTTGCAACATTAGCTATGATGTTGATCATGACATTGAAAAGAAAATGAACAAATTACAAGCTATATATGCAGCCCTCAGCAATACTCTGCAAAATAATGCTAGAAGGGAGAGAAAAACACAATTGTATAAGGTGATGGCTACTTCTGTTGTCCATTATGGAAGTAAGTCTTCAGTCACTGCAAAGTCACAAGAGAGCCACATTCAGGTGTTAGAGATGAGGTTCCTACGAAGGACAAAAGAGTGCACAAGATTAGATCATACAAGGAATGAAGAAATAAGGGCAGAGAATTAGATATACATAGCTTGAATGAAAGAATAAAAGTTAATAATTGTGGTAAGTGGAGACATCATCTGGAGAGAATACCTCTGAAAGTGAAGAACTATACACCCACATGGACAAAGAGACATTGGAAGGCCACAGATAAGATGGCAGTAGTTAAATTATGGAAAGTGTGATATATCTATAAGGATTGAATTAATGAAAAATCTGGTGTGAAACACTCACACAACTTTCTCTTGCCAGTGCAAATAGTTAACTATAAACCTAACATTAGTAATAAAACATTAGAAATAACCAAAGAAACTAACCTCAAAAACATAACCTTATTTTAATCATGAGTGAAAGACATAAAATGAAAATCGTACTCAGTTTGGCTTAGAAATACGGAAAATCACTCTTTCTCTCTAAACTAGGCTCTGTAGAGAAAAATGCTTTAAATAAAAGTTGTAGGTCTTTTAATTTCCTATAAATTTTATTATATACACTTGTGTCATAAAATGAATACTAAGGCCGAAATCTTTAAAAAAACAATTTTTCACACGTTTTTGTGAGAAAAAAACAGAAAATCGCTAATTACCGCTAAACTAAGCGTTATACAAAAAAATGTTTGAAATAAAAGTTGTAGAATTTTACATTCTCTACAACTTTTATTATATAACGTTTTGCGCTAAAATGCATATTAAAGCCGTAATCTTGAAAAAAACAATTTCTTTACGTGAAAACAGCCTCACCGAGAATTTCAGCAAACATGGCGCCTACCCTATCTTGTAGAGCATAAAAAATGTAGTAAACCAGATGATTTTAGAAAAAATCGTAGGACCAGTTTTTGAGAAAATCGCAAAAAAGTGAAAAATTATACGAATAAACTACTACTTCCGGTTGACCGATTTTGATGAAAATGTTCGTGTCGGGTCCGGTAGTGGTATGTAACTTAAGTTTCAAGTTTCAAGTTCGTACGATGTTCCGTTCTTGAGATATTCTGTTCACACACACACACACACACACACGCACGCACGCGCACACACACACACACACACACACAGACCAATCGCTAAAAACATGTTTTTTGGATTCAGGGGGTCTGAAAACGTATAGATCCGGTGAAAACTCGATTTCTTAAAATCGACATGAAAACAATACTTTCCTTCCTATATATTCATATAGGCAAGAGAAAGTAAAAATATATTGTTAATCGCTGAACATAGTATAATGTACAAAAAGGAGTTCAGAACAGGCAGGAGTCCCAATCCTTGATACCAAGAAGAAGATGAATATAAATAGATAAAATTCCTGGAAATTTATGAAAGATCTAAAACAATGGAAATATCTGGAGAAGTACAACTACACTGTAACAATTTGGCCGGCCCGTGGTGTAGTGGTCAGCGCAACTGGCTACTATGCTGGAGTCCCGGGTTCGATTCCCGGTCAGGTCTGGCATTTTTTCATCTGTAAATCACCACATATCATTACCTACGCACAAGCCTAAGGCTTATGTAGGCATCATCACTCAATAAAAAAAAAAAAAAAAATTAAAAAAATCAAAGTAGTAAGTATATAACAACAGAAGAAAAATTAAATAATGAATATTTTCACAACATGAATGAGAACTTTGTTCTGGTATAAAATATGAGACTAAATATGCAAGTAAAGAGCTGGCATATAATAAATTGATAAAACAAGGATATATGGAATGTAGTTTGCTAAAGTAAAAGCGATTTTATGGTAACACTTGACACAGTAGAGCCTCAGAAACTCGACAATCCAGATAACTTGGCAACTTCCGTAACAACAACCTACTTTTGCAGATAAAAAATACATAAATAAATTGCCAGAAACTTTAAAAAGTTGTGATCATTTAAGTTTGTTTGATTGAACATTTTACAGTGTAGAGTGGACAACAAATAAGCTTGCTGGTTTTCTGAAGTGCGCAGAAGATTTATTTTGGTAATGGTGCGCTCGGTTGCCTCAGTGAGTGGTGGGGGTCAGTGCTGTACTAGCTGAGGTCAGATTCACGTCGCTCTCACAACGTTATACAGGGCGTTCTGAAAAAGGGTTCTAAGAATTCAGGGTGTGATTCCCCACAACAAAAGAAGAAAAAAAGTTGAAATTAACATAGGTCCAAAAATCATTAGTTACCGAGTTATACAGGTGAAAGATTTTATCAGAATTTCAGTTACCCCGTTGAAACGAAGCCCTACAGATATTTGTTGGGCGTTAAATTAGGCATAAATTGTACCGTATCGTATGTAAAATGAACAGAAAAATTGAACAAAACAGGTTTCAGACCTGTAGCTGCAATAATTTTTAAGATATCTGATGCAATACGCAAAACTTGGTTCCGAAAAACAAGTTTCTTTTAAGTTTGAAGCAGATGAACTTTGTTAAATGGATAATAAACACAAGAAATTTTTATACAAAACTTGTAGAGAATTTAATTCTGAAGAGAATGATGTAAAATAAGTTAATAATAGACAAACACAATTTTTAAAAAAATTATTTTTTAATTAAATAAAAAAAAATGCATGAAAATAGACAAAATCTGTTTCGAGGTTCTACTGTATCTTAAAAAAATAATAAGGAGTAGAGGAATTACACTCAGTTTTACAAAAAAAAAAATTAATTTAAAAATAATTGTTTTTTTTTATAGCAACGGCTTTAATTTTCTAGGCTGCAATGTCTTGTTACATGGAGAATTTGGTGTAAATTTTAAGTTTAAGTATTCCAAAAAATAGAACACTTAAGAACAAAGTAGATGAGATACACTCCTGAGATACGACAGAGTGACGTCTGTTTGGAAGTAAGACCAGGACAATCACAATCGTAATTGACAGAGACAGCAACTGGAAATTTTTTCACTAGTTGAAACATCGACACATACAAAGGGCACATTGACAAGAGGGTAGGTGCACATTGGAAGGATATGTACAGACCAAATTTCCAAGGTGATTGAACAGTACCGAAGGGAAGATGATGCAAGGGAAAACCAAGCCAAAGAATGAACGACCAATGATTTAGGGAACTGGATGGTGTAAAAGGCTGGGTTCCTAAAATTTAACAACAAGAAAAAAAATTAATACAATAATAAATTTAAAAAAAAAATACCTTCGCACATTCCTATTTTTTGACATTATATTATAAACGAAGGAATAACTTCACACACCAATTATTGAAATCAATAAACCACCCTGCTTTTTACGCATGTGGTTATACAAACAAAATTAAATTCTAATTAAAAATTTAAATAATTACTAAATAAAGCTAAGTAAATGTTTAAATAGATTTTATCACAATAATAGTCCGTAGTGTATCATATTTTTTATGAGACCAGGAAATGCGATGTTTGTGTTCTGCACTTAAAAAATAAATAATAATTATAACTATTACAAATAATTTATTTAAATTATATCCATCACGGAATGTAATAAACCTATTTTTAATAAAATTAATTTATCAATTAATTAATTATTGTTATACAGTAGAGTACCGATTTTCCGTGGATCGTTTAACCGGGGATTGGATTAACCGTGCGATCACTAGAAATTTTTTTTTTTTTTTGGTTTAACGTCCGCCTGTTTTGCAAATTGCTGCTAATGCAGACGGTGAAGGATGAAATGAATTTTTTGTAACGTATGAAAAATCCCATGCCCGAGTGGGATTCGAACCCAAGACCGCGTGATGAGAGGCGAGCACGTTACCAACATCGCCAACGCGGCCGGCTAGAAAAATTAAAATCACTAGAGAAATTAATTATGTATGTACTGTATAACTTTTACAAATTAAAACTTTTCAACTCCCGACATTTTCGTCATCGTAATTATCACAAATATTGTGATTTACTACGATAATATTGTTCGATTACGACAACAATGAGTAGTGACGCAGTTTAAAAAGAAGGTTAGTGAAATTATTATATTAATTCATTATATGAAATAGAAACAATGAGTAGGCACATTAATGTAGACATAAACTAATTTCGAATCGTAGTAAAATGAAACAAAGTAAAATAACAGATTTTTTTGTGATATTTTTTGTTACGTAGTTTAAGGTAAGATTTATATAAATTTATGTAGTAGGCCTAAATATTTTTATTTCAATACAATTTGTTTATTTATTTTCGATATCCGATAGTATTAACATGTATTAATCAGTAGAATAAAACATACGTGTAACTGGTGGTTTTGTTTATGACGTATGTGGTCTCGACCGAATTGGGTTGTATTATCCGTGTTTTCCGGTTATCCGGTATAGTTATCCCCCCAATTACCACGGATAATCGATATTATACTGTAATACTAAAACTTTTAAAATTAATTACGATTAATTAAATCAAACTTAAGTAGTTACTTATATTCTACATAAATATATTCTTTATTTACAATGACCTCAACATCTTGTATTAATATAGGGAATCATTTATTAGTAAACTTAATTAAATAAATAAAATTTTCTATCATACAAAAATTGACAATTTAATTGACTGTAATAAATTTAAAAAATTTTGATACATTAAAAAAAAGTTTTTAAGAATTTAAAAATATGTTATATAATCCTGTTCATCCGGAGTAGATCCGGGATGTAGTTCAGGTATTCAAAAAATTTCATTAATTTTTTTAAAAATATGCATTCAAAATTGACTCAGTATAATGATTTTTAAGTACAGCTTATGAATTAATTAATATTTGAAAAAAATCATTCAGTTGGCGGTTACACAACTATAAGCGCCATCGCGTGCTTATTGGAGCTGGTTTTGACTTCCTAAATTCATATTTCCACCAGCTAGCACGAGCTGGTGCTTCTAGTTTACAAACAAGCTTGCAAGTCACTTGAGTTTGATTTACTGGAACATGCTGTTGCGCTCTTAATGGAATTTATACAAACTGCACAAATTACTATATTTTAAGTTTATTAGTGTATCACCTACACACACGGGCTTATATTTTTTATTTTAAATTTATTTATTTAGTCGCATCAACTGCTTGGTCATTAGCGACTACATTAGATTATGAACATTACTGTGGGATTTAACAAGTGAAAATTTCCGGACTTTGGCCAGGAATCAAACCTAAGACCTCCCCGTGACAGGCCAATGCGCTAACCACTATGCTACAGAGATGGTCCTTATGTAAGCTTGCATCATCACCCAATAAAATGAAATAAAACTTTTTTTATTTTATTTTAGTTTAGTTGAATCAAGGTCTTGGTTATTAGCAACTACTTTCGGGGTGTGAAACTTTAAGTTCTGAAACGTAATAATTTTCAGACCCTAGCAAGGGATCGAACCTAGGACCTTCTGCTTGGTATGCTAGTGTGCTAACCACTACGCTACCGAGACGACCAATTAATTATTTTATTTACAGTTTAGTAATTATTTAAGGATGAAATTTTCCCAGTTTTATCAAAAAGTTAAATGAGAATAATTTTCAAATGAAAACATTTATTCACTTAAAGAAACTTTCATTTTGACTTAGTAAAATGTAATCAACACAATCATAAATTGAAGATGGCCAGACAGCAGCTGAAAAATAGCGAACACGTGCATAATTTTTGTAACCAAACAACAAGCTGCTAATATTAACAGCTAATGGCTCGAAGAAGCGCTTGCGGCTCTACAGGCATTATCTTACTGTTTTCTAACTAAACTTAGATTACATCTTTAATCTTTTCGAGTAACTAAATACATTAATGTATCTAGGCTTCTCCTCTTATATATTAAAAATGGAGACTCATAATTTCTTTTTATTCTTGGCCTGGAATATTTACCATAACCAAATGACATATCATATTAAGATATCTTCAAGATAGAACAAATCAAAGATATTTTATACGAATCCCATGTTTAAGATCGAGGAAAAATTCATAATTATAATTATTTTCAAAATAAAATTAGTATTTTTACTTCTGGAATATTCTTGATAAAACAGATACTTAAGTTTATTATTATTGCAAGAGGAAATCAATAAACAATGAGCATATATATAAACCAAAATGAATAATTTTAAAACAATGGATGAGAAAAAATCAAAAAAATTAAATTAGGGTTGTAATCAATTGTTAATTTCTATAAAATAACATATTTGGGAAATTCATCTTAAAAAATATTACTTAGGTTCAAAAGTAAACTTTACTTTTTGACAAGATACAATTTAAATCAATCTTCTAAAATTAATTTAAAAATTTGTAAAAATAATTTTTATTCAAAATTTATACGTAATGAAAAAAAATCAATGTATTACTAAAAATTTACTGTTTATAATTTTAATATAGGATTTGATCTTTTTAAAACATGTCGTTTTTCTAGAAATTAATGCACACAATTGTGTTACTTTTGAAGTAAATTAATGAATATTAATCAAAAATAAATTCTTTTAACATAATTTACACTCACAACCTTTTCGTACATACATAAATTACTTCTATATAAGCTCACTTAACTGACTTTAGTGCATTTAGGTTGGATAACAGGGTGGGTAGATAACCGAAAGTCAGCAAATGATTAATAAATGGGGTATTGGAACCAAACTGCAGAACAGAGGTCTAGTAAGAGATTGTCAGGTATCATATTTCATCACTCAATCTGTTAGTTGCAGGGCTAAAATAAATAGTTCTGTTTCTTATCAAATGGTCAGCCAATTAAATGACTGAATCATTTAAGAACAGAAGAGGTAGAGGTGTAAAAGACACTAATCAGAGTTACCTCGTCTGAAAGTAATGGATTTCATTATACAGCCAGACCCTGTGGTGAATGAAGTGAAAGTGTCATTTGCAGAGTGGAAAATATATGCTTTTCAGAGGGCCTGGCATGCTGATAAGTGCACTTTTCCACTCAGTGAGGAAGGCATGGTAAACCACTTCACTCCTCGATTTACTTAGTAAAACCTCTACAGGTTCAAACCAGCCTTTTGGCTGATGACCTAAACAACAAAATATTTCATACTCTGCTCACGAATTGTTTAATCTCAGGGATGTTTTTAATCTGGCAGGAAATGGGTTATGATAATGGCTAAGAAACTGTTAATTGAAAACAGTCACCTTAGAAAAAGCTACAATAACATAGAGATTTTTAGTGATTGCCTGGTGTATAGACTCCGTGGACTTAGGGACAAATCAGCTTCCTATAATATATGAATAAACAGTGCAGGAAAAGGGACCTAAAGTACGAAATCATTTTTAGTTTGGTATGACCCACCGGGTTGGTCTAGAGGTAAAGTCGACTTTAGGAAATTAGGAAAAAAAAAAAATGTTTAGTTTGATATACAGTGATGTAAAGCATAAAATTCTGAACATTTCGATATAAAAATCATTTATTTAAGTTCATAATAACAAGAGTTATGCGCTGTGTAAGTTTAATCTTTAAAAATGTTTATGTTAACGTACCAATTCCGAGTATACCATCTGTAACTCTTCAGATAGTTCGCCAAAGATTGGATAATCACTTAATATTTTAAAAATAATTTCTTCCTTCAAAATTTCCTAAAATAATAATAATTATATGCAATATAAATGCACAACACTGATGACTGAATGCACAATGTAAAACAATATCACATTCAAACAAACACGCAAATAGATTGTGGTCACAGATTATGTATAATAATGTACAGAAAATGTATAGTAACATAATCTGAAAGATTGAAGTAAAAAGCATTGAAAAATTAAAAATTAAATATCTAACAGTAGAAGTAATAAGCAGTTTGCTAACTCTGAAGTGTTTTACAAAATGGTATCTAAAGTCAGTCGTGTATAACTTTAATAAGTGACTTTAGGTCCCATTTCTCCGTGGTTATATGGGTTTAGAAAATGACATGATACGCATTCTTTTAAAAAAATATTTTAATTCATCTTCAAAATCATTTTAAAAGACTACAGATAGTAGCAGAAGCAAAAATTTAAAAATCGTAATTTTTGACATCTTTTGGCTAAAATGCTCGTAGCACAAAATCCTACTCGCCAACTTTAGACCCCTTTTCCTGCAACGCATCACACATTATCTTTACATGGAAACCTTGTAACTGATATCTTCCACACAAAAACTTGGTAAGTGTTCTCTTAAAGTTTATACAAAGACAAAGTTGCTGAATGGATAAGGAAGTACAGTATGGTTTAATACAATAGGCTCTTTAGAGCTTCACCGTTAAGGAACTGTAAGGACTGTCTCATCCACCCTATAAAATTAATAACCAATTTTTTAATAATTCAATGTTACATTACATTATTTATGCTAATAAGTTATAGAATACAATTGCGCAGTCATTAATTAAACCTCTAGACACTTTATTCGTAGTCAGTTAAGCGAGCATTCATTTTACGAGGGCCATCCGGAAAGTAGTACCCGTTTCCGCCGCATGAGGCGCTGACGAGGCGAGCAGCCGCCGGTCAAAGTCAAATCGCTTCAGTGGCTTGTCTGCCTTCTCTGTTGCAAGTTCCGCGACGCTAGCATTTCCTGTCTTGTTTCTGTGACCGTTCATAATGTTTAAAAAAATTGAGAACGCCGCCAGTTGTGAAGTGAGGGCTGTAATAAAATTTCTCAATGCAAGAAACGTTCGACCTTGTGATATTCATCGCCAATTAAAGGAAGTGTATGGAGACGATGTGATGGATGAGTCATCTGTTCGGCGCTGGTGTCGTAATTTTAACTTGGGGAGGGGGAACACACACGACGATGAGCGTTCAGGGAGACCATCTGTCATTACAGATCAACTGCTGAGGTCAGTAGACGAATTCGTGAGGCACGATCGGCGCGTTACAATTGATGACATCTGTGAACATTTCCCTAATGTTTCTCGCACAATTCTTCATGAAATTGTCAATGACCATCTGCATTATTCAAAAATTTGTGCAAGGTGGGTCCCTCGCATGCTTACAGATGAGCACAAAACCAAGCGTATGGCTGCTGCATTAACATTTTTGGAACGTTATTCTGATGAAGCAGACGCGTTCTTGAATCGCATAGTTACTGGTGATGAAACGTGGGTTTGTTATGCTTCACCTGAGAGTAAACGACAGTCAATGGAGTGGCATCATCCTCATTCACCAAAGAAACCAAAAAAATTCAAGACTGTTCTGTCCACCAGGAAACTTATGGCAACCATTTTCTGGGATCGACGTGGTATACTGCTTATTGATTTTATGGCCCGTGGAGACACTATTAACGCTAATGCGTATTGTGAAACATTAAAGAAATTACAGCGGGCAATACAAAATCGACGGAGAGGTCTATTGTCTGATGGCATCATTCTCCTCCATGACAATGCCAGGCCTCATGCAGCGGGGATAACACAACAACTTCTGCAGCAATTCAATTGGGAAATTTTCGACCATCCACCGTATAGCCCGGACTTGGCCCCTTCAGATTTTCATCTCTTTACAAAACTTAAAGAGTTTTTGGCGGGAAAAAGATTTGACAGCGATGAAGAACTTAAAGAAGGTGTGACTACGTATTTCGATCGGCTGGCGGCGGAGGAATATGATGCTGGAATACAAAAACTCGTCACACGTTATGACAAATGCTTAAATTTGCTTGGAGATTATGTGGAGAAGTAGTTTAAGGTATGCTCTTTTCAATAAAAATGTTTACATTTGTTAATATTTACTTCTGTGTCTTTATTTCACAAACGGGTACTACTTTCCGGATGGCCCTCGTATAATACATAAAAAATTAATACCATAAATTTATGAACAATTTATAACTATATTTATTATTTGTACAATTTTATTTAATGTAATTTTTTAATTTAAAAATTTACATCATTAAAAATTATTATTTATAATTAAATTTACATAATACAATTTAATGAAATACTGGGAAATATATTTAAATTTTGTATACATATTTTTAAATACGACAGATTTATAGAATACAAGAATGTCATAAAAATTTCAATGAAAAGTACGAGTTAATTAAAATTAAAATGATAAATTTTATTAATTTATAAGGAAACATACATTCAAGAAAATTTTTATGGCAAGGGATGGCTGAGAAACTAAACCTATTTTTACATTTTTTAAAATAAAATTTTAAATTAATATTTTTGATAGATTTGTTAACACATAATACTAATTTCCAACTATATTAATAATCCTCAATTTTTTGGGTTAAAAATTTAATATTGTAAAATTAAATTTACAGTATTATTAACGATGATACTCAATAAACATAAAAATAAATTTATTATCTTAAGATAAACAATAAAATTTATCTAGTAAAACTTAAAATTATTTAAAAAACCAATACTAATTCAGAAAAAATTATTTAAATTATTTCACCAGTAAGTAAACTTTTAACTGTAATACTTGTTTACTCAAATTAATAAAAACATTAAAGGCATTACTTAAAAATACACAAGTAGATATTAAAAATCCCTTGAATATAAAAACAAAATTTATTTATTTATTGATGAAATAGCTTTGTATTACCAGAGAGAAAAGGGGAGATAAATCACAAATGTATCTTGAAAACATTTAAAAAAAATGTAATTGATTCCTATTCAAGAATGTTTTTTTGTAATCAACATTAATAACAGGAACCTAATTTTTCGCAAGATAACGGGTCCGAAGATGGTGGACAATATAGGTTACGAGGTAGAGAATAACTGTACAAGGAAAATGAATAATTAGAAAAAAAGATTAAAGTTTGACAGACACCTGTATAGAACTTTTTATCCCTAATGTGTGTAAATTGCAATCTGTTCAATTCAGAACAATAAGCAACCCCATGACCCAATGAGATGAGGATGATGTGTATGGTGTGTAAATGAGGTGTGGTCTTGTACAGATTCAGGCTGACCATTCCTGAGAGAGTATAGATAATTGAACCTCACCATCAAAGTTCACCAGTAACCACTATCTAGTATCCAAAACCGTATAAAAGTAACTATCTTTATTAGGATATGAACCAGGAACCTTCATCTCCGGAAATCAGCTGTTAACACGTTCAGCACGGCGGTTGGAATCACGGATGCTTCGCTGTGCCGACCCGCCATTGCAGTGAAAAAATACCATGACACCTTAAGGCGTCATTCGTCCCCGGAACGATCTTACTTATTTGCTCATCTACTCACCGGCTAAATATAGTACGGTATTATACACGTTTGTTGTTTCTACGAAATTTATATTTGAAATTCATTTTTTAGTTATTAGAAAAATTAATACGTATAAATTATTAAATAAATGAAAATTATTGTAGTGTGTAAAATATAAAAATACAATTATGTTTGATAATGAATAATATTTAATTAAAAAAATTTAAATAAATAAAATACATTAAATAATTAAGTAATACAGTAGTAATAAAGCTTATTACTTTATAAAAACACAAAAACCTGCAAAAGAAACACAGTGCATAGAAATCGCGAGTTCAGAAAGTAACAGAAATCTTTCTTTTGAGTAATAATTAAACTATTTTTACGTAAAAATGTATTATTTTTACCTTTTATTTGTAAAAAGAAGTCACTGGAAACGAAGAAATTCGTAGAATAATTGATATAATTAAATAAAACAATAAAATTACACCGCACTAGGACGTTTGAATAGACTACAATTTTAAAAATTAGTCAAAAATTCCCGGCAGTTGGTAACGAAAGACGACCTTCACAGTGGCGCTCGTAGAATAGATCTGAACCCCTGAACAACCTTTACTAACACTGCCAGTACACCGGCGATTTATAAAAAGCTATAGAAATGTGGTATTGTATATGACGCCTTAAGGCGTCATTCGTCTCTGGAATGAACCTCGATTTGATGCCTTAAGGCGTCATCCGTGCTGAACGTGTTAAACAGCTGATTCACGATGACGACCTTACCTCTAGACCAACCCGGTGGGTTCCTGGTTCCTATACAGAATGGATGACAAACTGTTAACACCACAAATTTTTAAATCAATTATACATCTAAGGTGTCAGATAAATGATTTAATGAAGTCAGAAAGGATATTGAGAAAACCGAAATAGACTGAGAAAACTTAATGAACCGAACCAAAATCAGACAAGTAATTACGACTTTACAGGTTTCTATGAAGAACAAAAACAGAACTTCAAGTAGATAGAGAAAAGGAGAAAAGCCTACACAAATGCTGTGAAAATGGGCTGCAAAAAGCTTCCAGAAATGTTTAATGTAACCTCAGTGGCCTATACACAAAGTCCATTTATTAATTATCCATTAAAAGGGGATTATACCGCAAGGAATCCATAATCAATTTTCTTTTTTTATCGATTATTAAAATTTTAAACTTTGTTTAATTTTGTGTACAATTAATATCTAAGGGATCTTTACAAATATTTTTAATAAATTTATTAAAATAGTTTATAGGTTCGTAATTTTGCACCATATAAAATTTTCCTCCATAGTTTTAACTAAAGGGTGATTCAAAAAGAGGGCCGGTTTTTAAACGGCTGGTAAATTTTTGTTTATCGGTTGGCAACATTGTTTGACCTCATTTCTATTTTGGAGAACATTCTGATTGACGATTCAGTTGTAGTTTCTCTTGTATGCACAGCGAGTGACAGTTTGGTGCGGCTTTTGGTCGGGCGGTGTCATCGGCCCTTACTTTTTTGAAAATCAAGAAGGACAAGCCGTGACAGTAAATGGAGACCGATACCGTACGATGATTAGGGAGTTTTTGTGGCGTCATTTGGATGGAATGGACATTGACGAGTTGTGGTTTCAGCAGGATGGTGCCACCTGTCACGCTGCACGAGAAACAATGTTGTTGCTCCGTGAACGGTTCCAGGATCGCATCATTTCTCGTAATTCTGACCATCAATGGCCACCAAGGTCGTGTGACTTGACGCCTTGTGACTTTCCTCTTTGGGGTCATCTGAAGTCATTGGTGTATGCCAATAAACCCCGAAACATCAATAACTTGAAGGAGGAAATTCGACGGGTTATCGGGCAAATGGAAGTCGAAACTTGTCGTGCAGTAATATCCAATTTCATGGACAGAGTTGATGCGTGCCAGCGCAGTAGAGGAGGACACATGCATGACATCATTTTTCATACATAAAATCGGAAGGAAAGATGAACTTGTTGATGTATTTATTTTCAGTTTTTCAATAAAATAAATCTCTTAATTTGATATATCAAAACCGGCGCTCTTTTTGGTCACCCTATAATTTACTTTTTACTCTGCAACTGCAATATCTAAAAGGCTATGGAAAAAGTCATTCCACCTTTTCAGCTAGTTCTGTAGGTTTTATTTTTATATATTACAGGGCGCACCTATGAGGTACAGTTCAAACAACCAACCTTGATAAATGATACAGCGATCTGAATCAAAATGTCTACGACTGATAATAATTAGAGCCCCATGATGTTACTAACAAAATCATACATACAGATTTCACACCACCATTTTTTTAAAAAAATTATAAACCATATTACAAAACACCTGGAAAAATTAAAAACACTTAAAAATCCATCTGTAATTTTATTAATCTTTTTAACAATAGTGGCAACATTTAAAGATTAAACCATTTTAAAATATTGGATTTACCTATTAAGGTTTCCATGAAGAACAAAAACAGAACACCGGGTGAACAGAAAAAAGAAGAAAAGCCTACAGTGAACGAATGCTGAAAATATGGGCTCTAAAAAGAGCTTTCAGAAATGTTTAAAGCCACCTCAAGTGGTCTAAAATTGACCCTACACGAGGAAAACAAACAGGAATCTAATTATATTTTACAAACATTTAAAAAAAAAATTAATTCTCTTTTATCTTCTCTCTGATAATTAGTCAACAACTATTTATGTATTTTTTATCATAATTATATAGTGATAAAAATATAATTGATAAATAATGTAACCTAATAACTACTTGCGAATGATAAATGACAACCTAAGTTAATATTTTGTAAATAACAAAATATTTTATATTTTTTTTCAATAAATAAGAAAAATAACTTAAGTAATTATTAAAACTTAATCATATTTAAGAGAACGAAATAAATAATAAAAAATGGTAAATACAACTGAAAAATATACAAAATATTATTACTAGATATTCTAAAATAAAAAATGGTGCCAATTATTGTGTTCTTATAAACTTTATACTGATATGTTTATCAAAAAATAATGGAAAAAGAACAAAAAAAAAGAAAAGAAAACATGTAATAAATCATTTTTCAAAATCAACAATTATCTTTGGTTTATATGCATGTTAAGAAGGTAACCACTGTTTATAATATTGACAAAATACGATTAAAAATGATTCATTAATTGAATTTGGACATAAAGTTATTAATATTGTTATCAGTACACAACAAACCCGCTAATTACAACTAATTTGAAACACAACCTTTTTGAATTTTCAAACAATTACAACAAAAATACCTAAAATAAATCTTTATAATGCATCCAGCAGTTTGAAATTAATTCTATTTTATAAAAAGAATTTATATAATAAATTTCACTATCCTTCTTTTTAAACTGCATCAACTTTTATCTTTACTTACATGTATTTCGGTGGATCCACCATTCATCAGAGTAAATAACATAATTGAAACTAAAAAATTTTTTATTTATTTAAAATCTATAGAAGATGATACATCTTCAGTCATTTGTATAAAACTCTTTTGTATTTGTATAAAACTTTTATACAAATGACTGAATATGTATAATCTTCTATAGATTTTAAATAAATGAAAAAGTTTTTAGTTTCATTTATGTTATTTACTCTGATGATGGTGGATCCACCGAAACACGTGTAAGTAAAGATAAAAGTTAACACAGTTTAAAAAGAAGGGTAGTGAAATTTTTATATAAATTATAAATTTTTATAAATTCATTATATAAAATAGAAAAATACCTAAATTTAAAACCAGGTCATCGAGAAAGGTTGCATCCATTTTAAAAAATTACAGTTTAAAAACGACTGGAGATAGTCATAAATGGTTTTTTTTTGGTACGACTGTACCGCAAGTTGAACAAATTGAATTGGAAAAAACATTAACATAATTTGGCAACAAGATGGCGCACCTCCTCATTTCGTCATCCAGAGCCCCACGCTCTAAATAAAGGTTTCCTGACCAATAGATCGGCCAGTCCTGCGCTTTGGCCTCCAAAGAATGCAGATTTATTAAACCCCACTTGATTTTTCTTCTTTGGTTATGTTAAAAACCATGTCTATAGTGAGAACATTCGAAATGTAAATCATTTACCACAACTAATTTCTACTGCTGCTGCTTGGGTCAATCTCGATATGACACAGCGCACCTTGACAGATGTCAACTATCGCTTAGATGTGTCCAGAGCAACCAACGGTGCTCATATACAAACTTATTAAGGTATATAAAAAAACATTTTTAATATTTTCGGTTCACAATAAAAATAATTATGACTTTATCTCCAGTAGTTTTTAAACTGTAATTTTTAAAAAGGAATGGAACATTTCTCGATGACCCGGTATTACGCATGCATTATCAGAATGGCGTTAACCAACTGTGTAATAGTTTCTGTAATCATGAAGATCCAGAAGAAACATTAAATGATCATCGAATCATAGCTCCGGTGACGATCCAACAGAAACTAATGAAATGTATAAAACAGAACAGCTTATTTTACATTAAAAAACAGAGAAAAAATTGGAAATCACACCACAGTCCATATAGCTGCACAACGGTATGAAAACAGTCATGTTTATAAGGTGCAGCTGAAATATCGAGTCATTATCAATGTTTTTGGTATTATGACTGCAAACAATAAGTGATTTCATACAGCCATTTTTTAGTAATGAAATTTAAAATTTCTTGTAACTGAACTAGAAAAAAAACCTGTAAGCAATTTTTATAAAAAGTAAAATTTGATTACATTCATATTATATTCTCAACTACTGTTGAGAATTTTTTATATTCAATTTTTTTATAAATAATTTTTTACATTTAATTTTTATGTTTGAAACATATAAAAATATTTTTATACATTGAAATTTATGTAGTTTTTATGTAAAAAAACATATTTTTTAAGTAAATGGCATGTTGAAAAAAATTTGAATAAAGCTCGGAGTATTCGAAATTTCAGATTAGCAGGATTGTTGTGTAAATTGATATTGTGCAAATATCAATATCCTGATATTCAATATCAACATGATATTTCAACCCATACACAAAAAAATTAATATAATAAAAATTTCAAAGTCACACATGATTTCAAAAGAATTTAATTGACCAATTAAAACTAAATTGAATTTTAATAATTTTATCGAGGCACTCAATTCAATAATACATTTATGTATTCATAACAATAAAAATAATTAATTAATTACAAAAAAAAACTTAAATTAATATTTTATAAATAAAATTTTAAATTGAGCTGTTATAAATTTATTCGCATGAATGAAACAATATATTAAAAAAATTAACTGTCAAACATTTTTTCACTAATTTTATTTATATTTGTCTATATTTTATATCTTAACAGATTATTTATTAATTTATTTTTGGACAAATTAATTCTCACTTATATTAATTAATTAATAATAATAATAATTATAATAATAATAATAATCCTATTGCTACAATAAATAAAATTATAATTAAGATTTACAATTAGGTAATTTAATTTAGTTTCTTAAAACTAATATTGCATTTCAAATAACAATGTAATGTTCTTTCTTTAATTTAAAATATTAAATAAAGATATATATATTATAAATTCAAAATTATAAAATAAACGACAAAGTTAATTTTATAATGATTATATTTTTATCTAAGTAATTACTTTCATTCTTGTTAGAAATATTTTACGAAACAAAAAAGATAGGTCTAAAATAAAAAAATAAATGTTCATATTGTTAAAAGTACTTAATTTTACGCACAAAAAAAAACAAACAAAACACTGGTCACAGCACTTATGAAGAAAGTTACAGATAAAACTGTACCACAAATATTTATTCATATAAATTATAAAATTTTTTAAATAAATAATTTATTTATAAAAAAAAAAACTTGACAACGTAGTTTAATCTACCGGTGGAATCCAAGAAAATCAGTCAGTCTATCTTGAAGCCATTGTGTGATAGGTTCAGGTTTTGACGGTGTCGAATTGGTTGACTCAGGCAGATATTCCTCAGAACGTATGCAGAAATAGCTTTTAATTGGGCTGCGACACATCGGACATGTATCCAACTTACTAAAACAAGAGGCACATATGCACGTATGTCGACAAGGCAATAATGCCCTCGATAATGGAAAATACTGACAGACTACGCACAGTTGTTCTCCAGAATGGTTCCATACTGAATCAAGCAATAGCGCTCGGTCTTTTGGACTTTCATCTTCATATGTGAGAGGATTTCCTGTTGCGAGGTACAATTGCTGAAACAAAATTTAAATAAACACATTAGAACACTAATATGCTTTTCACGGTTGATGAGCTCTGCTGTTCCACACGTTTAGACCAATCACAACGTTTGCCAGCGTTGCCAGATTGTACCTGACAAACATTACGCGCGCATGCGTATAAGAGCCGCAATAATTCACTCTCGTCTTGCATCTAATACTGAACACATTGATTATAGAGCGCGTTAACATGCAATACTTTATAATATAATCAGCTGATTGTATGTTTGTAGGTTATAATTATTATTGAAAGACCAAAAAAATGGCCGACGAAATATTTAACAGAGCTAAAAGTATTGGCAACGTTGCTGGCAAGTCACTGGCTAGCTATAAAGTGGGTAGAGGGCAATGCAAACATTCAGAGCTCATCACCCTTGAAAAATAGTATAGAGAAACATTTTATATCGTAATGATTATTAATAAATACTGTTTATAAATTATGGACAGCTCGCTACATAATAACTTTTTTTTAATAATAATCACAAGTTAATCAGATTTCTATTTTAAAAAATCGCTTTCATCAGATTACGCGTCTCATAACTGGTGGCAATTTTCAAAAAGGCTTACCTTTCACCTATTACGACAAAAACCATTAGTGATTTCTATATCTTTTCTTTAAGAGGAATCAAGTGACTCTACTTTTGTTTCCAAATTCCAATTTTGATTTCTTGACTTCCAGTTTGGAGCCACTTTGTCGAAACCAGAACTTCAAACCCAATCCAGGCCCACTAATTTTTTGTGTAGATTACGAATTCAAAAACCATTTTTTTGTTATCTCTTGTAGTTTCTTACGTCCGAATGTGATGAACGGATGGACATCAGAAAATGATAGATAATTTTTAAAAAATTGCCATTAATTACTAACAATTTAAAAGTTAATGGCAGCAGCACTGTAAAGGGAGACATAATACAAGGCAACAATATTAGCTTGCCGGCCGCATTGGCGTAGTTGGTAACATGCTCGCCTCTCAACATGCGGTCTTGGGTTTGAATCCCATTCAGGCACGGCATATTTCCATACGTTACAAAAAATCATTTCATCCTTCACTGTCTCCATTAGCAGTAACTGCAGAACAGTTGGACGTCAAAAAAAAAACAATATTAGCAAATTTGTTATTTATAATCCTCATGGATCAGATTCACAACATCTGTACAAGTAGAGCCAGAAAATCTCTAATTGATTTCTAAAACCTCAAACATGTGTATGCTCAGGGATATTATTATTTGAAGACGATATACCATTGATTGCAAATTTTTGTGACAAATAAGAGGAGGCAGTGGGTGAATAGTAAGAGGAACTGATGAGGAAGAAGGTAGAACAAATATTTAACACGTTGATTTCCATCCAACCTACAATCTCTGTACCTACAGATGATCCTAACAGTTCAGAAGTCAATCATTGTCTATAGATTGAATTAAGTAGATCTACCATCCCACAAAGAACAAGTTTTCTGATCAGAAGAATGATTCAATATTCTGATAATTTATTATTGAGGTTAGTATGAATAGCCCATAATGAGCAGGTGGAGTGTTAGATTATTTGCACTCGATCTGCTAGTTCCAAGGTTACAAAAAATAGTTCTATTTCTTATTACATGGTCAGACAATTATTTATGACTGAAGCATTTAAGAACAGAAGAGGTAGAAGTGTACAAGACACTAGTCAAGAGTTATCTCCTCAAAGAGTCATGAATTTAATTATACAGCCAGACCCCGTCGAGGGCTATAAGCCGGAGGGCAGGAGAGAACGAGGACACCCGAGAAAGAGATGGGCAGATTTGAGAGGTTCCGAACAGGCAGAGATGCCTAATCCTTGAAAGGCAGAAGAAGATGCCAGACCTAGAGGTGAATGAAGTGGAGGTGTCATTTGGAGGGTGGAAGATAGGTGATTTTCGGAGGGTCGGCATGCTGATAAGTATACTTTTCCACTTGATAAACTCGTTTTACTTAGTAAAGTGTCTAGAGGTTCAAACCAGCCTTTTGGCACATAACCTAAACAACAACAAGTATGAATATTAGCCGATACAAATTTTTCTTTATTTTTCAAGTAACTCACTGGGTTGGTTAGTAGTAAAGTCATCATCACTACAAATCAGCTGCTCCTGGTTCAAATCCTAGTAAAGGTACTTACTTTTAAACGGATTTGAATATTTGATCGCAGTTACCGGTGTAGAACTCTGATGGTTGGGGCTCAATTAACCATACTCTTTCAGGAATGGTCTGTCTCTGTGCCCGCATAAGACTAAACCTCATTTACACGTCATACATTACATCCTTCTTCTCATTGGGTCCATAGGGTTGCTTATTGTTCTTAATTTAAACAGATTACCACGTACACAGATTAGGGATTAAAAAAAAAGAATTCGCAAGTGCCTATTTTAGGTCAAAAGTCTGATTTTTTAACAAACTTTATTTCCTCCGTCTGTAAAAAAAATCCATGTCAACTGATCAAAACTAAAAATTTTCAGTTATTGCACTAAATTATTTTTTTCTATAACTTAAGTTACTTCTAAATAGATTTTGAAAAATTAGGTGCCATTTTGTTTGCAATAAAATGCTTAATATTTCTGGTTAAAACATCAATATTAAAAAAAGACGACTCCAAATATTAAAATTTATATATTTGTAATACTGCCATTTTAAAACTTTTTATGTAATGGTTTTGTTATATTTTTTTTTGTTTGTTATGTAAGTGATTTTATTAAAAAATACAAAATGGGCATCAGAAGGAGAACTAAGCTTTTTGTGCATAATTTTACTAAACAATTTTTTTCCGTATTGACAAGCCAAATCATGTCCCAAAGTTTGGTATGAACTTTTTCAAACACACTGTAGCTTTAGTTGGAATTAGGTATAGGTTTCTCTCGCCCTGTGAAGATGGTCTCATAACGGCCGAAATACAAAAGGAAATCAAACCATTTTTTTATTGTAGGTGAAAGGGTTTTGTTTTTGTTTATTTTAAAATGAGCAATGAAAAATAACCTGATGAAGAATCAACCACTTGAATACTGAAAAGGAACAGTTGTGTCCGACTAACCACTATAACGACTTTAGGATATTTCTAAATCCGTTTTAGCTTCACAGGGACAGAAATATAAAGATTGATAAATTTCAGGTATCACAAATTGTGAATCATTACAGCACTTTCTCATTATACATTCTTATTTTACTTTCTCATTCTACAATGTACGACAGATACTCAATCACAAGAATGCCATTTGCATTTATTAATTGACTAGAAGGAAGGGAAGAAAACATCTGACAGTACCTTCAAGGCTTAGGCCATCACCTGTTTCGAACTCACAAACTTAAAACTCTCAGCTTATACCCATGTTTTCTGAGTTCATCGTACATCTCTCCATCCAATCGGTGCATAACGGTGTACTTGGAGGGGTATTCTGTGGTCCGGCATTCTGTGCAGGTCGATCGCCCTCGATACCCCTCAATCTTCTCATTCAGGCAGTAGACTTGGAGCTTTTTCCTTATATCCACACTCTGCACTCCAATCTCGAGCATCCCTTAACTCTTCGCAGTAATCTCATCTCCGCTGCTTGGATCTATTGTACATTACTCATCGTGGTCATCCATGCTTCACTCCCGTACATTATTATTGGAGTTGCCATCACCTTGTAAAACTTAGTTTTGTGTCAGGTCTGGCCCTATTGTTCAATGTCCTATTGATTGTACCACAAATCCTTTGGAACTTACTTATCTACCGCTCGATGTCTAAATCCAAGTCTACTTCTACGTCACATCCCAAGTAACTAAAATTGAACACCTGCTCCACTATCGCATCATTTATGACAATCTTCAATTGAACCGAATATTTCCCCTTGAACGCCATCACCTTGGTTTACGTGGCGGAAATTCTGAGATTAAAATCTCCACACAATTTACACAGGACGTATAAAAATTTTTGGAGCTCATCCTTCAATTTCTGAACCAACCACAGATCATCAGCAGCATCGCATTTATGTAGCAGTCTCCGCCCAACCGTATACCTGGGTCAACGTTGCGTTTCAAAATTTAAAAAATGTATTCAAAATAAATATTAAATAACGTAGGTGATAGGCTAAAACCTTGTCTTACACCCCTACTAATATCAAACTCCTCTCAGCATTTCACCCCTGTGTTAACAGACTCACAAGTATCTACCGAACCGATTCCGTTTTTTACCAGGTCAAAAAAATGTTGAAGACGATAACTTCTTCACTGTCTATAATTTCCTTCTTTATATTTCAAATTGTGGAAAGAGAGAAATCACAGTAGTTAGCCACTCGCTCCTCATGGCTTTTGTTAAGAGACACGGAAAGGCATTTTTGTTTAGCTTCAACTTCACAACATTTTATTACACTGCTACGTAACTGAATATAGTTATATTCGTACAGTTAACGTACAAAAGGTTCTGCGATATAAAGTATATGCTCTGGGTATAGTGTACGTTTGTTGCGTTGGCTGAACTGATACCAAAGCAGTCAAGTCTACGCAATAATGCTTTCCACCTTTACCGCTCGATAAAACCAAAGGCATTCACTTGACTCAAGTAACCATACAGATAATGTACAAGAATGAAACTTACAACTTGCTTCTTTTTTTTTTTAAATGGCTTATAGATAAACAAAAACAGCACATCTATTCTTAAAAACGAAAACAAATAGAATTTAAATGGAAAAGAGACAAGATGATGATAATACAAATAGATAAAACGTTTTACCTTGAGGCAAGATAACTGGCCATTTGCCTGTTTCAGGTACTGTGCCAAAATGCTAGTTGGCAAAGTGCACACTGCATCTTTGATATGTACTACATTAATCAACGCTACCTGTAACATACAGAATAAAAAGCAACATGATTAATTGTTACATTTAAAAATTACCATAAACATTTACAACAACCAAATCACTGTCATATAATTTGTATTAATAATAGCTTATCACATTCATAAATCACTTAATTAAAGCACATGAATATTTATGAAAAATATTTCACTCTGTTTTATTTTATAAAAAAATGGTGTGAAACAATCACACAACTTTCGCTTGCCAATGTAAATAATAAAAAATATAACCTAATTTTAATCATTAATGAAAGACGAAAAATGAAAATCAACTTCTGTCCATTTAAAAATACGGAAAATCACTAATTAATGCTAAACTAAGCTCTAGAGGAAAAAATGCTTATAATAAAAGTTGTAAGTTTTTAATTTTCTATAGCTTCTTTGATTTATATTTATATTTTACAGGTGCAATCTGAACAAATATCATTTTTCACCGATTTTGACGAGAAAATACAGAAAATCACTGATCGATGCTAAACTTAGGGTTGTAGAAAAAATATTAAAAATAAAAGTTGTAGGTTTTTAACTTTCTACAACTTTTTAATTTTGAATACATATTTGCCCTCAAGTGCACATTAAGACCGCAATTTTTAAGAAAATATTTTTTATAATGAGAGCACAAAAAATTCCGTAGATGAAACAATTTTAAAGAAAATTGTATAACTGATTTTCATGAGAAAAAAATACAGAAAATCACTAATGCACGCTAACTAAGGGTTGTAGAAAAAAAAATAGTTGAAATAAAAGTTGTAGGGTTTATGATTTCCTACAACTTAAATTGTACACTTTTACCCTAAAAACCACATTACAGCCTTGATCTAAAAATTTTTACCACGACAGTGCAGCCTCCTCAAGATTTTCAGCAGACAATGCGCTATTTACAACTTTCAATCTATCTTGTAGAGAGCCTAATAAATTTGGCAAATGAGATATTTAAAAAATTGCAAAAATACGAAAAATCGCATGAATAAATTTCTTATAACCGGTTGAATGATTTTGATGAAAATGTTCGTGTCAGGTCCCCCAATAGTACCTAACTTGAATTCCAAGCTTCAACTTTGTAAGATATTCTGTTCTTGATATATTTTGTTCACACACAGACCAATATTGCTGTAAGCATATCTTTTGGGGTTCAAGGGGCCTGAAAACGTGTATTTCCGGTGAAAACTTGACACAGAAACAACACCGTTTTTCCTATATATTCATACAGAGCAAGAGAAAGTAAAAATTGAATTAAGAGCAGAGTTCTCTTTGTAACATACTACAAAATTACGTACCACAACATCATAAAGTACATCTTAAAGTAATGATACAAACTGAGTGTAGAAAAATGATACAAAGTATCATTTCCACTGTAATGAAGACCTTACAAGGTGTGGCTATTAAATAACGAGACTGCGTTGTAAACAATTTTATTTTTATTTTATACGTAATCACTTATTGTCACCTTCAAGATACACTCCTTCTCTATCCCTACAACGCTCCATGCAAATTTTCCATTGTTGGAAACAGTGCTGGAAGTCATCTTCTGTCAGCTCCTTCAGGACACGTGCCGCTTTCTCTTTTACAGCTTCCACAGACTCAAATCTTGTCCCTTTTAATGCAGTTTTCACCTTAGGGTACAGGTAGAAATCACATGGTGCAACTTCTGGTGAATAAGGTGGATGTTCTAACACTGAGATGCTGTACTTGGCTAGAAACCTCTTGACAGATAACACAGAATGAGCTGGCGCATTGTCTTGGTGGAGAACCCATGATTTGTCCTTCCACATTTCGAGGCGTTTTTCCTTACTTTTTGAAGTAGTTTAGAAAGTACCTAAAGGTAGTAATATTGATTAATTGTTTGACCTTCAGGAACCCAGTGAAGGTACAAAATCCCATGGATACCAAAAAAAAAAACAATCATCATTGCTTTAAATTTTGACTTGCTCATTCGAGCTTTTTTGGCTCTCGGTGAAGTTCGGCTCTTCCAGAGCGTGGATTGGCGCTTCGTTTCCGGATCATAAGTAAAAAACCACGTTTCATCACATGTTATTATCTTCTACCTGTTCCCTAAGGTGAAATCTGCATTAAAAGGGACAAGATTTGAGTCTGTGGAAGCTGTAAAAGAGAAAGCGGCACGTATCCTGAAGGAGCTGACAGAAGATGACTTCCACTGTTTCCAACAATGGAAAATTCGCATGGACCGTTGCAGGGATAGAGAAGGAAAGTATTTTGTAGGTGACAATAAGTGATAACATATGTTGTTGTTTAGGTCAGCAGCCGAATGGCTGGTTTGAACCTCTAGAGGTTTTACTAAGTAAAAACGAGGAGTGAGGTGGTTTACAATTGCCTTCCTTACAGAGTAGAAAGAATACGCTTATCAGCATGCCAGGCCCTCCGAAAAGCACCCACTTTCCACCCTGTAAATGACACCTTCGCTTCATTCACCACAGGGACTGGCTGTATAGTGAAATTCATTACTCTCAGAGGAGATAACTCTGACTAGTGTCTTTTACACCTCTACCTCTTCTGTTCTTAAATAGTTCAGTCATAATTGGCTGACTATATGATACGAAACGGAACTATTTTTTGTAGCCCTAGAACCAACAGATCGAGTGCAATTAATTTAACACTCCACCTGCCTGTTATGGGCAACAACTGATTACATATATAATAAAAATAAAAATTTTTACAACGTCAGTCTTGTTATTTAATAGCCACACCTCGTATTCATACAGAGCAAGAGAAAGTAAAAAATTGAATCAAGCAGAGTTCTCTTAGTAACATACTACAAAATTACGTACCACAACATCATAAAGTAATGATACAAACTGAGTGTAGAAAAATGATACAAAGTATTATTCATACTATAATGAAGACCTTGAAATATTTCACTTTAAAGTAACTGGTAATTTGATCTATAAGTGAACAACTATCAATGACTACCATGGCGTACTATCCAACAGACCGATGAAACATATATTAATAACACTTTTAAGAATCTGAAAGCAGATATATTCGTTTGTGTCTACCTACAGAGCACGTTTTGTGTTTGTTCATTCTACCAAAGTCATAAGCGTGTTAAAAAACTAGATTTACACTAAACAAAGCCAACTCAATTTTCAACGATCACAATTTTTCACACCACACCTTTTTTGTATTTTACTATGTTTAATTTTATTTATTTATTTTTACTTTTTTTCTCTTATGGTTTTTTGTTTAGTGTCCTTGAAAATCTTGGTTTTGGATTTTTCTCATCATCATCATAATTACCATCTTTAGAAATAATAGTACAATAATGCTTTTTGTTACATTGATTTCAAATAAATATGACCGTAAATAAAATCAAAAGGATATTGGTACAGTAGTAGAAAATGCTGGATTATAACTTGACTGTCCGTTGGTTTGAATACTAGCTACACTGTGGAACACTGTAGAACTGTTCACTGTAGAACAGCCAATCGGAAAAAGTGTCAATATTTGCAGTTCAAAAACAAACAAAGTAAAGAAACTAATATATTTATTCATACTACAGTAACCTCCCTCTCGATAATCCAGAACTTTTGGGACTCACGTAATGCCGGATTACAGATTTTTCCGGATAACCGAATGCGGGTTAATTTTACTGAAAATAATCCAGATAAATCCGGCAATTTAACAGGTTGACTCCCATGAGACACTTATACGTCTCTCACCAGATCTGTAAAATTTACTTTTGAGAGACTGATCCGTCTCTCACGTAATAGTGTTCTTAATACAATCGTGAGACAGATTGGATGCTCATTTGCATTGAATCATATACTGAACTGTTAGAAATGAGTTCAAAAAACATTTCTTTAGTCATAGTTCGTGATTTACTTGACCTGATCGAGTCAAAAATAACTTGACAGTTTATTATTACTATTATACAATATTAACTATTATTATAGTTTATTATTGCATTATTAATCATGTTCTAATAATATTATACAATGAAAAATAATTTAATCTTTTAATTTTTTACGGTTATCGTATTACAATAATTTTTGCATTGTAAAAGTTGACTCTGGTTGGTGCCTCTATGTAGAAAACTGGTACTCAAGTATACTACTTGTCGAACAACTGCTCAATAGAGGCATCATCGATATTTATGAAGTTTTATTGAAAAATGCCCCAAAGTAAATTATTTTTAAAATACATATAATATTTTATAGAAATACAAGTAAAATTTCAGCGAGACACACATCAGTCTTTTACTGTAAATTTAATTTTTTTACTGTTGATTACCTGATCAGTCTCTCACCTAAAAAAACAGCACCAAAAAATTTTTAGCCTTACAATACTCAAGACTTGAATGAAAATTAATGAAAAAAAACAAAAGAACCATTAAATAAGTAAGGGTTTTTTAACCAAAATTGCAAAAATTGCCTTGGGAGTCAACCTCAACCGCAAACAGTACACTGTATTTATGAAAAATATAAAATAGGATTGATTTAAGCTGATCAATTATTATAAGGATTTGTTTTTGAAATTCAGAGTCGTTAACGAAATTGACCGAATAAAATTATATACATTGTAGATATGTCATTAAAATAAATCACTAATGAAATAAAAATAGCAAAAATTCATTGCGATTTGCTAAATCATTTAGTTTTTTCTTCTTGTTAAGGTATTTGATACCATAAATGTGGTCAACAACATTAGTCAACAGAGATAGATGGGTGTATTAATAAAGAGCAAGTCACAAGTCACTGTTTGTCTTACGGTAAATGCTAATGTCCTCTTCATTGAACAGATGTAAGATGAATAATTCATAGTCAATAAAGCAAAAATGTACTACTATTATGTATCAACCAAACAGTTATATAAATTATTGACTGATTTACAGTTCTTCAATTGTTGTTTTATTTATTCTTATTGTCACTTGAAAACAAAATTATAATTTTCTACGTGGGCAATTTTTTTTCAATCTCCGATAGGCCTTAAATAAAGACAAATGAGTAGAAAAAAGTTATATATATTCAGGCGAGGATTTACAGCCCCAGCCGTATCTCACTTCCTAAGCACCACCTCTCTCTGTCTCGCTAGTCCCCATCAGAGAGCCGCTGCAAAGACTCCGGCACCCAATCCAATCACGTCACTTTAATTTCAGATACAAGACCAAATACAATTTCAATTTTTTAGCAGCTTTCTAAACACGAATATTTTTTTATTTTTTTTACTTTCTCTTGCCTATATGAATATATAGGAAGGTTTACTAAATTGGATATGGATGGTTTACTAAATTTTTTATGCTCTACAAGATAGGGTAGGCGCCATGTTTGCTGAAATTCTTGGTGAGGCTGTTTTTACGTAAAAAAGTGTTTTTTTAAGATTATGGCTTTAATATGTATTATAGCGCAAAAATCTATATAATAAAAAGTGTAGAGAATTTAAAATTCTACAACTTTTATTTCTAACATTTTTTTTTGTATAACGCTTAGTTTAGTGGTAATTAGTGATTTTCTGTTTTTTCTCACGAAAACGTGTGAAAAATCGATTTTTTTAAGATTTCGGCCTTAGATGGCAAAAGTGTACATAATAAAATTTATAGGAAATTAAAAGATCTACAACTTTTATTTAGAGCATTTTTCTCTATAGAGAGTAGTTTAGTGTGAAAAGAGTGATTTTCCGTATTTTTAAGCCAAACTGAGGTCGATTTTCATTTTGCGTCTTACACTCGTGATTAAAATTAGGTTATGTTATCAAAGTTAGTTTTTTGTTTTATTTCTAATGTTGTATTACTAATGTTAGGTTTATTGTTAATTATTTGCATTGGCAAGAGAAAGTTGTGTGAGTGTTTCACACCGATTTTTTATTGTAGATTTACTCCAACTAGTTACTTGAAACTAACAAACAGTTTTCCTTTAGCGATATTATCCCGCCCCCTCCCAAGTGTATAATCATGCAGTCACCCACTGGTGCTAGCACTTATTTTCTAATGACACTTCACAGTGTTCTATAAACTTATTAATTTCTTAAATCTCTAACTTAATCCTATTATCAATTTAGACATTAATTTAGTAACTTACATGACTATATGACTTAAAAGTAGGTTAATATTACATGTAGCTAACCATTAGTTTTACTAACTTATATTAGGTGGTTTTATTTTAATTGCACTCTATCTGTTTGGTCCAGGACTAAAAAAAATAGTTCTGTTTATTATTACATAGTCAGCCACTTATATGACTGAACTATTTAAGAACAGAAGAGGTAGAGGTGTAAAAGACACTAGTCAGAGTTATCTCCTCTGAGAGTAATGAATTTCACTATGCAGCCACACCCTGTGGTGAATGAAGTGAAGGTGTCATTTGCAGGGTGGAAAGTGAGTGCTTTTCGGAGGGCCTGGCATGCTGATAAGCATAATCTTTCAACTCAGTGAAGAAGGCAATGGTAAACCACCTTACTCCTCGTTTTTACTTAGTAAAACCTCTAGAGGTTCAAACCAGCCTTTCGGCTGTTGACCTAAACGACAACAACTTATATTATATACATGACTTAAACGTAATTTATTCTTATTTATAGTTTAACAGTACTTTTATTATTTTTCTTTAAACACTAAATCTACCAGCTTAGTTTTTTCACTCGCACACTATTACACTTTAGTAATCTTATTTTAACACACTAAATCTACAGGCTTAGTTCTTTTTAGTCACCTAACTATTACACTTTTAGTAATAATTTTTGTTTTTTTAACATAACACTCGAATATGATAAACCAACTTGCGAAAATAATTTTCGTAAACTTTTCCATGGAGAATTGAGCAATCTTGTTTTCACATACTCTGAAACATCATCTGTTAAGAGAGTTGATCGACCACAACGTTTTCTGTCGCAAACACTACCTGTCTCTCAAAATCGGTTTGTTTGTATCTTCTTTGGCAAATTGCTGACTGTCCATTTGTTCAGAACATTCAAACTGAATTTATATAAATAATTCAAAACTGACAATGAATTTGTTAGATCGTCCAGTTTTAATATCTAGTTTCTTATTATTGGATTTCTAAATACAAATACGTATATTTTGAAATACACTTACAGTTTCATCAGGATGAAGTGTTGATGGATTATCTCGAATTAAAAATATAACGAGTGGATAACAAAGTCTAGGTGGTGTTCCTAAATCTAATGCTGGATCTGGTAGCGACATCTGCATCAACTTCTCTCCATGCGAAGATTCCCTGAAAAAAAACAAAAATTAAAATAAATAAATAAAAAATATTGGCATTCATGAAGAAAACATATTTCCTGGTTGAAAAATCTGAGAATGTGGTACTCGAAAATGACACAGGTGTTCGAGCATCAGTGGATAAAGTTTAGATTGTTAATATGGTGGCCAATATCCAAAACGGTAGGAACCTAAAGAAGAAGAAGCCTTCATGAAATTGGGACTATAGCTTAAGTCTCTGACTCCAATGAAAATCAACTTTTGGAGAACTTAGATATACGGAAAATTACTACTTGACACTAAACTAAAATCTATTTAAGCTAAATCTAGAAAAAATGTTTAAAATAAAAGTAGTAAATATTTTATTTTCTGTAACTTCGATTATATACAATTTTGTTGTAGACAGTACACTGTCTACAACAGTGCCGAAATCTTAAAAAAAACCTACATTTCACATTAAACTAAGCGTTGCAGAACAAACCCTTGCAATATAAGTTGTAGGTTTCATAACTTTTAACAACTTTAATTATTTCTATTTTATATAATGAATTTATATAATAAATTTCACTAACCTTCTTTTTAAACTGCGTCAACTTTAATCTTTACTTACACGTGTTTCGGTGAATCCACCATCATCAGAGTAAATAACATTGAAACTAAAAAAAAATTTTTATTTATTTAAAATCTATAGAAGATGATACATCTTTTACAGTACAAATGACTGAAGATGTATCATCTTCTATAGATTTTAAATAAATAAAAATTTTTTTTTAGTTTCAATGTTATTTACTCTGATGATGGTGGATTCACCGAAACACATGTAAATAAAGATTCAAGTTGATGCAGTTTAAAAAGAAGGTCAGTGAATTTATTGTATCAATTCATTACATAAATAGAATTAATTTCAAACTGCAGGTTGCATAATAAAGATTTATTTTTGAACTTTAATTATATACATTTTTGCTCTAACATTAAGGCCGCAATCTTTAAAAAAACAAATTTTTTCACGAAAGTACAGTCCTCCTGAAAAATTTCAGTAAACATACATGGTGCTTCTTTATCTTGAAGAGCATAAAAATATTATAAATGAGGCAATTTTTAAAAAAATCGTAGGAGGAACCATTTATGAGAAAATTCCAAAAAAAGTGAAAAATTTCCTGAATAAAGTACTAGTTCCTACACAAAGTGATTTTAATGAAAATATTTTTGACAGGTCCCTTATTGGTATCTCACTTAAATCCCAAGTTTCAACTTGATCGATAATCCATTCTTGAGAAATTTTGTTTACACACACATGCACGCGCGGATGCAGACACAGACAGACAAATCACTAAAATCATGTTATTTGGGTTTAGGGGACCAGAAAATATCTATGTTCTGGTGAAATACTCAATTTCGAAAAATCAACATGAAAATAATATTACTTCCCCTTTATACTGTATATTCATTAACGGCAAGAGAAAGTCAAAATTGGTAAATTGCCTTACCACTTTTCCTTTTTCGCATTTTGAAATCTACTACTGCAATTACTTCCCCTACAAATGATTTGTGGTATGCAATAAATTCTACGAAGGTATTTAAGCAGTAGTAAAAAGGTAATAAAGGAAAAGGTGTGCAATGATCTTCACATGGCTTAATATTTAGGTTTATCACTTTTTATCTTGACATGGTTTAAACCCCTTTCTAGCATAAAAGAAGAGAAACAAAGAAATACAAAAAAAGTCAAGCCTACACTGCTATAATTTTACAATAACTATGAACGTTAGACACACCAAGATATCACTATAAAACCACAGACTTAAATTTTAAATTTCTCTTACTCTATATAATTATGTAGCGAAGAAAAGTATTGTTTTCATGTCGATTTTTAACCAAAATACACGTTTTCAGGACCCCAGAAACAAAAAAAAATTTGTTACATATTTAAAAAAAACTTTTTACATCATTTTTCGCGTGCGAAGCCGCAACGGGACATGTTAGTTTTCCATATTTTTAGAGTTTTTTTAAAAACGTAATTTTTTAAAAAAATATTAAAACGTTTTTTTTTTAGCTTTTATTTGTTATCGGGAACTGTACACTACTGACAACTACCCAATTCGATCGCTGCTTTTCGCTGTATTTTTGAAGTGGATTAGTTAGGAGTTTGAACAGGGCCCATAGTAGAGTTTCTTCATGGATGGCTGTCAGCTGGTCACCATACAAAGTCGCTTGCCCAACCGGTGTTATATAACAAATAATAGCGACTTTCCACCAGCTCACTGGCTGGGCAGACCCGGAGACCTCTACGTAGGATAATTTCCATTTTGAGTGATTCATTTAGTTTACATTATTTACATTGGCAAGAGTAAGTCGTGTAAGTATTTCACACCGGATTTTTTTATATCTTACTTTATATACCAATTGTTTACATTGTTTACAATGAGTAATAATTCAATGATCTCATAATCCTATACGAGTTTAAATACCAATAGTCAACTAACATAAGAAAATCACATAAATTGTTTACAAACAATACATAAATATAAATTAGTACAATAAAACTGCGTTTCAATACAATCTCAAACCTACAAAATGTTAAAATAGATATTATATTCATGTCATAATAAATAAATAAATAAATACAAATCTATAATCTTTAAGAAGACAATATTTTAAAAGCGTATCTTCTTTCAGATTGAATAACAACTAAGAGAGTCAACAGCTAGGAAATAACAAGAATTTACATATTGCACGGTCACAAAACCTATTTCAAGGTTAGATAAGGTGAACGATAATACAGTACTGTAGTATGTACTTGACTTTCATTACGACAAAACAAATAAATAAACAACTGACAAAGTTATTTGTCAAGATACAAATTGCTAAGACATATTCTAGTGTAATAAATATCAAATAATGAAAAAAAAGAAAAGAAAAAAAACATATAATACGTACTCTAACTTAGTACAAATTTTAACAGTTTTTTTTTATTCCTAATTGTGTACGTTGCAATCTGTTCAATTTAGAACAATAAGCAACCCCATGACCCAATCAGATGAGGATGATGTGTATGACGTGTAAATGAGGTGTAGTCTTGTACAGACCCAGGCCGACCATTCCTGAGGGAGTATGGTTAATTAAACCCCAACCATCAAAGTACACCGGTAACCACTGTGTAGTATTCAAATCCGTATAAAAGTAACTACCTTTACTAGGATTTGAACCAGGAACCTTCGTCTCCGAAAATTAGCTGTTACAGCAATGTGACAGCTGATTTTGGCGACGACTTTACCTCTAGACCAACCCGGTGGGTTTAAACAGTTTTAAACAATTTTTTTTTAACTTTATTGAAATTTCTTGACTACACAATGTGGCAGCAAGTGAAAATGATAGTACAGTTAAACTTCTCTTAACGACCACCCCTCTCTCCGACCGAATATTTGCGGAACCGATTTTATTAGTCTACTAATAATACCAATGTATTCTGTACCCCTATTAACTGACCCCCCCCCCACTCCGACTAACGACCGCCGGGTAAAAAGGGGTTTTCGTTTTCGGGCGACCATAAATTTTACAGCCACAAGGTTTAGGGAATTTTCAATACAGTAGATGGACACCAAATTGAGGAGGTCTATATAAAACTGGCACAAACGTAAACTGGTACCCGATTTTATAACCGAATTTTTTTAGACTCGTTTTATATTTCAATTTTTATATTTTTTACAGGCATTCGGGTCAGCCCAGTCAGTCAGCAGGTAGTAAGTCGCTATTTATTTGTTAAGTAATGCCGGTTGAGCAAACGACTTTGTATGGTGACCAGCTGACAGCCATCCGTGAACAAACTCTACTGGGGGTCCCTGTTCAAACCCATGCCTAATTCACGTAGAATAATACAAAAAAAATCTGGTGTGAAACACTCACACAACTTTCTCTTGCCAATGCAAATAATTAACAATAAACCTAACATTAGTAATAAAACATACGAAATAAACAAAAAACTAACCTCAACAAACATAACCTAATTTTAATCATGAGTGAAAGACGCAAAATGAAAATCAACCTCAGTTTGGCTTAGAAATACGGAAAATCACTCTTTCTCTCTAAACTAGGCTCTGTAGAGAAAAATGCTTTAAATAAAAGTTGTAGATCTTTTAATTTTCTATAAATTTAATTATATACACTTTTGTCGTAAAATGCATACTAAGGCCGAAATGTTAAAAAAATCGATTTTTCTCACGTTTTCGTGAGAAAAAAACAGAAAATCGCAAATTACCGCTAAACTAAGCGTTATACAAAAAAATGTTTGAAATAAAAGTTGTAGGTATTTAAATTCTCTACAACTTTTATTATATAAGTTTTTGCGCTAAAATTTATATTAAAGCCGTAATCTTAAAAAAACAACGTTTTTACGTGATAACAGCCTCACCGAGAATTTCAGCAAACATGACGCCTACCCTATCTTGTAGAGAATAAAAAATTGAGTAAAATAGGCGATTTTAAAAAAAATCGTAGGACCAGTTTTTGAGAAAATCGCAAAAAACTGAAAAATTATACGAATAAACTACTACTTCCGGTTGACCGATTTTGATGAAAATGTTCGTGTCGCGTACGGTAGTGGTATGTAACTTAAGTTTCAAGTTTCAAGTTCGTACGACGTTCCGTTCTTGAGATATTCTGTTCACACACAGACACACACACAGACCAATCGCTAAAAACATGTTTTTTGGGTTCAGGGGGTCTGAAAACGTATAGATCCGGTGAAAACTCGATTTCGAAAAATTGACATGAAAACAATACTTTCCTTCCTATATATTCATATAGGCAAGAGAAAGTAAAAATTAGTAAACGAGGCGATTTTTTAAAAAAAATCGTAGGAGCCATTTTTGAGAAAATCGCAAAAAAGTGAAAAAATGACACGAATAAAATACCACTTCCGGTTGACCGATTTTGATTAAAATATTCATGTCGGGTCCTCTAGTGGTATAACTTAAGTTTCAAGTTTCAACTTTGTAATATACAGTAGAGTACCGATTTTCCGTGGATCGTTTAACCGGGGTTTGGATTAACCGTGCGATCACTAGAATTTTTTTTTTTTTGGTTTAACGTCCGACTGTTTTGCTAATTGCTGCTAATGCAGACGGTCAAGGATGAAATGAATTTTTTGTAACGTATGAAAAATGCCATGCCCGAGCGGATTCGAACCTAAGACCGCGTGATGAGAGGCGAGCACGTTACCAGCTCCTAAAATAAGTTGCAAAGAAGCTTTAACCGGTGCCGAAACATTACTAACTTTCATGGAAAATCAGGATGACACAGATTTACGTGGACATTTTACATATTCGTGGTTATATAAGAAAAATAAAATAAAAAATATTGCGGCATAAAATGAAACAAAGTAAAATAACAGATTTTTTGTGAATTTTTTTTTGGTACGTAGTTTAAGGTAAGACTTATATAAATTTATGTAGTAAATATTTTTATTTCAATACAATTTGTTTATTTATTTCCGATATCCGATAGTATTAACATGTATTATTCAGTAGAATAAAACATACGCGTAACTGGTGGTTTTGTTTATGACGTAAGTGGTCTCGACCGAATTGGGTTGTATTATCCGTGTTTTCCGGTTATCCGGTATAGTTATCCCCCCAATTACCACGGATAATCGGTATTATACTGTATTTCATTCTTGAGATATTCTGTTCACACACGCGCGCGCGCACGCACGCACGAGCGCGCACACACACGGTAATCACTAAAAACATGTTTTTTGGTTCAGGGGGTTTGAAAACGTGTAGATCCGGTGAAAACTCGATTTAAAAAAATCGACATGAAAACAATACGTTCCTTCCTATATATTCATATAGGCAGGAGAATATAAAAATTAGTGAATTTATGTTTTTTACATATTTGGCATGGTTTTTTTAACCATAGATATGTCAATCACCGCCTGGATTATTATTGGAATGAATATGGTAGTAGACAAAAACTAGATGTGTGATAGATAAAAACTAGATATAAATAGCTATAAATAGATATAACTAGATAGAAATAGATAAAAAAAATCTGGTGTGAAACACTCACACAACTTTCTCTTGCCAATGCAAATAATTAACAATATAACCTAATTTTAGCAATAAAACTTTAGAAATTAACAAAACACTAACCTCAATAAACATAACCTTATTTTAATCGTGAGTGAAAGACAGAAAATGAAAATCGACCTGTTTGGCTTAAAAATACGGAAAATCACTCTTTCACGCTAAACTAGGCTCTGTAGTGAAAATGCTTTACATAAAAGTTGTAGATCTTTTTATTTACTATAAAATTTATTATATACACTTTTGTCGTAAAATGCATTCTAAGGCCGAAATCTTAAAAAAATTAATTTTTCACACGTTTTCGTGAGAAAAAAACAGAAAATCGCTAATTACCGCTAAACTAAGCGTTATACAAAAAAATGTTTGAAATAAAAGTTGTAGAATTTTTAATTCTCTACAACTTTTATTATATGACGTTTTGCCCTAAAATGCATATTAAAGCCGCAATCTTAAAAAGAAAATGTTTTTACGTAAAAACAGCCTCACGGAGAATTTCAGCAAACATGGCGCCTACCCTATCTTGTAGAGCATAAAAAAATGAGTAAACCAGGCGATTTTTAAAAAAATCGTAGGACCAGTTTTTGAGAAAATCGCAAAAAAGTGAAAAATTACACGAATAAACTACTACTTCCGGTTGACCGATTTTGATGAAAATTCGTGTCGGGTCCGGTAGTGGTATGTAACTTAAGTTTCAAGTTTCAAGTTGGTACGATGTTCCGTTCTTGAGATATTCTGTTCACACACAGACCAATCGCTAAAAACATGTTTTTTGGATTCAGGGGGTCTGAAAACGTATAGATCCCGTGAAAACTCGATTTCGAAAAATCGACATGAAAACAATACTTTCCTTCCTATATATTCATATAGGCAAGAGAAAGTAACTAGATGTGTGTACACAAATTATATAAAATGTTAAGATTAAAATTGTAGTCTATTGTTTTTTTTGGAAATAAAGTGGCAGAATTTAACAACAATCGGTCTATTAAATTTTCCTCTGCGGCCAATCCTATGCGCCCTTTCAATATCCATCGGGTCGAGATGTACTCCCATCGTAGATGTCACCAGATCACGGACCATTTCCTCCGATTGTTCCCAAGACTCAGATGGTCGTTCTTTCAGGTGATAGAAAACAAGATTCGATCTTCTTGAGAATCCCTCGAGCCTATCCAATTTCGCTTTCAGAAGTTGGTTTTCCTCCTGCACGCGTACAAAGTCCGTCTCCAGCGTTGTCAATTTAGTACGAACGGATTGCAATTCATTTTTCAAACTACATAAGTTATTTTTTATCTCGCCGATATCAACGCTAATATCGCCCAAACGTTCCAAACGATTCCAAATATCATCCAAAGTTATATTCTTTGGTGGGCCTGGATTAAGTTCAACTCCACCAATTATCAATAAAACCGATATAACAAAAACATAAAAAAAACATAATTTACATATATTTAAAACACTACTTCGAAATAAACACGAAGTGACACGAGATAAATAGTGTACATTGAGAAACATGCCTACACTCGGGCACGGTATACAGAGATATCGACTGGCATTGCACTAAACAAATTGATAACGGAGGGAACAATAATACGTCCTACCAGTACAACAACTCAAACGCAACTCCTTTTGGAAATAAAGTATTAATATTATTATTTTCTTACAATTACATGACAATAAAACTTTAATGAATCTTCTTAAAGTAAATAAGGATAAACTGAATTATATTTTTATTGAGACACTACTACCAATATTACAAAAAAAAAAAAATGAATAAATAAACATTGTTGTTGTTTAGGTCATCAGCCAAAAGGCTGGTTTGAACCTGTAGAGGTTTTACTAAGTAAAACGAGGAGTGAGGTGGTTTACAATTGCCTTCCTCACTGAGTGGAAAAGTACGCTTATCAGCATGCCGGGCCCTCTGAAAAACACATATTTTCCACTCTGCAAACGACACCTTCACTTCATTCACCACAGGGTCTGGCTGTATAATGAAATTCATTACTTTCAGAGGAGATAACTCTGATTAGTGTCTTTTGCACCTCTACCTCTTCTGTTCTTAAATGATTCAGTCATTTAATTGGCTGACCATGTGATAAGAAACAGAACTATTTATTTTAGCCCTGCAACGAACAGATTGAGTGTAAATAATTTGACACTCCACCTGTCCGTCATGGGCAGAAATAAACATTAAGTACAAGAATAAATACAGACCAGGATACTACAATACACCGATTTGAAATAAATAAAATCATGAATAAGGCAGACTACAGGAAGTACCAAACAAAATTACAATTATACTGTCTTGAATGTCTGTAATCACACATGAAATTACAATACTGAACAAAACGATAGTGAATTAATTCAAATATATATTACCACGACATAACGAAAACAACAATTAAATTTCCATATTACATTGTTATATAATACAACCATTCAATAGGTATCTTTTTAAATCAAAAACAAAATACAGTAAACAATAATCATTTACGAAGTAATTCATATTAATATAAAAATAAAATGTATGAAATACATTATTAAAATCTACAGAAATATATTTATTTTTCTAGAATGTCATAATTTTTGTAGATTATCTCAATGCTAAGTAATAAAATGAAAAATGTGATCTGAAACATGTAGTGTATGCAGGGTCCAAGTCAAGTATGCCCATCGCTCACAGGAATTGGCTTGGCCTTTATCCGCATGTTGTTGTTTAGGTCAACAGCCGAAAGGCTGGTTTGAACCTCTAGAGGTTTTACTAAGTAAAAACGAGGAGTAAGGTGGTTTACCATTGCCTTCCTCACTGAGTTGAAAGAGTATGCTTATCAGCATGCCAGGCCCTCCAAAAATCACTCACTTTCCACCCTGCAAATGACACCTTCACTTCATTCACCACAGGGTGTGGCTGCATAGTGAAATTCATTACTCTCAGAGGAGATAACTCTGATTAGTGTCTTTTACACCTCTATCTCTTCTGTTCTTAAATAGTTCAGTCATATAAGTGGCTGACTATGTGATAAGAAACAGAACTATTTTTTTAAGCCCTGGACCAAACATATAGAGTGCAATTAAAATAACACTCCACCTGCCCGTTTTGGGCATTTTATCCGCATATAATATGCCAAAACACAAGTTATTCAAACGGGAATATTATTGGAAAAAAACTAAAGTTGAAACACGAGAACTGATTTGCACAGGAAATCAATTAATTTAATTGTTTTCTGACAATAAACTGTCTTTCGTTAACGCGAAATAATAAACAATTAATTTGATCTGCGTACACAACTGAAATGTAACAGTGACAAGAAACAAATAACAATTCGGTATGTATTAAAACTGCCCATAACAGACAGGTGGAGCGTCAATTTTTTTTACACTCAATCTGTTCGTTGCAGGGCTAAAATAAATAGTTCTGTTTCTTAACACATGGTCAGCCAATTAAATGACTGAATCATTAAGAACAGAAGAGGTAGAGGTGTAAAAGACACTAATTAGAGTTATCTCCTCTGAAAGTAATGAATTTCATTATACAGCCAGACCCTGTGGTGAATGAAGTGAAGGTGTCATTTGCAGAGTGGAAAATATATGCTTTTCAGAGGGCCCGGCATGCTGATAAGCGTACTTTTCCACTCGGTGAGGAAGGCACGAGTAAACCACCTCACTCCTCGTTTTACTTAGTAAAACCTCTACAGGTTCAAACCAGCCTTTCGGCTGATGACCTAAAAACAACAATATGCCAAAACACAAATTATTCAAACGAGAATATTATTGGAAAAAACTAAAATTGAAATACGAGAACTGATTTGCACAAGAAATCAATTAATTTTATTGTTTTCTGACAATAAACTATCAGTTAACGCGAAATAATAAACAATTACTTTGATCTGCGTACACAACTGAAATGTAACAGTGACAAGAAACAAATAACACTTCGGTATGTATTAAAAGTTAAACTTAAGTAAATAAAACAGGTCAAAGAAACAGACAAATCTTCTTACGTACAAATCCACTGTTTAAATTATTATTAAAACAATTATTGTAAACATACTCCCCCCTCTCTTGGTCTTCTCCGTTCACTCTTACACCCCCACCAATCGTCTTTCCTTAGCAAATTGGAAAGTTACACTCGGTCTTTATGTAAATGTATTTGAAACATTTTATACACAAAAACACATGCACACAAATGTAATTAAAACAGTTCATTAAGTCAGTCACTGTGAATGGAATGTTATTCGTTCAGATAAAATGTCACTTAAAATGTTTCCTTATTTCAGAACAAGTAGATCACTGATCTAATTCAATCGGCTCATCAGAATAGTCCGTATTTATATACAGGGTGTTTCACATAGTGTTATCTGCGCTTTCTGAGCTCATTGTTGAAGTAAAAATAATGAAAAAAATTCATTAGAACGAAGGAGAAATGCTTTGTTAGCGAGTTACGGCTAGCGAAAAATGAAAAAAAAATTATATGACCCCCTGAACCCAAAAAAAACATGTTTTTAGCGATTGGTCTGTGTGTGTGTGTGTGTGTGTGTGTGCGTGTGTGTGTGGGTGTATGTGTGTGGGTGTATGTGTGTGTGTGTGTGTGTGTGTGTGTGTGTGTGTGTGTGTGTGTGTGTGTGTGTGTGTGTGTGTGTGTGTGTGTGTGTGAACAAAAAATCTCAAGAACGGAACATCGTACGAACTTAAAACTTGAAACTTAAGTTAGATACCATTAGATGACCCGACAAACACTTTCATCAAAATCGGTCAACCGGATGTAGTAGTTTATTCGTGTAATTTTTCACTTTTTGCGAATTTCTTAACAACGGCTCCTACAACTTTTTTTAAGATCGCCTCATTTACTAAATTTTTTATTTTCTACAAGATAAGGTAGGCGACATTTCTGCTGAAATTCTTGGTGAGGCTGTTTTCACGTAAAAAATTTGTTTTTGAGACGGGTTCAACAGTCGACCTTAAAAGTTCTGGACGTGGTCGTTATGGCCGAACTGAGCAGAACGTTGCGTTGGTTCGTGAGAGTGTGGCTGTTAGCCCAGCAAAATCAATACGTCGCCGTTCTCAACAATTGGGTTTACGATGTTCTTCTGTACGGAGAATTCTTCGGTACGATCTCCAATATCACCCGTATAAAAATCAGTTGACGCAACATTTGAAAGTGGCAGACCACCAGAAGAGACGGCAGTTTGTTGACTGGGTATTGAGAAAACGGCAGGATGATGACACCTTCGCAAACAAAATCATTTTCAGTGATGAGGCGCACTTCCACTTACACGGTTTTGTTAATAAACAGAACTGCCGTATGTGGGGTTTAGAAAACCCTCGCGTGGTTAATGAAAGGGAAATGTATGCACAGCGAGTGACAGTTTGGTGCGGCTTTTGGTCGGGCGGTGTCATCGGCCCTTACTTTTTTGAAAATCAAAAAGGACAAGCCGTGACAGTAAATGGAGACCGATACCGTACGATGATTAGGGAGTTTTTGTGGCGTCATTTGGATGGAATGGACATTGACGAGTTGTGGTTTCAGCAGGATGGTGCCACCTGTCACGCTGCACGAGAAACAATGTAGTTGCTCCGTGAACGGTTCCAGGATCGCATCATTTCTCGTAATTCCGACCATCAATGGCTACCAAGGTCGTGTGACTTGACGCCTTGTGACTTTCATCTTTGGGGTCATCTGAAGTCATTGGTGTATGCCAATAAACCCCGAAACATCAATGACTTGAAGGAGGAATTTCGACGGGTTATCGGGCAAATGGAAGTCGAAACTTGTCGTGCAGTAATATCCAATTTCATGGACAGAGTTGATGTGTGCCAGCGCAGTAGAGGAGGACACATGCATGAAATCATTTTTCATACATGAAATCGGAAGGTAAGATGAACTTGTTGATGTATTTATTTTCAGTTTTTCAATAAAATAAATCTCTTAATTTGATATATCAAAACCGGCGCTCTTTTTGAATCATCCTATAAATATATTTAT
This sequence comes from Catonia carolina, assembly GCA_035578175.1. Classification (NCBI taxonomy): domain Eukaryota; kingdom Metazoa; phylum Arthropoda; class Insecta; order Hemiptera; family Achilidae; genus Catonia; species Catonia carolina. The sequence goes on along the minus strand of JAQMRL010000003.1, from coordinate 74,421,498 downwards.
ACGGATTTTGAATACTAGACAGTGGTTACCGGTGTACTTTGATGGTTGGGGTTTAATTAACCATACTCTCTCAGGAATGGTCGGCCTGGGTCTATACAAGACTACACCTCATTTACACGTCATACACATCATCCTCATCTCATTGGGTCATGGGGTTGCTTATTATTCTAAATTTAACAGATTGCAACGTACACAAATTAGAAATGTTGTTTAGGTCATCAGCCAAAAGGCTGGTTTGAACCTGTAGAGGTTTTACTAAGTAAAACGAGGAGTGAGGTGGTTTACAATTGCCTTCCTCACTGAGTGGAAAAGTACGCTTATCAGCATGCCGGGCCCTCAGAAAAGCACATATTTTCCACTCTGCAAACGACACCTTCACTTCATTCACCACAGGGTCTGGCTGTATAATGAAATTCATTACTCCCAGAGGAGATAACTCTGATTAGTGTCTTTTGCACCTCTACCTCTTCTGTTCTTAAATGATTCAGTCATTTAATTGGCTGACCATGTGATATGAAACAGAACTATTTATTTTAGCTCTGCAACGAACAGATTGAGTGTAAATAATTTGACACTCCACCTGTCCGTCATGGGCAGTAAAATTAGAAATAAAAATAATATATACAATTTTTTTTAACACATTTGAAAGGAAAACTTGACAGTTTTGTTCAGAAAATATAATTTCTACCGTATACCCGAGGCAAGAGATAGATATTAGCGTGTTAATGATTTCTAATTAACAAACGAGATTAAAAATACTCCACTTGGTAGAAAACAAGTTTTTAATAAATATAATTAAAAAAATCGAATCAACATTATAGCATTGTGTACAATAGAGTTAAATGTTTACATTTTGAAATGTTTGACCTTCCAAGAACGTAATTGCATCTATCATTAAAAAATAAGATGAAATCAAAAATTTGTAATTCAAAAATGCATCGGCCTATTTTTTTTTAATAATGATAATTATAAATGACAGTAGTTTAATGATAATAATTTTGACAATGATACGTAGACAGAGTTATCATTAAAATGACGAAATCATAAATTATGGTTACAATGGTTTTGTATTTCTGTGACCTACTTTTTTTAAAAAAAATTACACCTTACATTGTGTGTATAATAAACTAGTATTGGCGTTGTGCGAATAATCCCTGTCAAATAAAACATAAATAATTCTTCGCTGAAATTTAAAGCCCGCTTTCCACTGCAAGCGGAGCGGATTCAGTACGGCCTCCGTTTAACTCGCAATGGTTTAAGGGGGTAGTCAACTCAAGAAGATGATTTTTACTTTCTCTTGCCTATATGAATATATAGGAAGGAAAGTATTGTTTTCATGTCGATTTTTCGAAGTCGAGTTTTCACCGGATCTACACGTTTTCAGACCCCCTGAACCCAAAAAACATGTTTTTAGCGATTGGTCTGTGTGTGTGTGTGTGTGTGTGTGTGTGTGCGCGCGCGCGCGCGTGTGTGTGTGTGTGGGTGTGCAAAATATCTCAAGGATGGAACATCGTTCGAACTTGGAACTTGAAACTTAAATTAGGCCTATATACCTCTACCAGACCCGACACGAACATTTTCATCAAAATCGGTCAACCGGAAGTAGTAGTTTATTCGTATAATTTTCCACTTTTTTGCGATTTTCTCAAAAACTGGTCCTACGATTTTTTTAAAAATCGCCTGGTTTACTCATTTTCTCAGCTCTACAAGATAGGGTAGGCGTCATGTTTGCTGAAATTCTCGGTGAGGCTGTTTTCACGTAAAGAAATAGTTTTTTTAAGATTACGGCTTCATTATAAATTTTAGCGCAAAAATTTATATAATAAAAGTTGTAGAGAATTTAAAAACCTACAACTCTTATTTCAAAGACTTTTTTGTATAACGCTTAGTTCAGCAGTAATTAGCGATTTTCTGTTTTTTTCTCACGAAAACGTGTGAAAAATCTATTTTATCAAGATTTCGGCTTTTACGACAAAAGTGTATATAACTAATTTTATAGGAAATAAAATGATCAACAACTTTTATTTAAAGCATTTTTCTCTACAGAGCCTAGTTTAGTGTGAAAGAATGATTTTCCGTATTTTTAAGCTGAACTGAGTTTGATTTTCATTTTGCGCCTTTCAGTCATAATTAAAATAAGGTTATATTTTAAGAGCTTAGTTTTTTGTTTATTTCTAATGTTTTATTACTAATGTTAGGTTATATTGATAATATTTGCATTGGCAAAAGAAAGTTGTGTAAGTGTTTCACACCAGATTTTTTTTTCAATTTTTTTTGTTTTTTGCATTTATTTGAAGTTTAAAAATTTTTCTGAATCAGAACATTTGTTTACTTTGTACGTTGACAAAAATTTATAAAAACATCTGTTTAAAATAAAGCTCACTAGCAAGGCGAGTGAAATTATTCCTTCAAATTTAAATTTTTCGGAAATGTGGTTTTTGCATGACTGTACATTCTTGGGAATTAAATATTTTGGTTTGTATTGGAGATATTTGGATTAAGTTTTTTTCAAATGTTCATAATTTTTTGCTCTATTATCTGTGGAATGATTATTACAAAAACCTTAATAGGGATTTAGTTAAAAAAAAATTTATGAATACATAAAATAAATATTTTTGAAAATATGGTTTTTCTTCAATGAAATTTTTGTAAGAAACATTCCGTACAAGCGCATACAACAGATAATAGACAGCAATTTTCTGTATTTTTTAGCATAAAAATCATGTTGATATCTTTCTTGGTTCCTGAGATATTTGATTCCCCGTAAAAGCCCGCTTTTCCAACCTCGCCCTTATATTAGGGGCTTTAATTAATTTTTTGGCTTGGTTCAAATGGTAGATCATTACTAGTAATTTACTCTTTCATTTAAAATAAATAATGATAAATTATAGCCAGAAGTTTTGATTTTAATTTTCTGGGTTGACTACCCCCTTAACGTCATGTAAGTGCTTCCACTATGAAAAGAGTGAGCGGAGCGAACTGAACGAGTAGGAAGAGTTACGAGGTCGCAGAGTTGAGCGGATTTCGGACGGACTCCATTCGATTCGCAACACCAAATCTCATAGAAGCGTTTCCACTAATAGATGAAAAAGCGGAGCGGACTGAGCGAGCAAAAAGAGGCCGATGTGTCATCCTCTGCAATGCTAGTTTGGAACGGAGTCCGCTTCACTTCCCACCAGTTTTCATTTGACAGCAAGTTTTTCTATTAGTGAAATAGCTTTTTTGACTGTCTACTCGATGGAGAAGTTGTATTTTGAAATATCCTTACAAGATAGGGTAATTACCATGTCTACTGGAATCCTTAGGGCTGTGCTCTCGTGATAAAACATGTTTTACTGTTTTAAGATTGCGATCTTAATATGCATTTCAGAGCAAAAGCGTAGCCCTATACCGGGTGTTTGTGAAGGAAAGGTTTAAACTTCGGTAACTCATTTTACTAGTCATTTAAAAAATTTATTGTATTTCTAACCTAAAAACCCGTATTTTTAGGCACACAATTTTCTGCTTTTACCTCAAATATCTTAAAAACTACAAGAGATACAGATCTGGGACTTGCTTTATTCAATTTTTCAAATCAAAAACTAAACGAAACAACTGACGCTACTACCCTTTAATTCACTTTCCCTGAATTTTATGGAGTCTTAATTTTACCCGAGGAACTGAAACCAGGCCAATGTCTCATACTAGCAGTAGAGCGGCCACCAAATAAGCTACCATAAGCGCAGCGTTCGTAGCGCGGCCGGGGGATTTTACAGTTACTGGCAAACTCACAACGAGCCTCGGAAAACGGACAGGATTAACCGGTACACTTAATCGGAAAATAAAAAAAAAGCGATTGGGGATTATGGATAAACTAAATCTTGTGACATTCATTGTAAGGGGATTGGGAACAAAGGAAGTAGATTTAAATGATATTCTCAAAGAAATGCCAGAAGAGAGAATACCCTTAAGAGTGACGGAATATGTTCCAGTAGGAAGAAGGGAGGTGGGAAGACCTCGAAGGAGATGGCAGTAGTCGAGATGTACGGGTTGGAATATCTCGCGTTTGTGTAGAAATACAGGGATGGTTTGTGATTCGGAACAGGCTTATGCCTAATCCTTGATAGTAAGGAGCAGGAGCAGAAGAAGAAGAAGAAGAAGAAGAGAAGGAGGAGAAGTAGAAGAAGGAGGAGGAGGAACAGGAGGAGAAGGAGAAGGAGAAGAAGGAGAAGGAGAAGAAGGGGAAGGGGAAGAAGGGGAAGGGGAAGAAGAAGGAGAAGGGGAAGAAGGAGAAGGAGAAGAAGAAGAAGGAAACGAGAAAAAGGTATTAAAATTGGTTCATCTGACAGAAATCCGAAATCAGTATGATTAATTAACAGTACCTACAACTAGCATAAATAGTACATACAACTGGCGAATAAAAAAAAGCTTAAAAATTCGGGAACGGTTATTTGGAAGGATAACAATGAACAATAAACATGAGTAAATTAATAACACATCGAAAAATTCCAGACACAATTCGAAGGTTAAAATAATCAAATGGCACAAATAACAAAATATTCAATAAATTGATATCGAACAGAAACAAAAGTAACGCGACTAATTTATATAACCTAATCCAGCGCACACGTAACACATTAAATATATAATACATACATTAATACATTTTTATGTATCCAATATAGTACATTAAACAAGTTTCCAAATACAGTTATATGTATTTTAAAAAGGACCCGGCAGAATTGTTCGTACGTAAATTTAACACTTCATTATTTACTTAATGTAATGTTATACCACTTAAAGAGAGATACAGGGACGAAATATCAAAATACAAACTTGAAATAAATCGTATACAAGAGAGAAACAAATGATTTTTACTGACACAAAATACACATAAATTTTATGACGGTTGTTTTAAGTAAATAATAATTCAAATACGAGACACAAATAAACCTTTGAACTATACCAAAATTTAATTTAAATTCATGGCGTTTTATTCGTATATTTTATTACCGAATTACAAGGCGTAACCAATAATTTTCTAACAGTGAAACACGATAATAAAAAATCTTTTAGGAAATAATGTAGATGTTAATATATATAGTGTACAAGAGCTGCGGAAATTTTATTAGAAATAAAATATTAATTACAATAGGGCTATATTGTCATGAGTAATTTGTAACAGCTTTCTAATAATTTTATATTTTCTTTTTGTTTCGTTTTGTCCACGGGGAATTCTTTAGCGTGCGGTTTAGTTAAAATATACTTAAAAATCTGGTGTGAAACACTCACACAACTTTCTCTTGCCAGTGCAAATAATTAACAATAAAACTAACATTAGTAATAAAACATTAGAAATAAACAAACAACTAACCTAAATTAACATAACCTAATTTTAATCATATAATATGAAAGACGCAAAATTAAAATCGATCTCAGTTTGCCTTAAAAATACGGAAAATCACTCGTTCACGCTAAACTAGGCTCTGGAGAGAAAAATGCTTTGAATAAAAGTTGTAGATCTTTTAATTTTCTATGAATTCAATTATATACACTTTTGTCATAAAATGCATACTAAGGCATCCTGGCATGCTGATAGGCATACTTTTCCACTCAGTCAAAAATTTTAATGGTAAACCACCTCACCTCTCGTTTTACTTAATAAAGGCCTCTAGAGGTTAAACCAGCCTTTCCGCTGATGATATAAACAACAACAAAAACAAAAACAATAAAATATACTTACCGAATGCAGGGTCCTTTTTGTTGATAGTGCCCACTTAAAAGTATATCGTGTTGAGCGGCTGCATTGATCGCATTCCACGGCCGCCACAGGAACAAATGTAACTCTCTAATCGAGACACCCCAAAACGCTTGTAACGTGTACGCTACTTGACTGCTCACTGTGTATTGTACTTCTGCAACAAAAAGAAAAATCATATAATTTAATATTGTTGTTGTTTAGGTCAACAGCCGAAAGGCTGGTTTGAACCTCTAGAGGTTTTACTAAGTAAAACAAGGAGTGAGGTGGTTTACCATTGCCTTCCTCACTGAGTGAAAAAGTACGCTTATCAGCATGCCGGGCCCTCTGAAAAGCACATATTTTCCACTCTGTAAATGACAACTTCACTTCATTCACCACAGGGTCTGGCTGTATAATGAAATTCATTACTTTCAGAGAAGGTAACTCTGATTAGTGTCTTTTACACCTCTACCTCTTCTGTTCTTAAATGATTCAGTCATTTAATTGGCTGACCATGTGATAAGAAACAGAACTATTTATTTTAGCCCTGCAACGAATAGATTGAGTGTAAATAATTTGACACTCCACCTGTCTGTTATGGGCAGAATTTAATATTATAATCTGAATAACATTCGATTATTATTAAATTTCAAAATACGTGGTGCCTTGCATCGTTCTTTTAAGTTACAACACTAATGGCCTATTCCCGCGATGCTAGTTGACTCGCTGCTACTACTAGCAGGACCTACTAGCGCGTAGGTGACCGTTCCCACGGAGCTATAATCGTTTGCACGTTCAGTTGACACAACGGATGTTATGGGGATCGTCACTGCTATTAGCGTAACTAAAAACATCAATTAAACGTATCTGGATGCGTAGCTATATAAATACATTTTTTAAACCTCTATAGAAAACGTATTGCCCATAACAGACAGGTGGAGTGTCAAATTATTTACACTCAATCTGTTAGTTGCAGGGCTAAAATAAATAGTTCTATTTCTTATCACATGGTCAGCCAATTAAATGACTGAATCATTTAAGAACAGAAGAAGTAGAGGTGTAAAAGACACTAATCCGAGTTATCTCCTCTGAAAGTGATCAATTTCATTATACAGCCAGACCCTGTGGTGAATGAAGTGAAAGTGTCATTTGAAGAGTGGAAAATATATGCTTTTCAGAGGGCCCGGCATGCTGATAAGCGTACTTTTCCATTCAGTGAGGAAGGCAATGGTAAACCACTTCACTTCTCGTTTTACTTAGTAAAACCTCTACAGGTTCAAACCAGCCTTTCGGTTGATGACCTAAACAACAACAATATAATAAAAACCCATTAAAAATATATTTATAGTAAATAACTTTCTAAGTTATGCTTAGACAAGAGAGATAACTGCAGAATAGAAAGACCGAAGTAAATAAATAAATATACAAACAAACAGCGGATAAAATACATAGAAAAAGTATTGCACAATAAAAAGGCACATACGAGAATATGTAAGTAACAACTAGACGGACTAGTCATCGCTGCTTCGATGAGCAGAAGCAAGTCTGAGTGTAATAGTAATAGTAACAGTAACCTATTCGATTATATTATATAACATTTACCCCCACCCTTTAAAAAAACAAGTGTCCAAAAGAAGTGAAAATAACACAAACAGGTAACAAGAGAATTGTACACCAATACAACAGAATACATATATGTACAAGTAGAATCTAAAAACACTCTTTGTATACAAATATAGGCAATCTGCTGTAGATTATCTAGAACTCAAACCGGCCGGCTAATATAGGACCTGTACATAATCTTTTAACTAGAGTCTGTCTACGCTAAGAGAACTCCGACGTAGGCAACCAGCAATACAAGTGAGCATGCGTATTAATTTAAAATACGTACACCATTATCAAAAACAAAATTCCATACAACACTAATAATTATTCACTCTAAGCTTAATACCGGGTGATTTTTTAGTCCTGTTACCCAATTGTTAATGTCTGGTAATTTTTTTTCTAAGAAAGGGATAATTTGTTTTGTGACACAAAGTTGGTAGCCCTACTCAACTGGTATATATACGACAGTTTGAGTTGATTCTCCTTGAGTTGCGTAAAATTTTGTGCTGTTTCCAGTTGTGTTACGAACAGAATGTCTTTTACCCTAGAACAACGGGTTTTCATTCTTGAACAATATTTTGCTACAAAATCGTATGCGAGTGTAAAAGAATCATTTCAAATTAAATTTTTTGGTGTTCCTCCACTCTATTCTAGTCAATTTCTAAGCTAACTAACTGATTTTTAGAGGCAGGTATTGTTTGCAGCAGAAAACGTAGTGGTCGACCAACTCTCTTGACAGATGCCGTTAAGAGAATGTGAAACCAAGATTGCTCAATTCTCCATGGAAAAGTTTACAAAAACTTTCCTCGCATGTTGATTTGTCATGTTCGAGTGCTCAGAGAGCTACTAAAAAAATTGAAATTGTATCCGTATCACATACGATTAGTTCTAGAGCTTCAGCCTCCAGATTTAAACAAGAGATTGTTTTAGGATAAAAGAAATTCTGTTCGTAGCACGACCGGAAATGGCACAAAATTTTACACAGCTCAAGGAGAATCAACTCACATTGCCATATCCATACTGGTTGAGTAGGGCTACCAACTTAGTGTCACAAAACAAAATTTATTTTTTTTAGAAAAATATTACCAGACATTAACAATTGGGTACAGGACTAAAAAATCACTCTGTATAATAAAAACACGTTTAATTCTTTTGTTAGAAAATGTTTTATAAATCGAACATTATTTACTATTATTACATTATTGTTTATGATTAGTAGGTTTTTATTATATACTCAAGTTTTATTTTTGATCACAAGTAATATAAGACTAATGCTCTTGAATTATAACAGGAGAGTAAACAATTCCAATGATTCGTTGTTTATCATTTCAGATAGTTTATTTCATATCATTAAAAAATTAATGTCTGTGACTAGTTTCATACAACTGTTTGTAGGCCTACTAGGCCGTGTTTAACTCATTTTTAGTTTCATCAGTTATCTTTTGGTATTGTATCGGTTCATTTCGATTTTCTTCGTAGACTGAACTTAAAAAGTTTTGTAAGCTGCGTGTTGCTAACACGCGTGATAGTGAATGTGTTGAGTTTTTGAAACATAAAAGCGGTAAACATTAAAAAGTTGAAAAAATGGTTTTCTTAAATGTAATGGTTAAAATACTTAATTAAGTTGTCGCTTTATGAAACTACAATAATTACAAGTAATCTGAACGGTATAATTGAATACGCTTAAAGGATAATGTTTATTTTAGCTGGAAGTAGACATTTTTGACGTTTGACGTTTGATGTAGACAATTTGATTTGACGCAGGAATAAAAATTTAAGGAGAAACAATAAAAATGCTGAGATTCGCCGATGATATAGTAGTATTAGCCGAGGCAAAGAAAGAACTAGAGAATGCCTTAAATGGAATGGATGATATCTTGAGAAAGGATTACTTCATGAAAATTAATAAGAACAAAACGAAAGTGTTGTGCAGCAGCAAGAGTGGTTTAGAAGAGATGGGAAATTTAAAAGTAGGCAACGAAAACATACAGGAAGTTAGGGAATTCTGCTATCTAGGGAGTAAAATATCAAAGGATGGTAGAAGCACAAGTGATATCAAGAGTAGAATTGCTCAAGCTAGAAAAGCCTTTGAAATGAAAAACAGCTTACTGACTACAAACATTGATTTACAGATTAGGAAAAATTTCTTAAAACATTACGTTTGGAGTGTAGCATTATACGGAAGTGAAACGTGGGTGATAGGGGCTGTAGAAAGGAAGAGGATAGAAGCTTTTGAAATGTGGTGTTATAGGAAAATGTTAAAGATTAGATGGGTGGACAAAATAAGTAATTTAGAGGTTCTTAGGCGAGTGGATGAAAAAAGAAGTATATGGACGTATCTTACCAAAAGAAGGGATAGGCTAGTGGGGCATATCCTAAGACATCCAGGTATTGGGCTATCAATAATGGAGGGTAATATTGAGGGAGTAAATTGTAGAGGGAGGCAAAGATTAGAATATATAAAGCAAATTACAAAAGATGTAGGGTGTTACAGGTATGTAGATATGAAACGACTTGCGCAAGATAGAACAGGTTGGAGAACTGCATCAAACCAGTCGAGAGCTGATGACAAACAAAAAAAAAACGACATTTTTATGATAGAACGTAGTCCAAGATAATTGTCCGGCGGTGAGGTAGATAGCACTAACTAGTGTAAAACTTTCGTTTACAACCTATTTATAGGTGCTTGCCTCGCGCGGAGTAGGCTACTCTTGTGTACAATAGATGGACTATATACAAATATAGACAATCTGCTGTACAGTTCAGCCGTTCTAAGTTTGCTCCTAATGTAAACAAATAATGACGTCACTGAGCATGCACATTATATCTAAATGTGTACACGCTGATTAAAAAGTAACAACTAAATACTTTCAAAAGTATTTAAATACAAAATACTTCTAAAAGTATTTTTATAAATTAAATTGTTAGGCCTACATCATATCACGACTGATGTTTTTAGTACTTTAAGTACTTACAATTTAAAAAATAGTTGACTTAATAGGAATACGACATCCATAAAGTCACGGACTCTAGCGTGCATCCTGTAGTAGCTGGTTTTGGTTTGTTGACAGTAGGAGCAAACTTAGAGCGGCTGAACTATAGATTATTTAGAACTCAAACCGGCCGGCTAATATACCTGTACATAATCTTTTCACTAGGTAACTCTCCACAGATAATATCAGTATTTTCCTTATTCTTTGTAAATTAGAGTGATTTTTACTTTCTCTTGCCTATATGAATATATAGGAAGGAAAGTATTGTTTTCATGTCGATTTTAAGAAATCGAGTTTTCACCGGATCTATACGTTTTCAGACCCCCTGAACCCAAAAAACATGTTTTTAGCGATTGGTCTGTGTGTGTGTGTGTGTGTGTGTGTGTGTGTGTGTGTGTGTGTGTGTGTGTGTGTGCGCGCGTGCGTGTGTGTGTGTGTGAACAGAATATCTCAAGAACGGAACATCGTACGAACTTGAAACTTGAAACTTAAGTTACGTACCACTACCGGACTCGACACGAACATTTTCATCAAAATCGGTCAACCGGAAGTGGTAGTTTATTCGTGTAATTTTTCACTTTTTTGCGATTTTCTCAAAACTGGTCCTACGATTTTTTTTAAAATCGCCTGGTTTACTCAATTTTTTATTCTCTACAAGATAGGGTAGGCGTCATGTTTGCTGAAATTCTGGGTGAGACTGTTTCACATAAAAACGTTGTTTTTTTAAGATTACAGCTTTAATATGCATTTTAGCGCAAAACTTTATATAATAAAAGTTGTAGAGAATTGAAAAATCTACAACTTTTATTTCAAACAATTTTTTGTATAACGCTTAGTTTAGCGGTAATTTGCGATTTTCTGTTTTTTTTCTCACGAAAATGTGTGAAAAATTGATTTTTTTAAGATTTCGGCCTTAGTATGCATTTTACGACAAAAGTGTATATAATTTAATTTATAGAAAATTAAAAGATCTACAACTTTTATTTAAAGCATTTTTCTCTACAGAGCCTAGTTTAGAGAGAAAGAGTGATTTTCCGTATTTCTAAGCCAAACTGAGGTTGATTTTCATTTTGCATCACTCACTCATGATTAAAATAAGGTTATGTTTTTGAGGTTAGTTTTTTGTTTATTTCTAATATTTTATTAATAATGTTAGGTTTATTGTTAATTATTTGCATTGGCAAGAGAAAGTTGTGTGAGTGTTTCACACCAGATTTTTATTTATATAATTGTTTTATGTATTTATGTAATCCACCGGATTGGTCTGGAGGTAAAGCCGTCACCGCGAGTCAGGTGTTATTTTTTTATTCTTAATTTGTGTACGTTGCAATCTGCTCAATTTATAACAATAAGTAACCCCATGACCCAATGAGATGAGAATGATGTGTGTGACGTGTAAATGAGGTGTAGTCTTGTACAGACCCAGGCCGACCATTCCTGAGAGAGTATGGTTAATTGAACCCCAACCATCAAAGTAAACCGGTAACCACTGTCTAATATTCAAATCCGTATAAAAGTAACTACCTCTACTTTAGGATTTGAACCAGGAACCTTCGTCTCCGAAAATCAGCTGTTAAACAGCTGATTTTGGCGACGACTTTACCTCTAGACCAACCCGGTGGGTTTCAGGTGTTTAACTGCTGATTTTTGGAGACGAAAGTTCCTGGTTCAAATCCTAGTAAAGGTAAAATGATCTAGGTAACTCTCAAACAGATATTATTGTTATTTTCCTTATTCTTTGTAAATTAAGAGTGATTTTTATTTATATAATTGTTTTATGTATTTATGTAATCCACCGGATTGGTCTAGAGGTAAAGTCGTCACTGCGAGTCAGGTGTTTAACTGCTGATTTTTGGAGACGAAGGTTCCTGGTTCAAATCCTAGTAAAGGTAGTTACTTTTATGTGGATTTGAATACTAGACTGTGGTTACCGAAGTACTTTGATGGTTGAGGATAAATTAACCATATACTCTCAGGAATGGTCGGCCTGAGTCTGTACAAGACTACACCTCATTTATACGTCATACACATCATCCTCATCTGATTGGGTCATGGGGTTACTTATTGTTCTGAATTGAACAGATTGCAACGTAAACACATTAATAATTAAAACAATATTATTTTTATGTAACCCACCGGGTTGGTCTAGTGGTACAGCTGATTTTCAAGGATGAAGGTTCCGTGGTTCAAATCCTAGTACAGGTTACTTTTATACAAATTTTAATACTAGACAGTGGTTACCGGTGTACTGATGGTTGGTGTTCAATGAACCTACTCTTTCAGGAATGATCGGCCTGAGTCTGTACAAGACCCATACAAACTGTCATTCTCATCTCATTTGGTCATGGGTTTGTTATTACTCATAACTGAACAGATTGCAACGGCAGACATTAGGGATTAAAAATGTATATATGAATTGAAAAAGTGAAATGATGGTGTAAAATTTTTTACATCGGGCTTTCAAAGGTACGTCATTATATCTAAACCCCTTTCAAAACAAAAGAACTTATGTAAAACAGTCACACGATCTTCTCTTAGCAATGTAAATAATTAAAAAAATGAAAAAACATTTTAAATTTATTTAAAAGTTGCATCAACAGCTTGGTCATTAGCGACTACGGCGGGTTTCGATTCTGTACAACGGTGGCCGTAATAATGGGTAGTAACGGTGGGTTTTATTGTATTAAAATTTCTAAATCCTGGTCGGGAATCGAACCCGGAACCATCCGTTTTATGGGTTAGCGCGCTAGTCACAACGCCACGGAGAAGAACCAACTTATAAATAAAAACAGGGGAAATATATTGAAATTGATACCAACTTTTCCCAGAGTAAAACGTTTTACATACGACACACGTAGAGAAAAGAAAACAGCGTAACGTTGCGCAATACGCTCTATTTTGTAGTGATAACATACTCACGTGACAATAATTAACTGTGTTGTTTTATTATTATTATTATTATTATTATTATTAATGACGCAAACAAGCGACATTTCTATAAATGACACACTGCGTAAGTCCAATAGCATGATGCATGGATTAATAAAAAAATTAGTCCTATTAAGCAAATTGCTCACTTACCCTATATTACGGCCGATGTCAAAATTGAACAATTAACATGAATATTTTTTCAGTTGTTATTTTTCTCATGGCATTCTGTGAAAAGACCCCGATAAGACTCAAATAGTAATTAATGTACACATATCAGAACATGTGACCCATTATAAATACCTTGGAACTGATGTCTCATATGAAGATGACACAAATTTAATCAGATATGTGAACGATTTATACAACACCTGGGCAAAAAACACGATCCGAAATAAGATTAATGTTTTATAATATGGTGGCAGTTCCAGTCTTGACATACGGCAGTGAAGCATGCTTGATAAGAAGGGAGGAAAGCAACATCCGAACTGCGGAAATGAAATTCTTAAGGTCTGTCAAGGATTGCACAAGACTAGGTAGGATCAGATATGAAGTCATAAGGCAAGTATTTTGGAATTTTTCCACTCAACAAGAAAATGAAATTGTACCGTACCTAATGGGTCGATCATATAAATAGAATGCTCGAAAGTCGTTTAACTGATTTAGCAAGTAGGTAAAAACCGGTAGGAAGCACAGATATTGGCAGGCCGAAGAAAAGATGGGTGCCGGAACAGGTAGAAATGCCTAACCCGTGAAGAGCAGAAGAAGAAAAAGAGGAAGAAAAAGAAAAAGAAGAAGCAGAAGAAGAAAAAGAAGGAGGAGGAGGAGGAGCATAAGGAGAAGAAGAAGAAGAAGAAGAAGAAAGTTCAGTTTTGTTGAAAGTCGCAGGCTCGGTCGTACGCGACTACAAATTAGTTCTCAACATTTTAAAATGTTCCTCTCCACATTTAAATTTAGTGTAGACTCAATTCAGAAAAATTGTAAAATCTGATAGTTTCTAATAACTCGGGGAGAAAAACATTTGACGACCAGAGAAAAGGAAGCGAACAATAGCAGACGAGGAAAGATGACCGGTCCACTCATACGAACTTACGACTCGTAAAAGACGAAAGTACTGTCAAGACAAGCCAAGATTAGACATTATAATACTATGATAAAACCTGTATGCCTGTACGCGAGTGAGTGGCTAAGAATAACCACGAAAGCTGGTCTAAAGAGAACCAGACAAAATAGAGATAAAGATCCTCCGCAAGAGAATGGATCCGAAGATTGTAGACAATATAGGTTACGAAGTCGAGAACAATAAGCAACCCAATCACACAATGACATGAGAGTGACGTATGATGAGCAAATGAGGTAGTCTTGTACAGAACACTAATTCTACTAAATAAAATACTAATTCTATGTTAACTAAACCCCAACCATCAAATTACACCGATAAACCACTATCTATACTATTTGTTCAAGGGTGATGAGCTGTGAAAGTATGCATTACCCCCTACCCACTTTATAGCTAGCCAATGACTTACCAGCAACGTTGCCAATACTTGCTCTGGTAGCTCTGTTTAATATTTTATCAGCCATTTTTTTGGTCTTTCAATAACAATAACCTATGAACTGCTATTAATAACCTATAATCAGCTGATTATATTATAAAGTATTGCTTGATAACGCGCTCTATAATCGATGTTTTCAGTACAAGATGCACGACAAGAGTGAACTTTTGTCTTTTTTGTTGGTTTAACGTCCGACTGTTCTGCAATTACTGCTAATGCAGACGGTGAAGGATGAAATGATTTTTTTGTAACGTATGAAAATGTGCCGTGCCTGAATGGGATTCGAACCCAAGACCGCATGATGAGAGGTGAGCACGTTAACAACTACGCCAATGCGGCCGACAGAGTGAACTATTGCGGCTCTTATAAGCATGCGCGCGTAATGTTTGCCAGGTACAATCTGACAACGCTGGCAAACGTTGTGATTGGTCTAAACGTGTGGAACAGACAGCACAGCTCATCAACCGTGAAACGCATATTCGTATTCAAATCCGTGTACAAGTAACTACCTTTAATAAGATTTGAACCATGGAACCTTCGTCTCCGAAAATCAGCTGTTAAACAGCTAACTCGTAGCATCGACTTTATCGCTAGACTAACCCGGTGGGTTAAATAATAATAATAATAATAATAATAATAATAATAATAATAATAATAATAATAATCAAAATCAAAATCTCTACAACAAAAAATCCATGTCAAGACAAACTAAAATTCGGCACTACAACACAGTTATTAAACCAATGGTCCTCTACGCAAGCGAAACACTAGTACTTAGCAGAAAACACGAAATCGAAGAAACCAAAAAGGAGGAAAGAAAAATTATTGGAAAAATTCTAGGGGCTCGACTTACAGAAGAAGATTTACTTAGAAGATGGGTATAGGCTGCAATCCAACAAAACAACAGAGAGCTATTCAAACATTGAAATTGACATGCGTAAAAGGCGGTTGAAGTTCTTTGGACATCTTAACAGATTGCAGGAGGATAGGCTAACAAAAAGAATAATTGAATATATTACAAAACTTAAAATTTCAACACCTTGGCTGGACGAAATTCGTAAGGACCTAAAAAGCGCAAATATACATAAAACTGAAATTTTTAATAAAAACTTATTCCGTCACAAGGTAGACAAGTGGAAAGTTTCAGAGCCCTCAAGAGAGAAGCAGTTTAGACCAAAGTGGTCTGAAAACCGCAAAAAAGCTTTCTCGGAAACAATGAAGGCCTACTGGACCAATAAGAAAAACAAATGACGAAACTGAGTCATGATGCTTAACGTCTTCTATCCAAGGAGAATTCGCCAATAATAACAATAATAATAATAATAAACTTTTTTGAAAAATTAAATAAGTGACCCCGACTTACATTGCTTGTACTTTTATGGGAAATCAATTTTGAGGTGATTTTATCACCACAAAACTCTGAAAAGACAACCAGTTAGAACTACAAAAATAAGAACTTCTTAAAATGGCTGAGCGTTTTAAATAATAAATAAAGATAAAGAATTTTTGTTGTCATGAGTATAAAACGTGTTCATAAAATCACGTTACTTTTCTACGTTGAAAGAATCGTCTTGAATTTCTCACGTTTAAATGTCCTTGTATGACAATTCCCAGTGAGTATGATATACTCGTTACGCACGACTGTTTATTTGAACTCACCAAAACGTGTGCAAAGTCAATTCTATGTTCTTTGTTTTCTATTTTTTCAAATATCTATCTCTATATTTATAAACTAACCAAAAAATAGTAGTATAAGTAATCTATTTATCTTAATCGGGCACATCATAAGGAATTAAAAAATCTGGTGTGAAACACTCACACAACTTTCTCTTCCCAATGCAAATAATTAACAATAAACCTAACAATAGTAATAAAACATTAGAAATAAACAAAAAACTAACCTCAATAAACATAATATTATTTTAATCATGAGTGAAAGACGCAATATGAAAATCAACCTCAGTTTGACTTAAAAATATGAAAAATCACTCTTTCACGCTAAACTAGGCTCTGCAGAGAAAAATACTCTAAATAAAAGTTGTAGATCTTTGAATTTCCTACAAATTTGATTATATACATTTTTGTCGTAAAATGCATACTAAGGCTGAAATATTTTATAAAATCGATTTTTCACACGTTTTCGTGAGAAAAAACAGACAATCGCTAATTACCGCTAAACTAAGCGTTAAACAAATAAATCTTTGAAACAAAAGTTGTAGGTTTTAAAATTCTCTACAACTTTTATCATATATATTTTTGCGCTAAAATGCATATTTAAGCCGCAATCTTAAAAACCCAATTTTTTTTACGTGAAAACAGCTTCACCACGAATTTCAGCAGCCCTATCTTGTAGAGTAAAAAAAATGTAGTAAATGAGGTGATTTTTTAAAAAAAAATCGTAGGAGCCGTTTTTAAGAAACTCGCAAAAAAGTGAAAAATTACACGAATAAACTACTACTTCCGGTTGACCGATTTTGATGAAAATGTTCGAGTCAGGTCCTCTAGTGGTATCTAACTTAAGTTTCAAGTTACAAGTTCGTACGATGTTCCGTTCTTGAGATATTCTGTTCACACATACAGACCAATCGCTAAAAATATGTTTTTTGGATTCAGGGGGTCTGAAAACGTGTAGATCCGGTGAAAACTCGATTTCGAAAAATTGACATGAAAACAATACTTTCCTTCTCTATATATTCATATAGGGTAAATTAAAGTAACAAGGGCTAATCAGTACACCCACCTAATTTTAATAAAATACCATGGTATACAGGAAATTTTTTTTTTTAGCTTTTATTTGTTATCGGGAACTGTACATTGTTGACAACTACCCAATTTGATCGCTGCTTTTCACTGTATTTTTTGACGTTGATTAGACATGAGTTTGAACAGGGAACCCCAGTAGAGTTTGTTCATGGATGGCTGTCAACTGGTCACCATACAAAGTCGCTTGCCCAACCGGTGTTACTTAACAAATAATAGCGACTTTCTACCAGCTGACTGACTGGGCTGGCCCGAAGGCCTACAGGAAATAATCACATATAAAATGAAATCGGTCGAACAATTTAACAACAATGCAACAAAAAATAATTTAAATAAAAAACCAAATATACAACGGGAAGTACAAACCGTACAAATATATTTACACTTTAGTTGAAATAGATAATATGTAAGCAATGTTACTTAGCATAAAAGATTAAATTAAAAAGCTATTGTTACAACTAATTAGCGTTTAAATAAAATTAAAAATGGGATTTTTTGGCAAGTACAAATAGACAATAATGTACTTTCAGAATGTTTTAGTTGTTTACAAGACATTAATAAAATCATAAAAAAAATCAGCAATAAAAAGCTAGACATACAACAAAATTGTATAGTTTATTAAAAGAACAAACACTGAAATTTATCAGCTATTTCTATTTACTCAAATAATTTTAAAGGTTTTCTAATACAGTATATTGAAAATATATTAAAATTGTTTAACCGAATCTGATTTCAAATGGTATATTTTTGCACATAATAAAAAAAGTTTAACGTTCGAGAAAACAGAATCTCCGTTTTTAAATTGACCTTCAGGTTTCAATGCCGCCCTCACAAACCAAAAACGTATTTCCGGATGTACGAGTATTACAGCAATATTACTTATCGGTTGAACAATTTAAAAGTAAATTTAAAAGTTAAATTAAATTTAAAAGTTTAACTTCGTACGATATTCCGTTCTTGAGGTTCAGGAGACCTGAAAACGTGTATTTCCGGAGCAAACTCGATTTCGAAAAATCGAAATGAAAACGAGACGCACTTTGCTTTCCTTTATAGTCTTACAGGGCAATGGAAAGTAAAAAATAATTTACTAAAAATGATTCTATCTACAATAATTTGTTAATATATTAATATTGTAACGCTTGAAAGCTTTTTTTAATTTACTACAACTTTCATCATATTATAATTATAAAGTTTAGCCCCCAAAATGCATATAAAGGCGGCTATGTTAAAAATACAAACAATTTTTACCACAAAACAGTCCCACAAAAAATTTCAGCAGGGATGGCGCTTGGTTTATTACAGACCATGAAAAATGTAATATATTATACGATTTTAAAGAAAATTGTAGAAGCCGTTTTGGTGAAAATCGCACGAATAAACTACTACTTCCGATGGATGGAATTTTCATGAAAATGTCAAGAGTCGTGTTCCCGTGTTCCAAGTTTAACTTCGTAAATCCTTCGATGTTCCGTTCTTGAGAAGCACAATTACGTACAACAATCACACGCGCGCGAATTAAAAATATATATTTTTTGGGTTCAGGAGACCTGAAAACGTGTATTTCCGGAGCAAACTTGATTTCGAAAAATGCAAATAATTTACAATATAATTTAACATTAGTAATAAAATATTAGAAATAAACAAAAAACTAACCTCAATAAACATAACCTTATTTTAATCATGAGTGAAACACTCAAAATGAAAATCAACCTCAGTCTGGCTTAAAAATACGGAAAATCACTATTTCACGCTTAACTAGGCTCTGTAGAGAAAAATGCTTTAAATAAAAGTTGTAGATCTTTTAATTTTCTATAAATTAAATTATATACACTTTTGTCGTAAAATGCATACTAAGGCCGAAATCTTAAAAAAATCAATTTTTCACACATTTTCGTGAGAAAAAAAAACAAAAAATCGCAAATTACCGCTAAACTAAGCGTTATACAAAAAATTGTTTGAAATAAAAGTTGTAGAATTTTCAATTCTCTACAACTTTTATTATATAAAGTTTTGCGCTAAAATGCATATTAAAGCTGTCATCTTAAAAAAAACAACGTTTTTACGTGAAAACAGCCTCACCCAGAATTTCAGCAAACATGACGCCTACCCTATCTTGTAGAGAATAAAAAATTGAGTAAACCAGGCGATTTAAAAAAAAATCGTAGGACCAGTTTTTGAGAAAATCGCAAAAAAGTGAAAAATTACACGAATAAACTACCACTTCCGGTTGACCGATTTTGATGAAAATGTTCGTGTCGAGTCCGGTAGTGGTACGTAACTTAAGTTTCAAGTTTTAAGTTCGTACGATGTTCCGTTCTTGAGATATTCTGTTCACACACACACACACACACACACACACACACACACACACACAGACCAATCGCTAAAAACATGTTTTTTGGGTTCAGGGGGTCTGAAAACGTATAGATCCGGTGAAAAATCGACATGAAAATAATACTTTCCTTCCTATATATTCATATAGACAAGAGAAAGTAAAAAACTCTGATCACAGATTTTAAGCAGTTTACCGCAATTTATTTAAAACAATTTTTTTATCATTATATTAACACAAAGTTATAGGTTAACAGTTTAAAAATAAATATTTAGTTAAACGTAGCTATAGTTTTTTTTTGTTTTTTCTATCTACAAAATATACCACACCTCGAAAGACCGGCATACTTTCCTAAATAATAACAATAATTATTATACGCTTCACTAAATACACATTTCCGCTAGACCGGCGAGCTTAAAAATTAACAACCATAAACTGCTAAAACATAATAGTTCCGCTCCAGAATCACTAGGTTAAAAGAAACAAAAAAAAATTAATTAACAGCTGCTGCGGTAGTATTATTTTCACACATTTCATTTCTCTAACTGAAATCAAACTAACGATACTTCGGCCAGACACTTTAACAGTGCTACAGGCAGTCTCCGCTTAATTAGGTAGCTAAATTAAATTCAAAACATATCAACTATTTAACTTTTCTTCAACTGTATTAATTATTTTATAACATTCCACAGATCAACTAATCAAGGTTTAGTTTACCGTAGCAAAATTGTTGTTATTTAGGTCATCAGCTGAAAAGCTGGTTTGAAACTATAGAGGTTTTACTAAGTAAACCGAGGAGTGAGGTGGTTTACCATTGCCTTCCTCAATGAATGGAAAAGTATGCTTACCAGCATGCCGGGCCCTCTGAAAAGCACATATTTTCCACTCTGCAAATGATACCTTCGTTTCATTCACCACAGGGTCTGGCTGTATAACGAAATTCATTACTTTCAGAGGTGATAACTCTGATTAGTGTCTTTTACACCTCTACCTCTTCTGTTCTTAAATGATTCAGTCATTCAATTGGCTGACCATGTGATAAGAAACAGAACTATTTATTTTAGCCCTGCAATGAACAGATTGAGTGTAAATAATTTGACACTCCACCTGTCTGTTATGGGCAGAGTAGCATAATTATTATTAACATTAATAATGTAATTTTATTATGTTAGATGAGAGCAGGAATGATGAATACAAGCAACGTACTATAAAGTCGCCTCCAGACTCTCGCAGAGTAACCTCGTCGAAGTTACTTGAGGCGAGTTCCTCGCATCCACTTTCGTGTTACTTCGCGAGCAACTCAGTGGAATGATTGACACGGAACTGGTATTAACTGCAACTGCTGTTTATGCATATGCACAAACTATGCTAGTAATTAGTAACTATGCTAGTATGCTAGTAATTATTACTAGCATACCCCACGCGGCTTCGCACGCGAAACATGAGTAATCATTTAAAAAAAAAAAAAAAAAAAAAATCACAAAAAAATTACAAAAAAATCAAAAAAAAAATTAAACAAAAAAAAATTTTTTAAGAAACGCTATTATTTAACAATTAATCAAAAAAATGAACTAAAAATAAAAATATAAAAAAATTTACAAAAAAAAAATCACAGAAATTACAGTTAAAAAAATACAGACAATTTTTTATGGTTAAATAAAAGCGTGGCGCATTTTTATACAACGAATATTTTACAATAAATATTATATATGTTAATGCGCCACGCTTTTATTTAACCATAAAAAATTCTGTATTTTTTTAACTGTAATTTCGTGATTTTTTTTTTTGTAAATTTTTTTATTTTTAGTTCATTTTTTGATTAATTGTTAAATAATAGCGTTTCTTAAAAATTTTTTTTTTTATTTTTTTGTAATTTTTTTTGTGATTTTTTGTAAATTTTTTTTCTTTTTTTCTTTTTAGTTAATTTTTTTAAGTAATTGTTAAATAAACGCGTTTCTTAAAAATTTAAAAAAAAATTTTTTGTAATTTTTTTGTAATTTTTTTTTACAAACACCTCCACAGCGTATTGTCATCGAAGATAAACAAGTGTGCAAAGTTTGATTCATATTGATACGGTAGAAGTATTAAAATTTTAAGTTGCAAGATTTGATGGATCCAAGAGTAAGTTAAATAAAAGCGTTTAAAAATAAATATAAAGAATAGTGTAGCTGCTAGTGGACTGTATGCTCCAACGTGCAGGTAGACACCGTAAAACACAAACACAAACACACACACACACACACAATGTTATGATAAATTCCCCCGTACGTCTCTCACTAGTCTTTATACGAGTGTACTGTACTTCAATAATAATAATAATACACACAGACGCACGCGCGCACAAACACAAACACAAGCACAAACGACTTTGTGATAATCTCCCCCGCGTACGTCTCTCGAGATTATCAAACCCCTTTATCTACTTCAACAGCAATACATACTCACATGTACACACACACACACACACACACACACACACACACACACACACACACACACACACACACACACACAGAGGCTACTTCTGAAAATTTCCATTAGGGCCCTTAGAGTTATCATTTTTTTAAATGTATAAATAAAATATTGCTGTGAATACAAATACAAATATGCTGTAAAAATTTCATGAAAATCCGTTCAGTAGTTTTGGAAATTAGCCTGCATAAGAAAACACGTTTTGTCTTTATAATATTAGTAGCCTGTAGATAATCCACGATACGTGGGCATCGTAGAGTCTTTCATAGCCTACGGTTCTTTGATGGGTTTGCCAATATTAATTACAACCCTACCCCCGGGGTCGTGAATTGTTTTCTTATCTTTATGGGTACGATGATAGGCAAACATGGCGCCTACCCTATCTTGTAGAGCATAACAAATTAAGTAAATGAGACGATTTTCAAAAAAATCGTAAAATCAGTTTTTGAGAAAATCGCAAAAAAGTGAAAAATTACACGAATAAACTACTACTTCTGATTGACCAATTTTTGATGACAATGTTCGTGTCGGGTCCAGTAGTGGTACGTACTAACTTAAGTTTTAAGCTTCAAGTTCGTACGATGTTCCGTTCTTGAGATATTTTGTACACACACACACGCGCACACACAGACCAATCACTAAAAACATGTTTTTTGGGGTTGAGGGGGTCTGAAAACGTGAAGATCCGGTGAAAACTCTTTTTTTATTCAGTTTTTAAAATTCAAAAGAAAGCTATTAGGTGTATGGTGGGAGCTAACCAGCTAACCTCATGCAGGCCACTATTTAAGGAGCTTAAATTGCTTATAGTTCCCTCTCTCTACATTTTTGAGGTGATTATGTATGTTAGGCAAAATAATTTTATGCAAAATTTCAATGTTTACACACACACACACAGACCAATCGCTAAAAATGCATTATTTTTATGTTATCGCTAAAAACATGTTTTTTGGGTTCAGGGGGTCTGAAAACGTGTAGATCCGGTGAAAACTCAATTTCGAAAAATCGACACGAAAACAATACTTTTCTTCTTATATATTCATATAGGCAAGAGAAAGTAAAAAACCATACAAATATTATTTACAATAACAAAATTACTCGGTCAAATACTAGGCTAATAAAAAATTACATGCAATTATTTAAAATGAAAATAAATTAAACATTAAGATGATTGTACAAATTAGGTGTAACTGAACGACAAAGACAAGCTGAGGATAAAACAAAAATAAAGAATAAATTATAAAAAGAGAGTAAAAAGCTATAAGCAGCGGTGATCTTAAGTACACATTGGCAGGGTTCATGAACCAGGCAGAACCTGAAGACCTATATACTACAAGTCTATCATGATTCACACACGTAAGTGCACAACCAACAAACGAACGGACGCACATTTCTAGTATTTAACAGTAGTAGTAGTAACGGGTGTTTCAAAAAGGACGCACTTCAAAGTTTGAGAACGCTAATTTATTACATTCAGATTACCTTTAAAACTTCACAATAAATGTTCAAAATGACTTCCTCCGCTTGTAATGCAAGTTCGGACACGTTTCATAACATTTGCAGCCACTTTTCGTAGTGTTTGCTCATTAATGTTTGTAATCTCACTTTCAATATTAGCCTTCAATTCTTCAATTATATGAGGATTGTTTTTAAAAATCTTACTCTTTAAATTCCCCCAAAGAAAAAAATCCGCAGGAGTAAGATTTGGGGATCTTGGTGGCCACAATCCTTTTGATATCACACGATTGCCAAAAAAATTCTCGTAACATATTCAGCGTTTCAGTAGAAGTATGGCACGTTGCGTTATCCTGCTGAAACCAACAATCTCGATCGTGTAATTCTAACAACGCTATAAATTGTTTAATTTAGTTGGGGTACACTACACCATCTACAGATGTGTCAAAAAATAAAGGCCCAACAATACGACACCAGGAGATCGCACACCAAACACCAATTTACGTGCGTGTAGTGGACGTTCATGAAATGTGTGAGGATTATGAGCGCTCCATATTCGGCAGTTTTGGCTGCTGATGTAACCATCCAAGTGGAACCATGCTTCGTCACTGAAATAAACACGATCCAATATTTCAAAACCGTTGTCATTAACAAGAGAACGTATCCAACGAAAATACTGTATACGTTTCTCATGGTCAACTTCTTTCAGTTCATGAACGACACCGATGCGGTAAGGATGCAGATTTAATTTTTTTGTAGCCCTTAAAGCGGAAGGTAGTGATAATCCAGCCTGTGAAGATAACTTTCTAAGTGATTTGCTGGGTGAGGTAGTCAAATGTTGTTTCACATCGTCCAAAACTTGTTCTGTTAACACTGATGGTCGACCTGTGGTTTTCCGATTCTGTACACTGCCAGTCTCACGAAATTTATTAATCAGACGCGATATTGTGGTGTTATTAGGTACTTCAGAATTGGGAAATTTTAACTGGAACTCGTCTTTCACTCGTTCGTAAGATTTATATGCGTAATTACTTTCAATAATAAAAACACGTTCATCCTTTGAAAAAACCATGTTTGAACTTATACAGACACTACAGACACAAATGAATACTGGGATAGCACTAGTACATGTCAGTAATACACAATGGGTCAACAATGAGTACGGTAGTGCCAACTGTTATTTGGGGGGGAAAAATATTCCCTATGCAGAAAATATTAACCTTTAAACTTCGAAGTGCGTCCTTTTTGAAACACCCGTTAGTAATAATAATACCAAAAAGTAAGTACTAAAAATCTAGTCGGTTATATAATTGTTACTTCATCTCGCATTATCGAGAAAGTAACACACGTATATACCATACACTTGCACGCACACTCACACAAATAAACAAGATTTGTATTTCTACTGTTCCTGCCGCCATCTTATACCTTGTTTGATTGTCAATAAAATACTGAAACTACAATCGTAATATCCCAATAATAATAAATATAAACCATTTAATGATTCCGATTCGCCATAAAATTTCGAATCGAGAAACTCAATCAGTATTTTCTCTGACCTAAAAACCCTCATGGCTGGTAGATTTTTGCTTTCTCTTGCCCTATATGAATAAAAACGCCCATAGCAGACAGGTGGAGTGTCAAATTATTTACATTCAATCTATTCGTTCCAGGGCTAAAATAAATAGTTCTGTTTCTTATCACATAGTCAGCCAATTAAATGACTGAATCATTCAAGAACAGAAGAGGTAGAGGTGTAATAGACACTAATCAGAGTTATCTCCTCTGAAAGTAATGAATTTCATTATACAGCCAGACTCTGTGGTGAATGAAGTGAAGGTGTCATTTGCAGAGTGGAAAATATGTGCTTTTCAGAGGACCCGGCATGCTGATAAGCGTACTTTTCCAGTCAGTGAGGAAGGCAATGGTAAACCACCTCACTCTTCGTTTTACTAAGTAAAACCTCTACAGGTTCAAACCAGATGACCTGATGACCTAGACGACAACATATGAATAAAAAGGGAAGAAAAGTAGCTATTGTTTTTATGTCGATTTTTCGAAATGAGTTTTCATTGGATACACACGTTTTCGGGCCACCTGAACCCAAAAAACATGTTTTTTAGCGACTGGTCTGTGTGTGTGAAAATAACTCAAGAACGGAATAGTGTATGAAGTTGAAACTTACGTTAAGTACCACGAAAGGACCCGAAACGAACATTTTCATCAAAATCGGTCAACTGAAAGTAGTAGTTTGTTCGTACGATTTTCTCAAAACCGCCTCATTTACTACATGTTTTATGCTTAACGAGGTAGAGTAAGCGCCATGAATAGAGTTTTTTTTTAAATTCAAAAGAAAGCTATTAGGTGTATGGTGGGAGCTAACCAGCTAAACTCATGCAGGCCACTATTTAAGGAGCTTAAATTGCTTACAGTTCCCTCTCTCTACATTTTTGAGGTGATTATGTATGTTAGGCAAAATAATTTTATGCAGAATTTCAATGTTCACAATCATAACACGAAAAACA
The DNA here is from genome assembly GCA_035578175.1 of Catonia carolina. Classification (NCBI taxonomy): domain Eukaryota; kingdom Metazoa; phylum Arthropoda; class Insecta; order Hemiptera; family Achilidae; genus Catonia; species Catonia carolina. The sequence goes on along the minus strand of JAQMRL010000003.1, from coordinate 74,395,156 downwards.
TAAATTATAATTTCGTGGCTAATCACTCCACAAAATTGTCTGAACAAAAACCTACTTATGCAGGGAGAAAATTGATGAATAAATTACTCCAATTTTTAAAATAGTGAAACTTTTTATAGCGTACCAGAATTTCTTTCTTGATAGTAATGATACATTGTGTGATTCTTGTATGTATTTCAGGCGTTAAAACTGACACGTCCTATACTCCTCCTGGAGTCTCCTGGACGCAAAAAAAATGTCTACAGTAATTATTGGGATAGCCCGTGCTCTCGTGGTAAAAAGTACTTTTTTTCTAGATTGTGTCTAATATGTATTCTAGGGCAAAAGTGTACGTACAATCAAAATTTAAGAACATTTAAAGAAACCTACGACTTCTATTTCTAACATTTTTTGTACAACGCTTAGTTTAGCGTCAATTAATGTTTTCTGTCACTTGTTCATCAAAATCGGTAAAACATTGGATTTTTTTTAGTATTGCGACCTTAGTATCCATTTACTACAAAATTGCGTACAATCAAAGTTATATAAAATTACAAATCTACAACTTTCAAGCAATTTCTTCTACAGAATTTTATTTAGTGTAAATAAGTAATTTTCTGCATTTAAAAGTTGAACAGAGATAAGAGTTTCATTTTGCGTCATTAATTCGTGATTAAAATTAAGTTTATGTCTTTCATTTTACAATATTTATTGATTAAACATTATGTTCAACGGGGGTTTTATTTACATTGGCAAGACAAAGTCGTGTGATTTTTCGTCGTGACACCAGATTTTTCACTATAAAACTCATACAATTATGTTTTATTTGCACAACACCTTTTAAAACCATAATAATACCTGCCAAACAGAAAATTTGATTTTTTTTAAACTTAACTCGCACTCAAGATTTAGAGTTGGAATTAATTCATATTTCATGACCCCCAGAAACAAAAAAAAATGGTTTTTATAAGGATTTATTATTACACATGTGTGTGCATGCGTTATTTTTGTTTTCGACCCAAAACTATTGCAGTGATCCGGGTAGAAACTTGAAAATAAAATTCTTTCAACCAATCCGTGAAATTTTTCCGGAATAACCCACTTCCGAAAGACAAATTTTAATGAAAATGTTTATGTTCAGTCCCCTATACTTAAGTTCCAAGTTTCAACTTCGTACGGTATTCCGTTCTTGAGATATTATTTTCACACACACACACTAGATAACGCGTATTTCTGATGAAAACTCTATTTCAAAAAATCCACCAGAAAACAATAAAAATTCTTTCCCTATACATTCATATAGGGCAAGAGAAAGTAAATATCAACTTCTTCTTCTTCTGCCTTTCAAGGATTAGGTATCTCTACCTGTTCCGAACCTCTCAAATTTGCCCCTCTTTCTCGGGCGTTCTCGTTCTCTCCTGCCCTCCGGCTTATAGCCCCAGTGTCTGCTTAGGTATCCTATCCTCCCTCATTCTGTTCACATGCTCTAACCACTGCATTCTGTTCTGGGATACCTTGTTGTTTATAGAGAAGATGTTCAGTTCTTTCCTTATCTCGGTATTCCTGAAACGATCTTCTCTACTACACCCATACGTACGTCGAAGAAATTTCATTACAGATGCTTGCAATCTACTCTCCTCTCGCTTAGATAGCACCCAAGTTTCACTTCCATATAGTAGGGTCGGCACTGCTAATGTTTTATAAAATCTCACTCTCGTGTTTTTGTTGGTGCTATTTTTGAAGGTGCGGTGGATAGTTCCGCATATTTGCTGAAGTCGGTGCATCTTATCGTAAGCATCTTTATCCTGTTGGTATGTAATATTGCAACCTAGATACTGAAAGTGGGATATCTGTTCCAAAATATTATTATCTATAAGTAAAAATCGACAGGTGGCGTGTCAATTTATTTACACTCAATCTGTCCGTTGCAGGGCTAAAATAAATAGTTCTGTTTCTTATCACATGGTCAGCCAATTAAATGACTGAATCATTTAAGAACAGAAGAGGTAGAGGTGCAAAAGACACTAATCAGAGTTGTCTCCTCTGAAAGTAATGAATTTCATTATACAGCCAGACCCTGTGGTGAATGAAGTGAAGGTGTCATTTGCAGAGTGGAAAATCTGTGCTTTTCAGAGGGCCTGGCATGCTGATAAGCGTAATTTTCCACTCAGTAAGGAAGGCAATGGTAAACCACCTCACCCCTTATTTACTTAGTAAAACCTCCAGAGGTTCAAACCAGCCTTTCGGCTGATGACCTAAACAACAACAACAAGTAAAAATCAACTATATAAAAATTGTTCTACAAAACTATTTAAATTTTACGTAGTTCTTCCTAATATAAATAAAATTTATAAAACAAACAAAACAATACTTGATAGTCATTTCGTAGGTTTACCGGAAACGGCTTAAACGACGTTACGATATTATTAAAGTCATTGTAGTAAAAATTCCTCATAAGTATACATTTTTATGGAAAAAAATAAACAATAGTAACAATGTAAAAAAAGTCGATAATAAGTACCGGTGAAGTCCCACGGGAATAAAAACAAGAAATTAGGTAAACTATCTCTATATACAGTGCAACAACTTTGGTAATAAAATAAATGTCTTTATTCCTTTCTTCAGTTAGAAATAACAAGTATAAATAAAAATATCACATACCGTATACTTTATAGTACAATAGTATAATTATAAATTATATTATGACAGTAGTAATTTTTAAAGTAATAAATTTGCTTGTACTTTAAAGATACGCTGAACATCAATTACATCCGGTAATTTTAAATTGCCGGAAACTTATGTAAGAGAATCTCATTTTTTCACTATTACAGTACATCCACTGTTAGTAACTTATGTAAGAGGTATAAACTATACTACCAAAGATCTAAATAAATTATGGGTATCATATTTCAACGCAAAATGTTGTCCAATGTTGTAAAATAAAAACCAAAAATCCGGTGTGAAACACTCACACGACTTTCTCTTACCAATGCAAATAATTAACAATATAACCTAACATTAGTAATAAAACATTAGAAATAAACAAAAAAACTAACTAACCTCAATAAACGTAACCTAAATCATGAGTGGAAAACGCAAAATGAGAACCAACCTCAGTTTGGCTTAAAAATACGGAAAATCATTGTTTCACGCTAAACTAAGTTATTTAGAGAAAAACGCTATAAATAAAAGTTTTAGATCTTTTAATTTCCCATAAATTTGATTATATAATTAGGCCTACACTTTTGTCGTAAAATGCATACTAAGGCTGAAATCTTCATAAATCGATTTTTACACATTTTCGTGAGAAAAAAACAGAAAATTGCTAATTACCACTAAAGTAAGAGTTTTGAAAAATGTTTAAGATAAAGGTTGTAGAATTTTAAATTCTATACAACTTTTATTATATACATTTCTCCGCTTAAATGCATATTAAAGCTGCAATCTTAAAAAACAATTTTTTTACAAGAAAACAGCCTCCCCAATCATTTCAGCAAACGTGGCGCCTACTTTACCTAGTAGAGCATAAAAATTTAGTAAACCAGGCGATTTAAAAAAAATCGTAGGACCAGTTTTTCAGAAAATCGCAAAAAAGTTAAAAATGACACGAATAAACTACTACTTCCAGTTGACCGATTTTAATGAAAATGTTCGTGTCGGGTCCAGTAGCGGTATATAACTTAGGTTGGTCCGGATTGACGCTTCGTTTCCCGATCATAAGTTAAAAACACGTTTCGTAACATGTTATTGTCTTCTACCTGTTCTCTAAGGTGAAATCTGCATTAAAAGGGACAAGATTTGAGTCTGTGGAAGCTGTAAAAGAGAATGCGGCGCGTGTCCTGAAGGAGCTAACAGAAGATGACTTCCAGCACTGTTTCCAACAATGGAAAATTCGCATGGAGCGTTGTAGGGATAGATGAATGTATATTAAAGGTGACAATAAGTGGTTATGCATAAAATAAAATAAACATTTTTTACAATGTCAGTCTCGTTATTTAATAGCCACACCTCGTATGTCGTTATATTTTACATTCTTTGTATTGGCAAGAGAAAGTCGTATGAGTGTTTCACACCAGATATAGCTAGTAAGTGATCACTTTTCGATGTATTTTCTCCGTGCATAAGTAGGTATTTGATCAAACAACATAAACTTGTGATTAGTGAAGCAGTAATCATTTCTATTTCGCGGTTTATGAATATTAAAAATATCTATTCCTGACCGGGAATCGAACCCGGAACACGTGGTATAGAAGCCACTTGCGCTGACCACTGTTTAAAAAATTAAGAAGAAGGTTAATGGGGATTGGCGAACGTTGATAAAATTGTGTTTAAAACCAAAAATAAAGTGAACGTTATTAACAGGAGAATAAATTCGCTGATTACGGAGGAAAAAGACAGAGGATGTTAACAGGAGTAAACTATCATTTAATTTGTGGAGATAACGGTTCATTTATGAACCCCTATTACTGTTACAATAATAGTATTTCACCCTAAACTACGTTGCAGTTCTTAATGAACCATAAATAAGCCGTTTTAATTAACCACCAGACACCAGTTTAACAATACACAATAGTCTGAATGCATATTTATAAAAAATATTTTATACAGTAGAGTACCGATTTTCCGTGGATCGTTTAACCGGGGTTTGGATTAACCGTGCGATCACTAGAATTTTTTTTTTTTTTTGGTTTAACGTCCGACTGTTTTGCTAATTGCTGCTAATGCAGACGGTCAAGGATGAAATGAATTTTTTGTAACGTATGAAAAAATGCCATGCCCGAGCGGATTCGAACCCAAGACCGTGTGATGAGAGGCGAGCACGTTACCAGCTCCTAAAATAAGTTGCAAAGAAGCTTTAACCGGTGCCGAAATATTACTAACTTTCATGGAAAATCAGGATGACACAGATTACGTGGACATTTTACATATTCGTGGTTATATAAGAAAAATAAAATAAAAAAATATTGCGGCATAAAATGAAACAAAGTAAAATAACAGATTTTTTGTGAATTTTTTTTTGGTACGTAGTTTAAGGTAAGACTTATATAAATTTATGTAGTAAATATTTTTATTTCAGTACAATTTGTTTATTTATTTCCGATATCCGATAGTATTAACATGTATTAATCAGTAGAATAAAACATACGCGTAACTGGTGGTTTTGTTTATGACGTAAGTGGTCTCGACCGAATTGGGTTGTATTATCCGTGTTTTCCGGTTATCCGGTATAGTTATCCCCCCAATTACCACGGATAATCGGTATTATACTGTATTTAAATTCATTTAAATTCAGTAGGTCTCAACTCTCCCTTGAAAATTAAGTACTCGTATACAAAGTAATACTCAAACCAATTTGGACGTATGGGTTAGAGCTATGGTGTACAGCTAGTTCATCAAATATAGAAATACTGTAGCGCTTTCAATCAAAATGCCTGAGACTGATCACTGCAGCCCCATGGTACGTAACAAATGAAATACTACACAATGACCTAAACCTGCCCTTCATAAAAGAAGAAATTAAACAACATAGCGAAAAACATTTACAAAAACTAGAAGACCATCAGAATCCATTAGCGATGAGTCTCCTTGACAACAGCGAAGATACTCACAGACTAAAACGCTTTAAACCATTGGACTTACCTCTACGATTTTGTTAGTCATTAAAATTTTTTTTTATCTTTTCTACTTCAACTCCTAATCATCGGCATCTCATAATTGGCGTCGTTTTCATCTCTACCATCGTCATTGTCATCTCCAACTTTAACACTTTGTGTTTCGGGATGTTGATTCACGGTTCATCAAGTTTGATTTTGTATAGATATATTTTTTGTTTCTTCACAGTTTGGTCTTTTTCAAACACACTACTGAGTGTCGTTTGTGTTTTAATACTAAGGACATTACTCAGATTTTCTCATATTTGCTTAAAGTTATTGTATTTATTAACTGATTGCAAAAGAAATACTATACTGTTAAATAAAATAAAAAAGATTTAAAGTCAGCATTTTTCAAAAATCATTTTTGTTTCTCAGCAGTATTTAGATTACCGGGATTTCAAGGTCAATTATACAATTCCAATAATCCGAATCCCCGCTTACTTGAACTGATTCCTAATTTATTTAGGATACTTTATCTTGTCTTAAGGAAAGTATTGTTTTCTTGTCGACTTTTTGAAATCGAGTTTTCACCAGAAATAAACGTTTTCAGGTCCCCTGAACTCAGAAACAAGTTTTTGCGATTGAACTGTGTCTGAAAAAAATCTCCTCTCAACTTTTATATCAAACATTTATTTCCACAATATTAGGCTATATTTCGACAATTAGCGGAAATTAGTGATTTTCAGTATTTTGCTTATTAAAAATCGGTAAAAACTGTATTTTTAAGACTGCAGCCTTAATATGCATTTAACGACAAACGTGTATAGTATAATCTTTTAACTTTTATTTCAAACATGTTTTTCCACAGAGCCTCGTTTAGCATCAATTAGTAATTTCCCATATTTTTAAGTCCTACAAAGGTTTATTCTCATTTAACGTCATTTACTTACGATTAAAATTAAGTTATGTTAATCATTTTACATTGTTTACTCACGATTAAACAGAGGTTATATTTTCATATTTACAATGGCAAGAGAAAGTCGTGTGAGTGTTTCTAACAACATTGATAAGAGGAAAGAAATGAGATTACATTGTAAACTGCATGTGGAATAAACTACATAGTTAGCATATTGAAGGAAAGTTATTCTCCTTACAAAGTAACAATTTCATAATTATTGTTAAAACATCGGATTAAAATCAAACATGTAAAAAAATTTGTAGCAGTAATTTGTGTGTGTGTGTGTGTGTGTGTGTGTGTGTGTGTGTGTGCGCGCGTGTGTACTATATTAAATTTTATTTACTTTCTCTTGCCTACATGAATATATAGGAAGGAAAGTATTATTTTCATGTCGATTTTTCACCGGATCTACACGTTTTCAGACCCCTGTACCCAAAAAAACATGTTTTTAGCGATTGGAGGCAGTTTCCTCGAAAAAAGATTGTTTTTTTTTAAGATTGCAGCTTCAATATGCATTTTAGCGCAAATTTGTATACAATAAAAGTTGTAGAGAATTTAAAATCCTACAACTTTTATTTAAAACATTTTTTTGTATAGCCTAACGCTAAGTTCAGCGGTAATTAGCGATTTTCTGTTGTTTTTTCTTACGAAAACGTGTGAAAAATCGATTTTTTTTAAAAGATTTCAGCCTTAGTATGCATTTTACGACAAACATTTATATAATCAAATTTATAGGAAATTCAAAGATCTACAACTTTTATCTAGAGCATTTTTCTCTACAGAGCCTAGTTTAGCGTGAAAGAGTGATTTTCCGTATTTTTAAACCAAACTGAGGTGGATTTTCATTTTGCGTCTTTCACTCATGATTAAAATAAGATTATGTTTTTTGAGGTTAGTTTTTTTATTTATATTTCTAATGTTTTATTACAAATGTTAGATTATATTATTAATTATTTGCATTGGCAAAAGTTGTTAAGTATTTTTTAAATTTACAAAAATATTGGGTGACATCCAATCCGGATACGAATACATGTTATTATGATACAATTATGGAACGTTACTATAAAGATCCTTGAAAATAAATAAAAAAAAACATTTACTTAAAATTAGATAAACAATTTACATATTATAATAACATATTTACCTATTTAATCTAGTACATAATGTATTAACTATATAACAATATTACTAAGTACATAATCACATAACATAACCTATAAATATATGGCCTAAGCTGTTGACATTCATCAAGGATATTTAAAATACATCTCCGATATTTAATTACAAAAAATAGTAACGATAAAGTACGGCAAACCGCACTAACTTCCTCGTTAACCCTTTCAGTGCCGAAACAATATTTGAATCGTTTATTTTGAAAAGAGTTAATATATAATATATAAGGGGAGTGTGGAATAAAAAAATAAAAAAAATGATCGATTTTTCGTTTTTTCGTTAAAATTATAGTTTGAAATGTGCGCTTTAAAATGGCGTTAGAATCATATTGCTATGCCAACTAGAAAATATTTTATTAATTTTTGTGTGATTGTATGTTTAAGCTGATTTTGCCATCTGTCAAGAAATTTCACAAAATCATTTTCCCATTCGATTAATTTTTTTTTTTTTATTTATTTAACGTCGCATCAACTACAAAGGTCATTAGCGACGACGTTGGGGTGTATCTATATACAATGGAGGATGAAATGATTTTTTGTAACGTATGAAAATATGCCATGCCTGAGTGGGATTCGAACCCAGGACCGCATGATGAGAGGCGAGCACGTTACCAACTGCGCCAATGCGGCCGGCGATTAATATTTTACTGTGATTTATTTTTGCCGGTACCTTTTTCTCAGCTTCCACACAAAGTACAAGGCTGAAACTTTTATGGAGCTTTTTTCCTTTTCCAATACTTAAATATACTTCTAAAAGAAAGTACTATTCACAATGGTAACTCAATTTTGTTAACAAACTGACTTCACCCCTTTTCAAAACAAACGATTTATTTAAAAGTTTGATCTAAAGTGCCATTTAATTTGAATAAAGGTGTACAAAAAAGGGCCAGCCATTATTTCCAAAACTTGCAGCTTGTTTTGGAATAATAAGCTCTTCTTAGTCTGTTTAAAATTTCACAGTAGACAGCAGAAGTGATGGTCGTTCCACGTTCCATAAAATCAACGAGTAAGATGAGTAAGGTGTTGTGTTTGTGCATGACAACGCTCACCCTCATAAAGCTCGAAGAACAAATGAACTTTTGGCCAAGTTTAAATGGGACGTTTTCGATCATCCCCATACAGCCCGGACTTGGCTCCAAGTGACTTTCACCTGTTCCCGAACATGAAGCGGTGGCTTGTATCTCAGCGGTTCGCCAATGACGAAGAGCTTCAAAACGCCGTAAATGGTTGGCTACATTCACAGGCGGCAGATTTTTATGCAGAGGGTATTTTAAAGACTGTTCCAAGGTACGAAAAGTGCTTGAATCTGTTTGGCGACTATGTCGAAAAATAGAGAATAACTGTAGTTTTAATATGTATATAATAAAGTTTTTGTATCTTCACTCGTTTACTTTTTATTTCAAAACGGAGGTTATTTTCTGGATAACCCTCGTAATATAAATTTGTATTCTTATATCGTCTTGTTATTTGAAGTACTCCAATAAGCACGACCTTAGTAGTTCTTTCGGGAGAGCTATATTTTATAAATACTAATTTTAATTGAAATTACAAACATAGATAATTTGAGAGCATCGCATTACTTCCTCATATTAAACGATAGTCATCATCACAGTTTTAAAAATTACATCCAAACATACAACACATATTACAAAACAGATGGCCTACGTTGTTGACATAACGCAAGGACACGTAAAATATATCTCCGATATTTAATTACAAAAAAAAAAAATACAAAACACTTAATTGTATTTTACTAAAATACTTTTATATATTTATAAATAGATATATTAGAATAGATGGTTTAAACATATTTATATAGTAAAAATTATACATGTCCACGCATAAAAGCACGTTTTCCACGTTCAGTAAGCATTATATTCATGCTCATTTACAATAAATACGGTAAATAATAACCATAAAAACGTAATAAATTATACAGTTAATGTTTCCTATATAATTTTATATATTTATATTGTAATAAACAATTATAAATAACAATAAGCCAATTTGACGGTAGTTCAGTAATTATTTCAAAAGCGATACGGAAAACGATATTGAATATCTAAAAACAAATAACGACCACAGTGTATGAGTGTCAACACTGAAATAAATGCTTAGTTTAGTTAAGTTAAGTTCAACTCACACGAACGACAACCCAACCACAATGCAACTACAAAATTGTCGCCGATTGTAGTACTATTTGTCTGTGGAAAAAGAGAGTAGACGGAGAGGCGCAAAATTAACGGGTAGGCCAAATAAAACCGGTGGAAAATTTCAAAAGTTTTAAAAAATTTAAAAAATTTTTGATTAAATAAAAAACCTATCTTTTAAAAGTTTGTGTTTGACTATTTTTTTTATTGAGTGATGATGCCTACATAAGCCTTGAGCTTGTACGTAGGTAATGATATGTGGTGATTTACAGATGAAAAAAATGCCAGACCTGACCGGGAATCGAATCCGGGACCCAGGCATAGAAGCCAGTTGCGCTGACCACTACACCACGGGCCGGCCTAATTACTATTAGCCTATTTTACATCACTCTGTTTAGAATTAAATTCTCTACAAGTTGTAGTTACCCAAGTGTTTGTTACCCATTTAACAAAGTTAATGTACTTCAAACCTAAAGGAAACTTATTTTTCGAGACCGATTTTTGCGTATTTCGTCAGATGTCTCAAAATCTATTGTAGTTACAAGTCTGGGACCTGGTTTATTAACATTTTCTGCTCATTCGCCAAAATCAGCTGTTTAACAGCTGATTTTCGGAGACGAAGGTTCCTGGTTCAAATCCTAGTAAAGGTAGTTACTTTTATACGGATTTGAATGCTAGACAGTGGTTACCAGTGTACTTTAAAGGTTGGGGTTCAATTAATCATACTCTCTCAGGAATGGTCGACCTAACTCTGTACAAGACTACATCTCATTTACACGTCATACACATTATCCTCATCTCATTGGGTCATGGGGTTGCTTATTGTTCTGAATTGAACACATTGCAACGTACACATATTACAATTAAAAAAAAAAAATTAAATTTTACATAAAACCTATTCAATACAAAAAACCTTAATTAACGCCATACAAATTTCAGTATGGTTTCATTGGAACGGGGGTAACTGGAATCCGGACAATTTTTTCGCCAGTTGTAACTCGCTAACGAAGCGTTTCCAGACCTAAGTTTATAAATTAACTTTTTTCATTAGTTTCACCAGAGAACAAGCCCTGAAAGTTTCTCCATTTCTCCAAGGAACACCCTGTATATATAATTCTATGTACGGTTTTCTTTATTTATGAATTTAAATTTTTTATGAGTTGGTACAAGACACCCTCATTTCATTCCAATTAAAGCACCACTAACATTTTATAACAATGTTGTTTGTATAACAACATAAACTTTAAATCAATTTAAAATATTCAAAATACTTTAACCGTACAATCCTAAACATAAATTTTCTCGAATATAAAAATAAAATAAATTTTTTTAAACATTATTTAACCATTCTTTTCAACGTAAATTACAATATTTATTTCTTCAGCTTCCTTGAACTTCTCTACACTAGACATATGGCCATGATTATACTTTACAAGCTTTACAAGCTTGGGCTAATGTAAACAAAATTCAGCTAGGATTAAAAACAAGGAAAAGTTAGAGGTAAGGATGCTAAGCATACAATCCACGGCTATACAGGTTCTAAGCAATGGAAAACAGGAAAATATAATAAAAACCTACAGAATTTGAGCTGCAAAAAATAATTTTTAAATTGTTTAAAATGAATTTTAATGATAAAGAACTAACAAAATAATAATCTAATAAAACCTCTCATTGCGTTATTTCGGCGGGAACCTATCGGAAAATCCTTTATCCTTTAAACTAGTATTCAGTACTGGGGAAGTGGACAGATAGAAAAGTTTAAACGCACTTTTACTATTTGGTTACTTACCAAATCAAGGTTAACGGATATTTAATACGAAAATTAATCCCTACGAATGACGAAAAAGGTAGAACTCAGAAAAGCGGAAAAATTTTAGAGCAAAATTATAGTAGAATGGAAAGTACAGGTTGTAAGGGGGAAAATAACGTGCCAGGAAAACGGTACGCTGAAGAAGCCGTTTAAAAATCAAATTCTATAATATGTAACGTCTGATTTTCAGGCCGTTACTTATTTATATCAAATTTCGTATTACGGCGGTTTTTCTATTTCTTACTCATCAGCTGTTTGTACTTGCGGTGGCCTATTTCTTATCATTTATAGCTGGCGAATAAATTGAAAACTTTCCTGGTTGGACAGAGTTGTGTTTCAACTGTCGAAATGTAAGGACGTGCATTACGACTGCGTAATGTTACGGGCCTTTTTTTTTTATTTTATTCTTTTTAGTGAAAAAGTTTTATTGCTTTTATATCTTCTTTCATTTATTATGATTGAACAGTCTGTTTTTGGCATTAAATTTATCGGTTTCCGTATTCATTTTTAAAAGTTTTTTGGATTCTGCAATCAGTTTGAAAATAAATTTTGTAATTCGTTTTTGCCCAATTTAAATTTTGGAAAGTTAATTGGCTGATAGCATTCTGGAACTGAGAACTCTTACAGGTTGCTGGTGACAAAGTGTTTGTGCGTGTTTGTTGAACTTGAACTGTGTCTTTCTAAAATGAACATTGTTAACTATTATCAGGGTTCGATTCCCGGTCAATAACCATACCGATTAAATTTTATTATGAGAGAATTCTTCACCTGTTAAACAACAAGACACGTAAAAATGCAAATGCTACTGAGTTCGTCCTGGTTTAACTTACAGGAGGTATTTGCTAAACATCAATAGCGACGGTATGTAATTATTTATTAATTTAACTTCTGGAAAAGTCTATTGCGTCAAAACTTTCTGTCTCCAACATGTTCTAACTGAATAATTAACGTTTTACATACAGATGTACCTAGTATGGTGAAACTTATTATTGTCCAAATTATTATTATCTATCTTTATTTTTATATTTATACTACGAACACCAAGGTAGCTTGCTTAAAAACAATAAAATGTTGTATAACTTTTCTTAATGTATTATGTATTTGGTAAACTTTCATTTTTATACTGTTTGCAAAATTTATCTGTTGTTTTACCAGTCTGTGCTGGATTTTCACTGTTATATATAAAATTATTATTTATTAAAAAAGAAATTGGCCAATATTTCTTGACTTTTCAATCTATTCACTAGTTCTGTAAATGATAAAAGTAAATTTTGAAAAAGTAATTTCATTTACTTAACTATTTTTTTTGAATTTGTATATTTCTTTTAAATTTTCTCTTTTGATAGAATTTAAATATTTTGATAATCCTATTAATGTGTTTGAATCATGGTTGAGTTTTTCTAATTTGATTTACAAAGAATTAGTTAATATTTAAAGTAAATTTTGGGTAAAAAGCAATTTTTACAATTTATTTAAATTTTTTGGAATTTATATTTTTAAAGTCTTGCTCTGTTTAACTGAACTCAAACATTTTTGATAAAGCTAATAGTAATTTATTCATATTGATTTTTAAATCTAATTTACTAAGCTCAGTTAATGTAAAAGTAAATTTTGGTAAAAGGCAATTTTTATAACTTAGTTTTTTGTATTTATATTTTTAAAGTCTTGCCTTGCTTAAACAGAATTTAAAATATTTTTGGGTAAAGCTATTATTGTAAATTAATTCTTTTGTTTTTCTAAATTTTTATATTGATGATTTTTACTGTTTTATTAAATCTTTTGATTGATATTTTATGTGCAGCCGCAACTTGAGTGTATTTATTTGTTTTTATTAGCTTCCTGCCTCGTTTTTTTTGTTAACGCCCCTACCAACCTATCGATGTAGATAGAGGGGCCGTTAAAAAGGAAAATGGTACGCTGAAGAAGCCGTTTAAAAATCAAATTCTATAATAAAATGCTCTATCGATACAATAAGATAAGATCTGCATTTATGAATACCAGAAACCCGTAAAAAGTTTAATCTGGCATATTGTTTTAATGCAAATACCTCCGATGATATTTTACCAAAAAACTTGATTTGTGTAGAAATTCCAAGACAAATCTATCTAGTGATACTCCAAGGAAATTCAATGTTTCTACATGTTCTAGACAAGGGGTGCGCAACCTTTGACACTGCAACCCCTTTTTAGATTGAGTATTTTGCCAACCCCTCTTAATTATAATTCAAAAAAATCTGGTGTGAAACACTCACACAACTTTCTCTTGCCAATGCAAATAATTAACAATAAACCTAACATTAGTAATAAACAAAAAACTAACCTCAATAAACATTTCCTAATTTTAACATGAGAATGATGCAAAATGAAAATCAACCTCAGTTTGGCTTAAAAATACGGAAAATCACTCTTTCACGCTAAACTAGGCTCTGTAGAGAAAAATTCTCTAAATAAAAGTTGTAGATCTTTTAATTTTCTATAAAATTGTTTATGTATACTTTTGTCGTAAAATGCATGCTGGGGCTGAAATCTTAAAAAATCGATTTTTTACACGTTTTCGTGAGAAAAAAAACAGAAAATCAATAATTACCGCTAAACTAAGCGTTATACAAAAAAATGTTCGAAATAAAAGTTGCAGAATTTTAAATTCTCTACATTTTTTATTATATAAATTTTTGCGCTATAATATATATTAAAGCTGTAATCTTAAAAAAAAACACTTTATTTACGTAAAAACAGCCTCACCAAGAATTTCAGCAAACATGGCGCCTACCCTATTTTGTAGAGCATAAAAAAATTGAGTAAACCAGGCGATTTTTAAAAAAATCGTAGGACCAGTTTTTGAGAAAATCGCAAAAAAGTGAAAAATTACACGAATAAACTACTACTTCTGGTTGACCGATTTTGATGAAAATGTTCGTGTCGGGTCCGGTAATGGTATGTAACTTAAGTTTCAAGTTTTAAGTTCGTACGATGTTCCGTTCTTGAGATATTTTGTACACACACACACACACACACAGACTAATCGCTAAAACATGTTTTTTGGGTTCATGGGGTCTGAAAACGTGTAGATCCGGTGAAAACTCGATATGAAACAAATACGTTCCTTTCTATAGGCAAGAGAAAGTAAAAAAATTAATATTTACAATAGCTGTAATTTTAACTTAAGGGTATAAGTAACTTTACTTAAAGATACGAGTGGAGATTTGTGGGTAAGGAATCCGTTTGATGAGCAAGCTGTAGAAAATACTGAGCTAAGTATTCCTCGTCATGATCAACTATCATGATAGAGCTATCAAGTGATCAGGCAATGAAATTAACATTCAACACTGCTTTTCCCGACAAATTTTGGATAAGTAACTATCACAAAGGAATACCCAAAACTGTATTGAAAATTTTCATAATATTTGCCACATACAACAACTGTGAACAAAGATGTTCCGTAACGGTGAATTTAAAAACCAAATCAATAAATCGTTTGACACTGGAAAAATGATTTCGTTTAGTGAGGTTTTTTTGGTTTAACGTTCGACAATTACTGCTAATGCAGACGGTGAAGGATGAATGATTTTTGTAACGTACGAAAATAAGTCGTGCCTGAATGGGATTCGAACCCAAGACCGCATGATGAGAGGCGAGTTTAGTGAGTTGTTGTTGTTGTTTAGGTCATCAGCCGAAAGGCTGGTTTGAACCTTTAGAGGTTTTACTAAGTAAAACGAGGAGTGAGGTGGTTTACAATTGCCTTCCTCACTGAATGTAAAAGTATGCTTATCAGCATGCCGGGCCCTCTGAAAAGCACATATTTTCCACTCTGCAAATGACACCTTCACTTCATTCACCACAGGGTCTGGCTGTATAATGAAATTCATTACTTTCAGAGGATAAAACTGTGATTAGTGTCTTTTACACCTCCACCTCTTCTGTTCTTAAATGATTCAGTCATTTAATTGGCTGACCATGTGACAAGAAAACGGAACTATTTATTTTAGCCCTGCAACGCACAGATTGAGTAAAAAATTTGACACTCCACCTGTCTGTTATGGGCAGCGTTTAGTGAGTTATAAAAATAAATCCAGACATTCAACAAAATTGGTTTATTCCAAACAAATTTCGTATTAATTGAATTGGAAAAAGTAGTAACAGCAATGTAGCCTACAATTTTTGTGTCTTTTTTACTTTCTCTTGCCTATATGAATGTATAGGAAGGAAAGTATTGTTTTCATGTCGATTTTAACAAATCGAGTTTTCACCGGATCTATACGTTTTCAGACCCCCTGAACCCAAAAAAACATGTTTTTAGCGATTGGTCTGTGTGTGTGTGTGTGTGTGTGTGTGTGTGTGTACAAAATATCTCAAGAACGGAACATCATACGAACTTAAAACTTTAAACTTACGTTACATACCACTACCGGATCCGACACGAACATTTTCATCAAAATCGGTCAACCGGAAGTGGTAGTTTATTCGTGTAATTTTTCACTTTTTTGCGATTTTCTCAAAAACTGGTCCTACGATTTTTTTTAAAATCGCCTGGTTTACTCAATTTTTTATTCTCTACAAGATAGGGTAGGCATCATGTTTGCTGAAATTCTGGGTGAGGCTATTTTCACGTAAAAACGTTGTTTTTTTAAGATTACAGCTTTAATATGCATTTTAGCGCAAAACTTTATATAATAAAAGTTGTAGAGAATTGAAAATTCTAGAACGTTTATTTCAAACATTTTTTTGTATAACGCTTAGTTTAGCGGTAATTTGCGATTTTCTGTTTTTTTCTCACGAAAATGTGTGAAAAATAGATGTTTTTAAGATTTCGGCCTTAGTATGCATTTTAAGACAAAAGTGTATATAATTTAATTTATAGAAAATTAAAAGATCTACAACTTTTATTTAAAGCATTTTTCTCTACAGAGCCTAGTTTAGAGAGAAAGAGTGATTTTCCGTATTTCTAAGCCAAACTGAGGTTGATTTTCATTTTGCATCATTCACTGTTGATTAAAATAAGGTTATGTTTTTGAGGTTAGTTTTTTGTTTATTTCTAATATTTTATTATTAATGTTAGGTTTATTGTTAATTATTTGCATTGGCAAGAGAAAGTTGTGTGAGTGTTTCACACCAGATTTTTAATTAAATAACTACAATAATAACTTTTTAATTTTTCCTCCTGTATTTGCGACGCCCCCCACCCCATTTAGACAAGTCGTGCGACCCACCACGGTTGAGAAACACCGCTCTAGACTATTATCATCAATAAATACATCCACTTCTCTTACTTCCTTTAACGTTATTCTTGTTTTTGAATTGCAAGTATTGAACTAGAGTACGGGGTGTGGACATGTTCAAACACAATCTAACTGTTCTTTTAAATCACCGGATCAAGGACTTTTATAGTGTTTGTCCTTTTACGGTTCACAGCAGCCAAATGAAGTAAGCTATATAAGCTACACATTCAAAAGCCGAGCCCATACCGAAGAATTTTTCATTTTTTACTTAGAAATAAACACATGTATTTGTAATTCAATTTAACCACCAATTATTCATATTATTACCTACATGTTTTAATTTAACAAAAATTGTAAATATGTTTGTTTTTAACATCCGACGGAAAAAGAAGGGTGTTATAAGTTTAACGTGTGTATCTGTCTGTGGGATCGTAGCTCCAAAACGTATAATCCGATTTTGATTTAGTTTTTTTATTTTGTTTGAAACGTTACTTGATCGAGAGTGTTCTTCCTAGGTATGATTCAATCAAAAAATAAACTATAAAAAAACGAAAATGCTGAGATTCGCCGATGATATAGTAGTAATAGCCGAGACAAAGAAAGAACTAGAGGATGCCTTAAATGTAATGGATGAGATCTTGAGAAAGGATTACTTCATGAAAATTAATAAGAACAAAACGAAAGTGTTGTGCAGCAGCAAGAGTGGTTTAGAAGAGATGGGAAATTTAAAAGTAGGCAACGAAAACATACAGGAAGTTGGGGAATTCTGCTATCTAGGGAGTAAAATAACAAAGGATGGTAGAAGCACAAGTGACATCAAGAGTAGAATTGCTCAAGCTAGAAAAGCCTTTGAAATGAAAAACAGCTTACCGACTCCTATCACCCACGTTTCACTTCCGTATAATGCTAATACGGAAGTGAAACGTGGGTGATAGGAGCTGTAGAAAAGAAGAGGATAGAAGCTTTTGAAATGTGGTGTTATAGGAAAATGTTAAAGATTAGGTGGGTGGACAAAATAAGTATTTAGAGGTTCTTAGGCGAGTGGATGAAAAAAGAAGTATATGGAAGCATCTTACCAAAAGAAGGGATAGGCTAGTGGGGTATATCCTAAGACATCCAGGTATTGGGCTATTAATAATGGAGGGTAATACTGAAGGAGTAAATTGTAGAGGGAGGCAAAGATTACAATATATAAAGCAAATTACAAAAGATGTAGGGTGTTACAGGTATGTAGATATGAAACGACTTGCGCAAGATAGAACAAAGTTCGAGAACTACATCAAACCAGTCGAGAGACTGATGACAAAAAAATAAAAAAACGCGTAGGCTTATACATTTTAAAAGCAAGAAATAAAACAAATTAAACATGTAATAAGCCCCCGACACAAAAAAAACATAAAAAGTTAAAAAACCTTATTTTTGGCCCTTTAAAGTTTAACATGGGTATCAGTGTACCTCTCTGCGTAATTGAAGCTCCCAAACTGATGAACCGATTTTGATTTAAGTTCTATGGTTGCTATCAAGGTATACTCAACTGTATACCTAGAACCCGCCGTAGAAGCCAAGGTCCCAGGTTCGATTCCCGGTGGATGGCAAATACTAAGCATAAATACACACCTTTGAGAATAATAAAAAGGGCGAAATATGAAACGATCTGCGAGTGGATTAAAACTGCATGGCCACGGATTTCACCAGAGTAAGTTTCAAAATGATTTCTTAAATGCGGCATTTCTATTGCACTCAAAAGACGACACGCTTCGGGAAGAAAATCCAGACTCGAGTTCTGACAACGACGACAGAGTTAATTTTATTTCTTTGTTTTAATTTCATTCCATTTATTTGAAAGTAACTTTTTAGTTGTTTTAGTTTATTATGATAGGTACAGTGAGAACGTACGAATTCTATGTGAATTATTTAAGGGGGTAGTCGTCGTCGTCGTCGTCATGGATTAGGCTATTTTAGCTGTGAGCTAAGCCTGTTCCGGCGTCCATCTCCTCCTCGGTCTTCCAATACCTCTTCTACCCCTTGGTATATGATGCCATGCGTTCAAAGGAAGGCGGTCTTGCGGCATTCTGAAAAGATGTTCTGACCATTTTCCTTTGTATTGCTTGATTATGTCAGCTAGCGGTTGTGTTCCACATTCCTCCCTTATTACTTCGTTCCTGAAGCGATCTTCTCTGGTGCATCCCTTTATATATCTAAGAAATTTCATCTCTGCTGCTTGAATCTTGGATTCTTGTTTCTTAGACAGCACCCATGCTTCACTTCCATAAGCTCTATAAAATTTCATTAGCGTATCCTTCCTAGCTTTGTTCTTCAGGGACCTACTTATTGCCCCACATACCGAGCTGAACTTTGTTATTTTTTGCTGGACATCTTTATCCTGGTCGTATGTTATGTCACAACCAAGATATTTAAAATTGCTCACTTGGTCAAAAATAGTATTGTCAATCATTATCTTGGACCTTGTTGGCCATTTCCCCTGGAAAGCCATTATTTTTGTTTTCTTTCTTGAAATTTTCATATTAAAACATTTACTCAAAATATGTAGCTTATGCATTGAAATTTGTAGCTTGTCTTCAGATTCCTGCAGTATAAATGTGTCGTCAGCAAATAATAAATTATTTATAAAAGTATTTCGGGCAAGAGGAATGCCTTTGTCAACTTTTGATTGCCATTCATACATAAGCTCACTAACATATATATTGAATAGTGTTGGAGATATTGGACACCCCTGTTTAACACCTTTATTCGTAGGAATTTTCCTGGACAGTCTCCCACACTGCACCTCCATTTTTATTGAAGAATCGTTGTACAAACTTCGTATGCTACTTATCAAGTGCTTGGGGTAACCATGTTTCTCCATTATTCTCCAGAGTAGTTTCCTATCGTACAGTGAGAACGGTACAGTGAGAACGTACGAATTCTATGTGAATTATTTAAGGGGATAGTCAACCCAGAAAATGAAGATGAAAACCGCAGGCTATAATGTATCACTATGAAAGAGTAATTTACTAGTAATAATCTACCATTTGAACCAGTCCAAAAAAATAATTACAGCCCCTAATATAACGGTGGGGGTGGAAAAGCGGGCTTTTACGGGGAATCAAATATCACAGAAACCAAGAAAGATATCAACATGATTCTTGTGCTAAAAAATTCAGAAAATTACTGTCTACTATCTGTTGTATGCTATTGTATGTATTTTTCTTACAAGAAATTAATTGAAGAAAAACCATATTTTCAGAAACATTATTTTGTGTATTCGCAAATTATATTTTAACTAAATCCCAACTAAGTTTTTTGTAATAATCATTCGACAGATAATAGAGCAAGAAATTATAAACATTTGAAAAAAAAATCATCCAAATACCTCCAATACAAACCAGAATATTTAATTCCCATGAAGGTACAATCATGCAAAAACACATTTCCGGAAAACTTAATTTTAAGTTTAAGAAATAATTTCTCTCGCCTTGCTAGTGAGCTTTATTTTAAACAAATGTTTTTATAACTTTTTGTCAAAGTACAAGTAAACACATGATCAGATTCAGAAAATTTTAAACTTCAAATAAATGCAAACAACAATAAAAATTTAAAAAATCTTCTTCTTGAGTTGACTACCACCTTAAAGTTGTCGCCACCGGCTTGTTGTAGCGCAGTCGTAGAGCTCATAGGACACCGGCCGGGCCTCCGGCGGCGTAGTTCAAAAGTAGATGATAACATCGAAGGGGGAGGACGGGAAGTCGTCTTCGCCGCTGCCTAAAAGATTAGGAGCAGCCGCCGACGCAGCGACCACCTTTCACCGCTGCCTCCGAGGAGGAGCAGTCACCGGTGAAGTGAATCGGGGTCGTCTGTACCGCTGCCTAATCTAATAGGAGCGCGTCGCCGACGCAGCGTGCACCTTTTACCGCTGCCCCCGAAGGGGAGCAGTCGCCGGTGAAGCGAGGGTAGGGGATGGAGGTACAGATGACGGAATGAAAACTCAATGTTGAAATGTCAACTTCCCCGTATCGATTCTCGCACAAAGAGAATATCGATACTGTCACCTTCTCCTTCACGACTATTGCATCGCTAGTCCGCAGATACTATATGATGCCACTTGGTACATGCGCTGTGAGAGGTATGACCGCTGGCGCATTCTATCGGCAGCAGCAACCCCATCACAGCACCACAGTGGGCAAAATATGAACTACGGACCGGCGTACAATTAAAAACAGTATCAAAGTAATGAAGATTTTCAATGTATACAAATAAATTGGTAAGTTTTCATTTTTGACAGTTTTAATTCTTTCTGTAAATACCATCGAAAATCGGGTACGCAGTATATTCAAGAAAGTACGGGTTTACTTTTACTTGTTAAAGGTTTTTCTCGTTGGTGTTTTTAATTTTCATTTACTTTTATATAGGATTAGAAGGGTTGCGTTAAATTGGGATTGCTAATAAACCATTGGGTAGATTGCGAATCTGAAAACCGTTACTTACAATCTCTTGCAGTTTCAAACATCTGGGTGCGACGGACGCACAAAACAAAATGATGGATGACAATTTGAATTGCCACCACCAATAAGACTAAAATGTAAAACAAATATGACTGGATTCCAGTCATTAATTTATTACATGGAATTCATTACGGTAAGTGAAATGCCCTTAACAGACAAGTGGAGTGTCAATTTATTTACACTCAATCTGTCCGTTGCAAGGATAAAATAAATAGTTCTGTTTCTTATCACATGGTCAGCCAATTAAATGACTGAATCATTTAAGAACAGAAGAGGTAGAGGTGTAAAAGACACTAATCAGAGTTATCTCCTCTGAAAGTAATGAATTTCATTATACAGCCAGACCCTGTGGTGAATGAAGCGAAGGTGTCATTTGCAGAGAGGAAAATATGTGCTTTTCAGAGGGCCCGGCATGCTGATAAGCGTACTTTTCCACTCAGTGAGGAAGGCAATTGTAAACCACCTCACTCCTCGTTTTACTTAGTAAAACCTCTACAGGTTCAAACCAGCCTTTTGGCTGATGACCTAAACAAAAACAAGTGAAATGCAGAATACATTTTCTAAATGGGGTAAAAATACGATGCACTTTTACTTGTAAAGAAATCGATCTATCCAGCAGACCTAGATTCCTAAAAACTGGAAGTAAACAATGATTTTCGCGACCTACTTTCTCTCTTTATGAAGTGTGAAAGTACTTAAACAATGTTTTTTAAACAGTAGGCTATTAATGTTTTAAAAGGAAATCAATTAATAAAGTCATTTTTACAAGAAATTAATAACGAAGTAGCTAATAAATTTAAAATATTTTTTAAAAACAATTGAAATAATGTTACAATATAAAAATATTTCATTCAAGTATCTATTAGCTTTCATTGTTAAGTAACAACAGTTAAGGGAGATACTAAGTAAGGTAACCCAGTTGACTGTCAACCGTGAACACACATGAATGGATATACCTATTGAAATTCAAGAGAATACAAACCACAAAATCAGTGAAAACCCAGCGAAATAAATTGTAGGTGGTTATCAATACTGAACAGTTCCCGACAACGAACAGAAACTAAAAATTTAATATTTCATTAAGTCATTTTTACTTTCTCTTGCCTATATGAATAAAAGGAAGTAAAGAAAGTAAGTAAGTAGGTTTCTTCCTATAGGAAGAAAAGTATTGTTTTCATGTCGATTTTTCGAAATCGAGTTTTCACCGGATCTACACGTTTCCAGACCCCCTGAACCCAAAAAAACATGTTTTTAGCGATTGGTCTGTGTGTGTGTGTGTGTGTGTGTGTGTATACAAAATATCTCAAGAACGGAACACTGTACGAACTTGAAACTTAAGTTACATACCACTACCGGACCCGACACGAACACTTTCATCAAAATCGGTCAACCGGAAGTAGTAGTTAATAGGTGTAATTTTTCACTTTTTTCCGATTTTCTCATAAACACGTCCTACGGTTTTTTTTTAAATCGCCTGGTTTACTCAATTTTTTATTCTCTACAAGATAAGGTAGGCGCCATGTCTGCTGAAATTCTTGGGGAAGCTGTTTTCTCGTAAAAAATATTGTTTTTTTTAAGATTGCGGCTTTAATAGGCATTTCACAGCAAAATTGTTTATAATAAAAGTTGTAGAGAATTTAAAATCCTACAACTACTATTTCTAACATAACATTTTTTTTGTATAACGCTTAGTTTAGCGGTAATTATTGATTTTCTGTTTTTTTCTCACGAAAACCTGTGAAAAATCGATTTTTTTAATTTTTCGGCCTTGCCTTAGTATGCATTTTATGACAAAAGTGTATATAATCGAATTTATAGAAAATTAAAAGCTCTACAACTTTTATTTAGAGCATTTTTCTCTACAGAGCCTAGTTTAGCGTGAAAGAGTGATTTTCTGTATTTTTAAGGCAAACTGAGATCGATTTTCATTTTGCGTCTTTCATACATAATTAAAATTAGGTTATGTTTATTGAGGTTAGTTTTTTGTTTATTTCTAATGTTAGGTTTATTGTTAATTATTTGCTCTGGCAAGAGAACGTTGTGTGAGTGTTTCACACCAGATTATTCATATTGTTCGCCACGAAAGAGATCCGTTGTGTTAAAATTAGGTTATGTTTTTCATTTTCCGTCGTTTACTCATGATTAATCGTAGGTTATATTTTTCATAATTCACATTGGCAAGAGAAAGTCGTGCAAATGATTCACAGCAGATTATTAATCGGCTGTAAACCAGCGTACCAAAGTCATTGAGAACATTTCAATTTAACCAAAAAATAATTATTGACTTAAATTATACTTACAGAACGTTGTAACAGTGGTAAAGAATTAACAATGCAACCTCTCGTGACTTACCTAAAACATCAAAGAAAAAAAAGTTAACATTTTATAAAGCAACTATCAAATACGAATGATAACAATAAACAATAGCAAAATAGATAAAAATGTTCACTAGTCAATATTTTATGCTAGCGTTGTCTATAAAGGTACTGGCAGAAGATCTTTTACAAAAACAATCTGGTGGAAAACACGAACACAAATTCTTTCCCAACACTGGTATCGTGATATTAGCTTAAGGGGTAGTTAACTCATGAAGATGATTTTTTTAAAATTTCGATTGTTTTTTGCGTTTATTTAAAGTTTAAAATTTTCTGAATCACAACATTTGTTTACTTCGTTTGTACGTTGTTAAAAAGTTATAAAAATATCTGTTTAAAATAAAGCTCACTAGCAAGGCGAGTGAGATTATTCCTTCAACTTTAAGTTTTCCGGTAATGTGGTTTTTGCATGATTGTAGATTCTTAGGAAATAAATATTTTGGTTTGTATTGGAGATATTTGGATGATGTTTTTTTTCGAATGTTCATAATTTCTTACTCTATTATCTGTGGAATGATTATTATAAAAACCTTAATAGGGATTTAGTTAAAAAATAATTTGTGAATGCATAAAATAAAGATTTTTGAAAATGTGGTTTTATTTAATAAAATTCTTGTAAGAAAAATACATACAAGCGCATAAAACAAATAGTAGAAAGCAATTTTCTGTATTTTGTAGCATAAGAATCATGTTGATATCTTTCTTGGTTCCTGAGATATTTGATTCCCCGTAAAAGCCCGCTTTTCCAACCTCACCCTTATATTAGGAGCTGTAATTAATTTTTTGGCTTGGTTCAAATGGTAGATCATTACTAGTAAATTACTCTTTCATTTAAAATAAATAATGACAAATTATAGCCAGAAGTTTTCATTTTTATTTTCTGGGTTGACTTCCCCCTTAACTAAACCCTCCGTAAAGAATACCCTGAATTGCTAATCCTTCAATATCTCTATATATGAGAAGAAGATTGCTTTCCAAGTGTTAATTAAATAGGGAACCTATATTTTAATTCTAAGAAACGATGGAATCAGACGTTGCTTAATTAGGAGTATGCATTTTTCACGAAAAATATTCGAAAATCAGGCTATGTCAAATCAGGGCCTATGTCTATTGACGAAAAATAAACTAAAAATCAGACGGTGCTAAATCAGGATACAAATTGTGACGAAAAATAATCTACATGACACTGACGCACTAAGGCTATACTAGACACGTTTCAGTTTCATCCCATTACAGCCCTAATTTAGCACCGTCTGATTTTTACATTTTCACGAAAGCAAATTATACGAATAATACAAGCAAACGTTTATTGAATTTACAAGGAATACAATAATTAAGCCAGGAATTTTAGAACAAACAGATTTCGATGTAGTCGTTAACACAATCGGTTTTATATAAAATTTAATCTATTATTATTTTTTTTAAATTCCTAATATGTGTACATTGCAATCTGTTCAATTTTGAACAATAAGCAACCCCATGACCCAATGAGATGAGGATGATGTGTATGACGTGTAAATGAGGTGTAGTCTTGTACAGACCCAGGCCGACCATTCCTGAGAGAGTATGGTTAATTGAACCCCAACCATCAAAGTACACCGGTAACCACTGTCTAGTATTCAAATCCGTATAAAAGTAACTACCTTTACTAGGATTTGAACCAGGAACCTTCGTCTCCGAAAATCAGCTGTTACCTCTAGACTAACCCGGTGGGTTAATCTATTATTAACAAGAATTTCTACAGATTTCCTCCGAGAAAAATAAGAACATAACGAACATCAAAACAACCCACCGTCATTTGAAGACACAATACGGAAAAATTAGAAAATGAGAGCTTCATACTCCTAGGAGATAATAGAACAGAAGTACAGCAATAAGGAAAGATGACCGGTGCACTCCGAGGATTTCACCACTTTTATAAGAAGAGAGCACACTCAAGATTAGCCCAGCTAAGGCATTATAATACTCTGATAAAACCTGTGTGTCTGTACGCAAGTACACTTCATAAAATATATCGACGTCTTGTTTTCCGGACGTTGGTATTGAAAGGGTTAAAGGGCTTCAATGAAGAGCAAAAACCGAACACCGGGTGGAGAGAAAAAAGGAGAAAAGTTTACAGGGAGAGCGAATGCTGAGAATGTAGGCTGCAAAAAGAACTTTTAGAAAGTCACCTCAAGTGGTCTAAATTTGGCCCTATATGAGGAAAATCTGCCCAAAACAGACAGATGAAGTGTCAAATTATTTACACTCAATCCGTTCGTTGCTGGGGTAAAATAAATAGTTCTGTTTCTTATCACATGGTCAGCCAATTAAATGACTGAATCATTTAAGAAAAGACGAGGTAGAGGTGTATAAGACACTAATCAGAATTATCTCCTCTGAAAGTAATGAATTTCATTATACAACCAGACCCTGTGGTGAATGAAGTGAAGATGTCATTTGCAGATTGGTAAATATGTGCTTTTTAGAGGGCCCGGCATGCTGATAAGCATACTTTTCCACTCAGTGAGGAAGGCAATGGTTAACCACCTCACTCCTCGTTTTACTTAGTAAAACCTCCACGGATTCAAACCAGCCTTTCGGCTGATGACAACAAACGAGGAAAATAAAGTAAGAATTTCGATTAGTTTGCTAGTAAAGGATTTGAACTGAGATGTCCTAATTATTTTGTAGGTAGGCCAAAGTAGTACTAGCGAATCATTTATATTGCCTGTATTCCGGTCTGTTGATAAGATTTACTATACAGCTGAATGTTAGTGGTTAGTCCGTTACAGTTATATAATACAGTACTCGTACAACAATGTAGATAGTAAATACAGTAAATACATGTACAAGACAAACAACAATTAACAGCAGCAACCATTTTGACCTAATACACTTGCACGTTTATTCTTAAACTCGATAGTTCACCATTATATTTATTATTACATCCAAACATCAGGCCTGTTATACAGGGTGATTCACGAAGAATGCAGAAACTTTGGGAGCCCATTGTACATGTAAAAATAATAAAAAAAATTTATATAAACATGGGTCCGGAAATGCTTCGTTTTCGAGTTACGGCTAGCGAAAGTTTCGCCCGGATTTCAGCTCACCAGGTGAAATGAGGTCTTCCTGAAATTCTGGTAAGGTAAATTAAGGGGCGAATTCAATCGTTTCTTATGGTTTTTGACCTGATAAATTGAATAAAACAGGTCCCAGAACTGTAAGTTAAATAGTTTTTGAGAAAACCAGTGTTAAATGCAAAAAATGGAGTGAAAAAAAACACATTTTTTCATCTTAGTTTTTCCGGTTAATTTTACTTTGTACTCTTATAAATAAAAATTCATTTAATCGAACATCTATTCGCTTTCTGTGTACTTAATTTACACCGGTTTGTTCAGAATAAAATTTTTAACATGTTTCATTCAAAAATTTTAACTGTTTCTTGGTGAAATAAGAAAGTTATTCCTGCCCAAAGATGAAAAAATGTGTTTTCACTCCATTTTTTGCATTTAACACTGGTTTTATTAAAAAAATATTTAACTTACAGTTCTGGGATCTGTTTTATTCAATTTAACAGATCAAAAACCTAGTATTGTCTAGTATTAAAATCCGTATAAAAGTAACTACCTTTACTAGGATTTGAACCAGGAACCTTCGTCTCCGACAATCACCAGTTAAACAGCTGACTTGCGGCGACGACTTTACCTTTAGACCAACCCAGTGGGTCCAGAACTTAGTAAACGGATAATATTGTTGAAAAACCTTTCCAATCCATTAACGGTGGAATGTCGAAATGATTTATGTTGAACTTTGGAATATTACCTACAAATTTCAACTTTTAATGTAAGCAATAAATCAGTTGACAACTTCAAATATCTTTTGAGAAAGTCAATTTCACGATCGTTTAGATCAGAAGGTCTTAGACGGAATGGTACGCGAACGATATTATAAAGGAAAATGAGATTTTTACCTTTTAAATATACACATTATAGAAAAAACTGTGATCTTCAACGTATTTAAATCCCGATTTTTCATTGTAAAGCTTGGATAAAGTAACAGACGTTTAAACCACTACCAGAAAACCAGCCAAAAACTGGGCACTTTTTACTTTCTCTTGCCTATATGAAAATATATATAGGAAGGAAAGTATTGTTTTCATGTCAATTTTTCGAAATTGAGTTTTCACCGGATCTACACGTTTTCATACCACCTGAACCCAAAAAAACATGTTTCCAGCGGTTGGTCTGTGTATGTGTGTGTGTGCGCGCGCGCGTGTGTGTGTGTGAACAGAATATCTCAAGAACGGAACATCGTACGAACTTGAAACTTTAAACTTACGTTACATACCACTACCGGATCCGACACGAACATTTTCATCAAAATCTGTCAACCGGAAGTAGTAGTTTATTCGTGTAATTTTTCACTTTTTTGCGATTTTCTCAAAAACTGGTCCTATGATTTTTTTTTAAAAATCGCCTGGTTTACTAATATTTTTATGCTCTACAAGATAGGGTAGGCGCCATGTTTGCTGACATTCTTGGTGAGGCTGTTTTCACGTAAAAAAAATGTTTTTTTTTAAGATTACGGCTTTAATATGCATTTTAGCGCAAAACTGTACATAGGCTAATTATATTTATAGAGAATTTATAACTCTATACTATTATTTCAAACATTTTTTTGTATGACGCTTAATTTAGCCATTTTCTGGTTTTTTCACACGAAAACGTGTGAAAAATCGATTTTTTTAAGATTTCGGCCTTAGTATGCATTTTACGACAAAAATGTATATAATCAAATTTATAGAAAATTAAAAGATCTACAACTTTTATTTATAGCATTTTTCTCTACAGAGCCTAGTTTAGCGCGAAAGCGTAATTTTCCGTATTTTTAAGCCAAACTGAGGTAGATTTTCATTTTGCGTCTTTCACTCATGATTGAAATAAGGTTATGTTTATTGAGGTTAATTTTTTGTTTATTTTTAATGTTTTATTACTAATGTTAGGATTATTGTTAATTATTTGCATTGGCAAGAGGAAGTTGTGTGAGTGTTTCACACCAGATTTTTAATGCGTATATTGCTGTATTTTTGACAAATTTTTGAATAAAAAAATTGAAGTTAAACGAATAAACGCAGGAAGGAACAGGCTTTGATTTGCAGTTAAGTAAAAAAATTATCCGTTCGGTTGTTTTTGAAATAGAGCTCTTCAAACACAACGGACTTCTTTCGTGGCGGGCACTATAATGTCTTATACACCTCTACCTCTTCTTCAATTAAATGTTTAAGTCATACAATTGGCTGATCATGTAATAAGAAACAACTACTTTTTTGTAGCCCTGGAACTAGCAGATTGAGTGCAAATAATTTAACACTCCACCTGCCTGTTATGGGCACACCACCGTACCCTAAATAAAAGATAAAAAACGACTTAAAAACCAACAAAGAAATAAAGTAAATTCTTTTTACAAAAATGTCAGTCATATTATTTAATAAATAATCGCATCACATTTTATAATATCATAAAATATTTCATACCAATTTTAATGTATTAATCGTTGAATACAGGTAGGCCTACATAAACAACATTCGAATACATTTTAAGTACATCCACATGAAAATATTTTATATGGAATCAAAGTTTCATCAATCAAACAAACGGCCGACAATAAAAAATGGTGTAATAAAAAAATTAAAAAAAATTCAGGAATTTCAATAATGAAAAATAAATAAATAAATACTAATGATATGCAGGACAAGATGTGTGCATTTAAAAAAAGAAATATTATGAAAGGTCAACAACGGCTGTCAGTTATGTATATAAAATATATTTACAAACACATACAGAAAGTGTATAAAATTATATATATATTTAAGTATGAACTTTAGTAAGTGATAAGACTACTGTAATATAAAAGATATTTTTGTTAACAATTTTTTTTCATAACACCGTTATTAAATCCTGGCTCCCCATCATCATGTTTTTGGCTTCAGGAGGATTAAGACGTGTAAAAATATTGTAACAATATCTAAGGGGAAAGTTTTGTTTCAGAATTCTCTAGTAGGACTGAGTTCTTAAACGAGTTACAATAAAAAATAACAGTTGATAAATCAGGTTGTTTCCAAGAAATGGTCAAAAATATTTAAGTATGAACTTTAGTAAGTGATAAGACTACTGTAATAAAGAAGATATTTTTGTTAACAATTTTTTTCATAACACCGTTATTAAATCCTGGCTCCCCATCATCACGTTTTTGGCTTCAGGAGGTTCATGACGTGTAAAGATATTGTAACAACATCTAAGGGGAGTGTGTTGTTCTAGAATTCTCTATCAGGACTGAGTTTTTAAAAGTGTTAATGTAAATAATAATAGTTGAGAGATTGAGTTATTTCCAAGAAATGCTCAGAAATATAGTGTATAAATGGTTAGGTATAGTATAAGCCTATTGTTGTGACGGCTACCCGAGAAGGGTCGGTGTATTTATTTAGATAATTAGCTCATTTACAAAGTGTTAATGTAAATAATAATAGTTGATAAATCGGGTTATTTCCAAGAAATGGTCAAAAATATAGTGTATACATTGTTAGGTATAGTATAGGCCTATTGTTTTGACGCCTACCCGAGAAGGGTCGGTGTATTTATTTAGATAATTAGCTCTTGAACAATGTTGTTTTAACCCATTATTCAATCCTAATGTGTTTAGTTTCTAAAAACCGACAAAAAAATTTACTATTTTTTATTATTATATCGAAAATCTTTGTTCATCTCGTAATTTCCATAGCTTACTTATACAGTACAGCTCAAACTAATTGGAACACTCAATAAAAAACAAATTTATTTTCATACACAATTTATAAACGAAAATGTACAAACTTATATTTTAATAGTTGATATGTCCTCCTTTGTTCTTTATGATTTCCTTACAACGTTTAGTTATTGATTCAACAAGTTTCTCACATGTTTGTTTCAGTCCATCATCATGAAACCATATCTTGATCAGTAAAAAATCACAGAAGTTTTTGTTTTACAGTCTTTCTTTGGCTTACAAACTGAACACAGATTCTCGATCGGGTTTAAGTCTGTTGAGTTGCCAGGTCATGGAGAAAGATTTACAATACTTTCAGTAAAGAAGTTTTTGCATTTTTTAGATGTATGGAAGGTGCAACATCTAGCTGGAAAATTCCGTCGCTAGCTGGAAACAATTTTTGTAAGACTGGATTAACTTTTCTCTGGAATAAATACACGTGATTTTCAGAATTCATCATTCCTTCTGCTGGAACCAATGGTCCTTGTCCAAGAAAGGTCATACATCCCGTAATGTCTTTTACAAAAATATAGTAAAATTCCCGTAGTGTTCAAATTAATTTGAGCGGTACTGTATAAGCACGGCCGGTTTGGTTAGACTCAGTCTTGAATTGTCATTCAGTGAGTGAATTGTATACCAGCTGCGTTTGGAGAAGGTCTAACGTTTTCTGAGCATCGTATAATTGGTATAAAGTAGGATTTAGTAAAATTAAGTGCGAGATAATCTAGTTACTATAGTCTATCTACTGTAATAGTACTCCGCGTGAGGCAAGCGCCTATAGGTTGTAAACGAAAGTTTTACTCTATTTGGCGCGTATCTACCTCTCCGCCCGACAATTATCTTGTACTACGTTCCATCATTATCATAAAAATCTACACTCTACATCCAGCTTAAATAAACATAATCGTATAAGCGTTTTCAATTATAGCGTTCAGATTAGGCCTACTTGTAATTATTGTAGTTTCATAAAGAGACTCCTTAATTAATTATTTTAACCGTTACATTTAACAAAACAATTTTTTTCTACTTTTTAATGGTTGCCGCTTTTATGTTTCAAAAACTCAACACATTCACTATCACGCATGTTAACAAAACACAGCTTACAAAACTTTTCAACTTCAGTATACGAAAAAAATCGAAACGAACCGATACAATACCAAAAGATAACTGATGAAACAAAAAATGAGTTAAACACGGGCAAGTGCAAACAGTTGTATTAAACTAGTCACAGACATTAATTTTTACTTTCTCTTGCCTATATGAATATATAGGAAGGAAAGTATTGTTTTCATGTCGATTTTTAGAAATCGAGTTTTCACCGGATCTATACGTTTTCAGACCCCCTGAACCCAAAAAACATGTTTTTAGCGATTGGTCTGTGTGTGTGTCTGTGTGTCTGTGTATACAAAATATCTCAAGAACGGAAAATCGTACGAACTTGAAACTTGAAACTTAAGTTACATACCCTTACCGGACCCGACACGAACATTTTCATCAAAATCGGTCAACCGGAAGTAGTAGTTTATTCGTGTAATTTTTCACTTTTTTGCCATTTTCTCAAAAACTGGTCATACGATTTTTTTTAAATCGCCTGGTTTACTGCATTTTTTATGCTCTACAAGATAGGGTAGGCGTCATGTTTGCTAAAATTCTGGGTGAGGCTGTTTTTACGTAAAATCATAGTTTTCTTAAGATTACGGCTTTAATATGCAATTTAGAGCAAAACTGTATATAATAAAAGTTGTAGAGAATTTTAAAACCTACAACTTTTATTTCAAACATTTTTTTGTATAACGCTTAGTTTAGCGGTAATTTGCGATTTTCTGTTTTTTTCTCACGAAAACGTGAGAAAAATCGATTTTTTTAACATTTCGGCCATAGTATGCATTTTACGACAAAATTGTAGGCCTATATAATAAAATTTAAAGAAAATTAAAAGATCTACAACTTTTATTTAGAGCATTTTTCTCTACAGAGCCTAGTTTAGTGTGAAAGAGTGATTTTCCGTATTTCTAAGCCAAACTGAGGTTGATTTTCATTTTGCGTCTTTCACTCATGATTAAAATTAGGTTATGTTTATTGAGGTTAGTTTTTTTTATTTCTAATGTTTTATTACTAATGTTAGGTTTATTGTTAATTATTTGCACTGGCAAGAGAAAGTTGTGTGAGTGTTTCACACCAGATTTTTATGATATGAAGTAAACAATCTGATATGATAAACAACGAATCACTGGAATTGTTTACTCTCCTGTTATAATTCAAGCGCATTAGTCTTATATTACTCATGACCAAAAATAAAACTGTCTTTATTAAAAACCTACTAATTATAAATAATAATGTAATAATAGGAAATAATGTAACAAAAAATAACAATGTGAGAGTAACAATAGTAAAAGTTTTAGTTATTAATGGTAAACTAATGTTCGATTTATAAAATATTTTCTAACAGATGAATTGAACGTGTTTTATTATATAGGGTGATTAAAAAAGAGCGCCGGTTTTTAAACGGCTGGTAAATTTTTGTTTATCGGTTGGCAACATTGTTTGACCTCATTTCTATTTCGGAGAACATTCCGATTGACGATTCAGTTGTAGTTTCTCTTGTTCGCAGTGTAATACTCTCGCAGTCTCTGTCTAACCATGGAGAAGTTTACTATTGCGCAACGAGTGTTAATCGTCAAAACATTTTACCAGAGTGGAGAGAGTTATGCGGCTACTGTCAGGCGACTTCGCGGTACTCTAGGACGTATGAAGCACCGAATGAATCAACAGTTCGCAGGCTCATGAAAAAGTTTTTTGAGACGGGTTCAACAGTCGACCTTAAAAGTTCTGGACGTCGTCGTTCTGGCCGAACTGAGCAGAACGTTGCGTTGGTTCGTGACAGTGTGGCTGTTAGCCCAGCAAAATCAATACGTCGCCGTTCTCAACAATTGGGTTTAAGATGTTCTTCTGTACGGAGAATTCTTCGGTACGATCTCCAATATCACCCGTATAAAATTCAGTTGACGCAACAATTGAAAGTGGCAGACCACCAGAAGAGACGACAGTTTGTTGACTGGGTATTGAGAAAACGGCAGGATGATGACACCTTCGCAAACAAAATCATTTTCAGTGATGAGGCGCACTTCCTCTGAAACGGTTTTGTTAATAAACAGAACTGCCGTAGAAAACCCCACATACGGAAACTTGTCCCACATAATCGAAACTTGTCGTGCAGTAATATCCAATTTCATGGACAGAGTTGATGCGTGCCAGCGCAGTAGAGGAGGACACATGCATGACATCATTTTTCATACATAAAATCGGAAGGTAAGATGAACTTGTTGATGTATTTATTTTCAGTTTTTCAATAAAATAAATCTCTTAATTTGATATATCAAAACCGGCGCTCTTTTTGAATCACCCTATATTTAGCTTAAAGCGAATAATTATTGTTGTATGGAATTTTGTTTTTGATCATGCAGTGCGTATTTTTAATTAATGCGCATGCTCACTTGTATTGCTGGTTGCCTACGTCGGAGTACTCTTAGCGTAGACAGACTCTAGTTAAGTTCATTTAATGCCACTAATTAATTATAATTAGTTTATTATAAGTATCTTGATTGTAATAACTGTAACGCATTAGGAGATTTAAGTTATGGTATTATTTGTAATTATAATGTGCAATAAATACTTGTAATTCTAAACGACAGTTTGCTAGTTATTTAATTTACCCAGATCCCGAAACGAACCTTAGAAATAATTGTCATAATATATTGATAACAGTTATTGACAACTTTAACAAAAAATTTTTCCTCATCCTGTACCATAAATAGACTTGAAGAAATTAAAACAAAAGATGATGTTATTTTTATTTCAACTTTTTATTTAAGAAGACCGTTAATAAATCTAGTTGGTGTATTTAAATGGAAGAAAGAAAAAACCGTTAGAAATATTTCTGGATAACTTACTAACACCATCATAAAAAAAAACCGGTCGGAAGTTATTAAGAATCTGCACGTACATCAACTGACGATATCTATAATTATAGTACTGTATTATCATCAACCCATATTGACTATAAGTCATTATGGGAATGAAAATAAATTTAAAAAATAAACGGAAAATTAATGTAGCATGATTAGTCACGGCAATACAGAAGTAGATATTTATCATTATTACTGGTAATAACACATAAAATAATAATGATAAAGAAGATGATAAGAATCTCTTATCTGTATAAATAAATAAGAAAGCCCTTACTGACTGACACATTACTAAATCTCCTTCCTGAAATTTTGAAGAAATAGGAGGTGTGGCTATTAAATAACGAGACTCACGTTGTAAAAAAAAAAAAAATTTGTATTTTTATTTTATACATAATCACTTATTGTCACCTTCAATATACACTCCTTCTTTATCCCTACAACGCTCCATGCGAATTTTCCATTGTTGGAAACAGTGCTGGAAGTCATCTTCTGTCAGCTCCTGCAGGACACGTGCCCGTTTCTCTTTTACAGCTTCCTCAGACTCAAATCTTGTCCCTTTTTATGCTGTTTCACCTTAGGGAACAGGCAGAAGTCACATGGTGCAAGATCTGGTGAATAAGGTGGATGTTCTAACACTGAGATGCTGTACTTGGCCAGGAACCTCTTGACAGATAACTTGGAATGAGCTGGCGTATTGTCTTGGTGGAGAATCCATGATTTGTCCTTCCACATTTCGAGGTGTTTTTTCCTTACTCTTTGACGTAGTTTAGAAAGTACCTTTAGGTAGTAATATGGATTAATTGTTTGACCTTTAGGAACCCAGTGAAGGTACTACAGTCAGGGTAAGTGGCAGAAGAAGGGTGTCGTGGCATCGAAATCTCAGAATTTGGTTTGGGAAGAGTTCAGAAGAGCTATTTCGTAGTGCAACGAACAAAGTGAGAATTGCTGTGATGGTTGCCAACATTCCGAACGGATAGGCACCTGAAGAAGAAGATCCGGACAAGCTAGATGGTTGAAAATCGGTGAAGATGTTACCTATAGTTCAACTACAAAAATTACGCAACTTCTTCCCAAGCTAAGTCGCGCATGTTAGCGTCCGTATATTCTAATCTTGAACAGTCCAATAACACGGGATGCTGCCTCATTTGGTTTATTAAAATTCTGACATCGCTTTTACAATGCAACTGGAGCGTTCGCAGCGAGAGACTTTTTTTTTAACGTCACATCAACTGCAATGGTCATTAGCGACGACGTTGGGGTGGAACTTTATGCGATGTAGGATGAAATGATTTTTTGTAACGTATGAAAATATGCCACGCCTAAGTGGGATTCGAACCCAGGACCGCATGATGAAAGGCGAGCACGTTACCAACTGCGCCAATGCGGCCGGCGAGAGACTTTTGTTGCAGCAGACAGAAACCAGACCAACTATTGACAGACGCAGTGCGGATGCGTGAGCCAAGCTACGTTTGCGACGCTACGCATAATAATACACCATTTTAAAAATAAATTTTTGACAATAAGTTGGTACAAAAGCCAAAAGTGATTAAAATAAAAAAAAATTTATTTATATTTTCTTGTCACCTTACTTAATTGCCCATAACAGACAGGTGGAGTGTCAAATTATTTACATTCAATCTGTTCGTTGCGTGGCTAAAATAAATAGTTCTGTTTCTTTTCACATGTTCAGCCAGTTAAATGACTGAATCATTTAAGAACAGAAGAGGTAGAGGTGTAAAAGACACTAATCAGAGTTATCTCCTCTGAAAGTAATGAATTTCATTATACAGCCAGACCCTGTGGTGAATGAAGTGAAGGTGTCATTTACAGAGCGGAAAATATGTGCTTTTCAGAGGGCCCGGCATGCTGATAAGCTTACTTTTCCACTCAGTGAGGAAGGCAATGGTAAACCACCTCACTCCTCGTTTTACTTAGTAAAACCTCTACAGGTTCAAACCAGCCTTTCGGCTGATGACCTAAACAAACAACACCTTACTTAAGTTAAGTTAATAAACACTAAGCGGAGTACTGCAGCATTTGGCCGGCCCGTTTGTGTAGTGGACAGCGGCGTAATTGGTTTCTATACCATGGTGCTGGGTTCGATTACCGGTCAGGTCTGGAATTTTTTCATCACTATATCATTACCTAAGGCTTATGTACGCATCATTACTCAATGTGTCATTGGTGATAATCCAATATTCAATGAACGGTACACTACATTTAAAACTGAGTAATGCGTGTAGCCTATACGACAACTAAAAGGGTTTTAATTCTGGAAACAGGGTAATTACGTATTACAACACACGAAACTACATCCCATACTTTCATAAGCGTGCACTGAATAAAAATTTCTATAATAAACGAGATAAATACAAAAATGCATAAATTTCTTTATTACTTTGTCTTGCCCTATATGAATATATCAGTAACGAAAATATTATTTTCACGTCCATTTACCGAATCGAGTTTTCACCAGCTACGCACGTTTTCACGGCTCATGAACCATAAAAACTTTTACACTAGGGACCCGTTTATCGGAAAGTCCGGCTTATCCGAAACAGGTAAAACAATTCAATTTTTCATTCAAATTTAAATAATAAAAAATAGGCCTATCGTAGAAGAATAAAAATCATATAAGCGTGCTGTGTAAAGTTTTGCAACTACAGACTGTACTGTACTGTAGTCTACAGTACATCTAAAGATATGTGTGCGTAGAAGGCTACAGTTACTGTAAAGTACAGTACAGTACTGTTCTGCACTATATGTTAATGATAGAGCCGCTCAATAGATCTTAAAGCCGTAGATCTTCAAGAATGAACCACAACTGTGTAACAGACTATTTCTAAAAAAATAATAGGTCTAGACTTTTTCGCACACTGTTGTACAATTTTAAAAGAAAAGCCTTCATGCTTTATTGTATTCCATACATTGGTAAATTCGTACTGTAAATACCGTTCCTATGTTATTTTTTTATGTACATTAAATTTCTGTTCTTTGATAAATAATTTTTTTATTTTAATATAGTCTACAGTATAACGTATTTTTCAAATTTAAAATACATTCACTAAAAAGAAATAAATACAGACAGTAAAGTAAACAATACACAGGTTGGAGGTTACAAGTTATTACATGAACCGGCTTATCCGGCTTATCCAAAAAGAACTAAATCCCATCAATTTCGGATAAACGCGTCCCTACTGTATTACCGGTGAAAACACCACATTGAAAAATGGTCATGAAAACAATACAATCCTTCCTCATATTATTTATATAGGACAAGCGAAATTAAAAACCAACTCTGAATTTTTTTTTACGAATTTTAAACCCTCAAAAAATTTTTTTTTGTAATTCCTAATTTGTGTACGTTGCAATCTGTTCAATCAGAACAATAAGCGACCCAATGAGATGAGGATGATGTGTATGACGTGTAAATGAGGTGAAGTCTTGTACAGACTCAGGTCGACCAATCCTGAGAGAGTATGGTTAATTGAACCCCAACCATCAGAGTACACAGGTAACCACTGTCTAGCATTCAAATCTGTATAAAAGTAACTACCTTTACTAGGATTTGAACCAGGAACCTTCGACCCGAAAATCGGCTGTTAAACAGCTGATTTTGGCGACGACTTTACCTCTAGACTAACCCGGTGGGTCCTCAAAAATTTAATACAATGAATACAAGTGGAAACACGATCAATTCTAAATATATTTTACACGTTTGTGTTTTTTTTTTAATAATTGATAATAATTCTTCATTCGTTCCGATTAGTTTCCCCACCGCATGATACCGTACTTACTAAATAAATAATCGTACAATAAAATAAATTTGTTATTTTATTTACAAAAAGTATCCGGGAATCAAATCCAGGACCTTCAAAATTAATCAATAAAAATGTATAGACTATAAAACACTGAAAGACGAATGGTTAAAAAAATATTACGTAACAATGACACACATGATGATAAAAAATTTAAAACATTTCAAAAAATATCGAATTCTTTTTTCACACGTGCATATTAATAATGTGTTAACATTTTTCATCGGTTATAATTTCAGATCGGTACAAAAAAATTAACCGTTAAAATACCGGTCAAAATTAATAATAATAATAAATATAATATAATATAATACAAGACCACGTGTACTTTAATGTTAATATTAGTAGTTCACATCGAACTTTGCTTACATTTCACATTAACTGGACAACCTTGAATAAAATAATAATTAGACACAATTTGCTAACCGTTAATCGCATTTTTAACATTTAATTCCACTCGATTATATACATAAATTACACATTATTCAAAATATTCAGCCTGAAAAAAAACGATCCATATATTTTTTGAATCTGTAATATATATCTATTGAATACATTTTTAAATTCTACCCCTCCTACTCTTCGTTTAAATTAGACCGACTGAGTAATCGATTTTTTTAAAGTTTATTTTAAGTCGCATCAACATCTTGGTTATTATCGACTACTTTGGGATGAGGTACAGTAGGTTTGAACTTGTAATAATTTTCCACATCCTGGCGAGGACACGAACTCGGAGCCTCCGCGTTGCAGCGTAGCATACAAACCACTGGGTCACGAAGGCGACCAATCGAAATTTACTTTAATTATAAACTACGAACGTTTACAAATATAAAACAAAAATAAATACTAGTATCCTACATGTCTGCAGTAAAAATGTTCAGCTGCACATCGAAAGGTCAAAAGTTTCATTACCGACTGTTGTTTAGGTCATCAGCCGAAAGGTGGTTTGAACCTGTACAGGTTTTACTAAGTAAAACGAGGAGTGATGTGATTTACCATTGCCTTCCTTACTGAGTGGAAAAACACGCTTATCAGCATACCGGGCCCTCTGAAAAGCAAATATTTTCCATTCTGCAAATGACACCTTCACTTCATTCACCACAGAGTCTGGCTGTATAATGAAATTCATTACTTTCAGAGGAGATAACTCTGATTAGTGTCTTTTACACCATTGCCTCTTCCTTTGTTAAGTGATTCAGTCATTTAAATGGCTGACCATTTGATAAGAAACAGTACTACTTATTTTAGCCCTACAACTAACAGATTGAGGGTAATAATTATAAAAAATTTATAAAAAAGTGATTGCCGGCTATGTTATGGAAATATTAAAAATCAGGTGTGAAACACTCACACGAATTTATCTTGCCAATGTATCATAATAAAACAATCTAATTTTAAGCATGAGTGAATGACGGCAAATGAAAATCAATCTCTGTTAGATTTAAAAATATGGGAAATCACTAGTAATTGACGGTAAACAAAGCTCTATTGACGAAAATGCTTAAAATAAAAATTGTAGATATTTTTATTTCCTATATTTTCAATTGTATATCCATTTGTCGTAAAGTGTATACTAAGGTCCCAATCTTAACAAACATGGGATGTTTTTTTACTGATTTTCATGAAAAAAAAATACAGAATGATGATTTTCTGAATTTTTTTCATCAAAATTGAACAGGAACGAATTGACGCTAAACTAACCATTGTCTTTGAAGTTAAACTTCTAAACTTTACTGAAGTTAAAGCTAAACTTTTGAAGTTGGTGATTTAAAAAAATGTTCTACAACTGTGATTATAATTACTTTTGCCCTAGATTGTATTTGAAGGCCGCAATCTTAACACATTGGGGTCTATGCTCGAGATACGCTCGAGCGCGGCAATTTAATACTGTGACCTATGCTCGAGAGTCACTCTAGTATAATGAGCACAGACTCCCCAAAAATTTCAGCAGACATGACGCTTATCCTATCTTGAGAGCAATAATGAATTTTTTGTAACGTATGAAAATATGCCGTGCCTGAATGGGTCTTGGGTTCGAATCCCGTTCAGGCACGGCATATTTTCATACGTTACAAAACTCATTTAATTCTTGACCGTCTGAATTAGCAGTAATTGCAGAACAGTCGGACGTTAAAAAAAAAGTTGTGAGCATAAAAATGTAGCGAGACGAATTTTTTTTAAATCTCTCTCGCTTGTCTAGGGACGCGCTGCCCTTAAAATTACTTATACGTAAATGTAATGTGCGCATTTTAAAACTTCCGTAGAGGAATCGAGTGAAGTCTTAAAGCTCTAAAAAAACATGATTCTTCTTTCTGTGACACATTACGATCGCGGGCCGTATTGATACAGCCCGGGGGCCGGATGCGGCCCGCGGGCCGTATCTTTGACATGACTGGTCTATACGCTTCCATCCATTTATAAACATTAGAAATACTACAGTAGGCCTATTATGTATACTCTTTTTCACATCCACGATGGCTTCCAATTATTTAGTGTTGCCATACTGTTAGTCGTGTAAAGTATTGTCGTTGCGCATGTAATAATTTAATGAGAACTGTTTGTGAGTATTTATTGGTTCAGTGCTGTATTTATTTAATAATACATGTTTATTGTTATTATTAATAAAATAGAACAAGTAAGACAAAGGAAAGTGTTTAGTTTAAATTACAATTACAACTAAAACTTGTACGTTATTAAATAATAGGTATGTTTGTAGGATAGATAGTAGCGGAGAGCGTATTACTCTCTCTCTCTATACAACCAATGTTAATTATTTGAATCTCCTATCTTTCCCACAGTCTCAAGTGACATTTGGATATAGTTTAGTACAACACTCACCAGCACCACTCGCTGAGGCAACCGAGCACAACATTACCAAAAAAAACCTTCTGCGCACTTCAGAAAACCGACAAGCTTATTTGGCGCCCGCTCTACATCCGAGATACTGAAACGACCCTACAAATGAATAAGTCAAGAGTAACCATTTGACTGATAAATGTAGGGAGAAAGCAGTCCGAGGAGTTAATCAGCTCTACATACCTGAGTTAATTTGAATGTACTTCCGCATCACTGGCTCTCTCGAGTCGGTCATATATTTTATTTTTGTCATAAAATTGTAAGCGAAAGCCAACTTTCATCCTCTACTTTATGGAACATTATTATAAAATAATCACTTAACTTATGTATTTTTTTTATGTTAACCCTATCTATTGTTAGGATTTCTGTAATAGTTATTAATGTTCTACTTTATATAATAAATTTCACTAACCTTTTTGTAAGCTGCCTTTGTTTTTTATTTATCACTTAAACGTGTTTCGGTGGACCTACCATCATCAGAGTATATATT
This sequence comes from Catonia carolina, assembly GCA_035578175.1. Taxonomy (NCBI): domain Eukaryota; kingdom Metazoa; phylum Arthropoda; class Insecta; order Hemiptera; family Achilidae; genus Catonia; species Catonia carolina. Next base: position 74,353,483 of record JAQMRL010000003.1, on the reverse strand, counting down.
ACATCGTTTGAAACTAAATTTTTTTTTTAAACTATGGTGGTTGGTGGTTTGAACCTCTATAGGTTTTACTAAGTAAAACGAGGAGTGAGGTGGTTTACCATTGCCTTCCTCAATGAGTGAAAAATTACGCTTATCAGCATGCCAGGCCCTCTAAAAAGCACATATTTTCCACTCTGCAAATGACACCTTCACTTCATTCATCACAGGGTCTAGCTGTATAATGAAATTCATTACTTTCAGAGGAGATATCTCTAATAAGTGTCTTTTACACCTCTACCTCTTCTGTTCTTAAATAATTCAGTCATTTAATTGGCTGACCATGTGATAAGAAACAGAACTATTTATTTTAGCCCTGCAACGAACAGATTGAGTGTAAATAAATTAACACTCCACCTGTCTTGTTATGGGCATTTTTAAACTATAGAAGATGTTAAATCTTCAGTCATCTGTATAAAACTGTATAATATCTGTACATATCTGTAGAATATTTTTTATACAGATAACTGAAAATGTAACATCTACAGCATTTAAAAAATTTAGTTTCAAACGATATAATATATCCTGACGATGGTGGATCCACCGAACCACGTGTAAGTGTTAAATAAAAAATAAAGGCACCTTAAAAAAAGGTTAGTGAAATTTATTATATAAAATAGAATTAATTTTAACTGCAGGATGCATTATAAGGATTTATTTTTGAATGAAGATATTATTAATATTGTTTCAAAAATAACTTAAAATAATGTTGTAAATAACGTTGTAATACGCTAATAGTTAATCAATAACTTTATTTTTTAAACAATTAAATTGGTATTTTAATAAATAAATAATTATGCAATAATAATTAGCTCTATTTATAACGTTTAGTTTTAGTTGACAATTTAGTATAGCAAACAACTCCTTCCTACGCAGGACTTAGAAAATTTTGTTTTTGTAGATTATTTCTTCATAAATAAATAACAAAGTACAGTCCAGCCACTCTTAGTTTGCTCCTGAAGTAAACAAATAATGACGTCACTGAGCATGCGCATTATGTCAAAATGTGTACACGCTGATTAAAAATTAACAAAATATTTTCAAAAGTATTTAAATACAAAACACTTTTAAAAGTATTTTTATAAATGAAATTGTTAAGCTTACATCATATTATGACTGATGTTTTTAGTACTTTAAGTACTTATAATTTAAAAAATAGTTAACTTAATAGGAATATGACATCCGTAAAGTCGCAGACTCTAGCGTGCACCCTGTAGGAGGTGGCTTTTGTTTGCTGACAGTAGGAGCAAACTAAGAACGGCTCAACTGTACTTAAGATTGGAAGACAAAATGCTGGAAAAAACAAATATTTTTGGCACTAAACAATAGACATTGGATACGTGATTTAAAAAATTCCGAGAGGATTTTGAAAGAATTGGAATGTTACGAGACCAAACGTTACGATGGACCAAATTAATTACCGATTATAGATTATTAATTAAAAGAGCTTCAATTAAAAGTAAAAACAGAACACCACATGGACAGAAGAAAAAAAAATACATAAAAAGTATAACAACAATAGGGGCAGCAAAAAAAGAATTTAAGTCATTATTTCATTATTAAAGTTACTTAAAGTAATTTTAAATGACCCTTATCTACAAAAACGTCCGATATTCACCTTTAAAGAAATATTTATTTAGAATATATTATTTAATTTAACATGAATAAAATTTTAATACCTTTATATAGTTACTTTCTTTGATAGTATTAAGGTACAGTTTATTTCAACGAAATTTCTTCATTATCAGAACAATACATAATTTTTTATTTATTTAATAGGTTTTTGGAAACATGTAAGCCTACAGTATGTTTCCTGGCAGGTATTTTTTAATAACTACCGGGAATCGAATCAGAGACCATCCGTTTATCAAACAAAAGTACCTCCAGTACAACTTCACGGAGGCAGCCATGACAAAAATGTATATGATAAAAAATATAGAAAATTAAAAACCTACAACTTTTATTTCGAAGTATATTTTTCTACAGCGCTTAGTTTAGCGTCAATTAGTGATTTTCCGTATTTTTAAGTCCAACGGATTATCATTTTGCGTCATTCATTCATGATTAACCCACCGGGTAGGTCTAGAGGTAAAGTCGTCGCCAAAATCAGCTGTTTAAGAGCTGATTTTCGGAGACGAAGGTGGTTCAAATCCTAGTAAAGGTAGTTACTTTTATACGGATTTTAATGCTAGATAGTGGTTACCGGTGTACTTTGATGGTTGGGGTTCAATTAACCATACTCTCTCAGGAATGGTCGACCTGAGTCGTACAAGACTACACCTCATTTACACGTCATACATAAACCATCCTCATCTCATTGGGTCATGGGGTTGATTATTGTTCTGAATTGAACAGATTGCAACGTACACACATTAGGGATTACAAAAAAAAAATTCATGATTAAAATTAAGTAGTAATGTTTTTCATTAGTTAAATTGGAAAGAGAAAGTCGTGTGAGCGTTTCACACCAGATTATTGGTGTTATTATAAATTAAGTTTGTGAACCTATTATTAATTCTCGTTAACATAGTACAAATTAAATATTATATAATAATATAATAACTATATAATGGCCACTTGATTATGTGATGTATTATTTATGAATAAAGAAAAAAAAACACCTAATGAAGTAGTCGAGGAGGTACTTAAAGACAACATGTTATGTGATACAACCGAACCACGAATGGGAGGCTTAAAAAGTAAAAAGAAAAAAAACGATTTTATAACAAACACATAACAGTTTGACACAGTTTTGTTTGGAGTTGAAACACAACATGTTTTCGTATCAGTTTTTAAAGTAAGATGAGGTACAGTACTATAATGTATATTACAAATAATATAACTGACGACTACAGAACGCGGAAGTGTAGTCGTCGCGGGTTTGAACGAACAACACACAACCATGTATATTATATAGTTTAAAGAATATATAAATACATAAAACATGCGTGTATATATAAATATATAGACTTACATACGCAAGCGAACGGATAAGCATTTCGGTTTGTATAAGTGTGCGTAAATAAACGTACAATGTGAAGATGTGAAAGTGGAACAGCGAGACTGGATCTGCAAGACCAGTTCACGAGTCCCGTTCACCCACATTTGTGCAGACCCGCTATACCAGCAGCATCACACAAACACACTGGTCGTTGGTCGTAGTAGTACGTCGACTGTAGTAAACTGTAGACTGCCAATGGCCGGTTAAGCTTGCTCGCTCGTTCATTCGTCTCTCATAATACGAGAGTACAAATACCCCAAGCATTCATATAAACAAAGACAAACACTGTTTACAACTAATAATAATAACAACACTACAACTACAGTTGAGCCGTTGTTGGTTTGCTGCTACTGTCAACAAACCAAACCCAGCTACTACAGGGTGCACACTGGAGTCTGCCACCTTACGGATCTCGTATTCGTATTAAGTTAACTATGTTTTAAATTATAAGTACTTAAAGTACTAAAAAATATGATGTAGGCTTAACAATTTCATTTATAAAAATACTTTTAAAAGTATTTTGTTGTTACTTTTTAATCAGCGTGTACACATTTTGATATAATGCGCATGCTCAGTGACGTCATTGTTTGTTTACATTAGAAGCAAACTAAGAGAGGCTGGACTGTACAAAAATCTGGTGTGAAACACTCACACAACTTTCTCTTTCCAATGCAAATAATTAACAATAAACTTAACAATTGTAATAAAACATTAGAAGTAAACAAAAAAACTAACCTCAAAAAACATAATCTTAGTTTAATCATGAGTGAAAGACGCAAAATAAAAATCGGCCTCAGTTTGACTTAAAAATACGGAAAATCACTCTTTCACGCTAAACTAGGCGCCGTAGAGAAGAATGCTCTAAATAAAAGTTGTAGATCTTTTAATTTCCTATAAATTTGATTATATACACTTTAGTTGTAGTACAATGTATAGGCCTACTAAGGCCGAAATCTTAAAAAAAATCCATTTTTCACACGTTTTCGTGAGAAAAAACCAGAAAATCGCTATAACCGCTAAACTAGGCGTTATACAAGAAAATGTAACTTGTAGGATTTTAAATTCTCTACAACTTTTATTACATATACATTTTTGAGCTAAAATGCATATTAAAGTCGCAATCTTAAAACAGAAGTTTTTTTACGTGAAAACAGCCTCATTAAGAATTTCAGCAAACATGGCGCCTACCCTATCTTGTAGACTAGAGCATAAAAAATTTAGTAAACCAGGCGATTTTTTAAAAAATCGTAGGACCAGTTTTTGAGAAAATCGCAAAACATTACACGAATAAACTACTACTTCTGGTTGACCGATTTTGATGAAAATGTTCGTGTCGGGTCCGGTAGTGGTACGTACTAACTTAAGTTTCAATGTAACTTAAGTTACGATGTTCCGTTCTTGAGATATTCTGTTCACACACACACACACACACACACACACACACACACACACACACAGACCAATCGCTAAAAACATGTTTTTTGAGTTCAGGGGGTTTAAAAACGTGTAGATCCGGTGAACACTAGATTTCGAAAATTCGACCTGAAAACAATACTTTCCTTCCTATATATTCATATTCATATAGGCAAGAGAAAGTAACAAACTATGCAACGTTCTTCCATAATGATCTACGAGTTAAGATAACGGGTGTCCTGTAAATTATAAAACGCATAGCATTTTTCTATTCACGTTTTACTCTTACACACAAAGAGGGGCCTCTCTTGCCTCGCAGAGGGGCTACGCGCGTAGCAGCGCTGCTAAGAAACCATTTCTCGCTGCTGTAGAACTCAAATTGAATAGCCTCATTTTGCAATACGTATGGATTCAGATGAAGAAGTTCTTGTTTTAGTTTTTTTGATAAAACAGAAGTTTAAGGGGAGACTGTACTTTGAATCCCGCCAATGTTAAATTTGCTATTTTTATGCAAATAATTCAACACTTCACCAGCTTGTTACGGGCAAAAGTTACTTTTATACGGATTTGAATACTGGAGAATGGCTACCGGTATACTTAAATGGTTCGGGTTCAATTAACCATACTCTCTCACACATTGTCGGCCTGAGTCTGTACAAGACAACTAGACCTCATTTATAAGTCGTATCATCCTCGTTTCATTTGAACATGGGGTTGCTTAATGCTGAAAAATAGGCTTCATGGAAAAACGAAGTCTGGGGATTTGAGTGATGGACTGGTTCTCACGTTAACGTTCAGGTTAATTGTATTTTGATTTAACCATTTTTATTTTTGAAGTCCCATCAACTGTTTGGTTATTAGCAACTACGATGGATAATGCATAAAAACCAGTGGGTTTTGACTTGTGAAAATTTCCAACCCTGGCAAGGAATCGAACCCGGGACCACCGCTTGGTAGGCTAGCGCGCTAAATACTACGCTACGGAAGCGCCCCATTTTCAGTACCTTCTTCTTATTCTTCTGCCTCTCAAGGATTAGGCATCTCTGCTTGTTACGAACCTCTCAAATCAGCCCATCTCTTTCTCGGGCGTCCTCGTTCTCTCTTTCTCTCCGGTTTATAGCCTAGTGTTTCCTTAGGTATCCTATCCTCCCTCATTCTGTTCAAAGGCTCCAACCACTGGATTCTGTTCTGGGATACCTTGTTGTTTATAGAGAAGATGTTGATTTCTTTCTTTATCTCGGTATTACTGTAACTATCTTCTCTACTACACCTATACGTATATCGAAGAAATTTAATTTCAGATGCTTGCAATTTAATCTCCTCTCGATTTGATAGCACCCAAGTTTCACAGCTATAGAGTAAAGTCGGCACTGCTATTGTTTTATAAAATCTCCCCCTCGAGTTTTTGCTGGTGCAATTTTTTAAATTCGTTGGATAGATATTTGCTGAAATCGGTGCATCTTATTGTAAGCATCTTTATCCTGTTGGTATGTAATGTTGCAACCGAGATACTAAAAGTGAGATATCTGTTCCAAATATTATTATCTATAACAATTTTCCTTCTGACTTGCTCCTTCCCACTGAATGCCATTACCTTTGTCTTCTTAGTCGAAACTGTCAACTTATATTCTTTGCAGAATTTGTTCAGCATGAAGAGTGCTCTCTGCAGGTCATCCTCATTTTTAATACCAAGACCGCATATCAACCAACGCTCAGTCAAAGGAAACACTGACCGTGCGTTTCTCAAGAGAGATAATCGACTTTTTAGGACGCCCTGTATAACGTATTCGCGTATAAAAAGACAAACGATCATAGCCGACTAGTTTTAAGAGTACGCGATAATTAAAACACCGGTTCAACGAACGTAATGCACCATTCTTTTGCTCTTTGTTTTTCTTTTTATTCGATTCTTCATCTTTTTCTAAACAACAAACTAATTACAAGCGAATTCTTTTTACAGTAACTACTTCACTGCACTATACACTTTCGAACAATAGCGAATTACTTCTTTTTATATTGTTTTATATTTCAGCACATACACCGTTAATTAAAAGAAATATGATCCAGGCATTATAGTTGGTAGTAAAACAATAGGAGAGCTGATCTAGGTGGGTCAAACGATGACTCAAGGGTATACGATTAAGAAAATAATAAACAAAAGATTGGTCAAGAACTGACACCTCATTATGAGAGTTTATTTATTACAATCTTTTAGTCTTTATTCTTACACGACTAGTATTATTTTGCAAGAAATTATAAACATAATACCACCTCTCCATGATACTATCAAAAAAAATCTGGTGTGAAACACTCAGATATCGTTCTATTGCCAATGTAAATAATGATAACCTATCTTTAGTCATGAGTTACGCCCATAACAGAAAGGTGGAGTGTTGAATTATTTACACTCAATCTGCTCGTTGCAGGGCTAAAATAAATAGTACTGTTTCTTATCACATGGTCAGCTAATTAAATGACTGAATCATTTAAGAACGGAAGCGGTAGAGGAGTAAAAGAAACTAATCAGAGATATCTCCTCTGAAAGTAATGAATTTCATTATACAACCAGACCCTGTGGTGAAAGAAGTGAAGGTGTCATTTGCAGAGCGGAAAATATGTGCTTTTCAGAGGGTCCAGGGCATGCTGATAAGCATACTTTTCTACACAGTGAGGAAAGCAATGGTAAACCACTTCACTCCTCGTTTTACTTAGTAAAACCTCTACAGTTTCAAACCAGCCTTTCGGCTGATGGACCTAAACAACGCGGGGAGAAAATACATCTATAAATTAACCAAATTTTTAAAATTTTCTGATAATTTGCATTCCTTCAAAATAAATATGAAAAATTACTTGATTGGTGAAAGTTTTACAGTGAACAAAAATCTCTTACTAAGTATTTTCTTGACATGTTCCCCAGGAGATATTGCGTCCAGGAGACTCCCGAGGGAGTCTCCTGGACGCAATAAAAGAAAACTATTAACTAGAATAACCGCAAATATTTTGCACAATGTTACATAAATCTATAAAGATTCGCCGAACGATTGGATTATAAGCTTCTTCAGTTAAATTTCTAGCCCGAGGTCAACCAACTACGTACATAAGTTAAATTTCTAGCCCGAGGTCAACCAACTACGTACATAAATCATTTTTCCGAGAAAACACACACACATTGCACATAATTCAAATCGACCTACTTTTTACTTAATTTTCGTATCGTATCGACTAACGGGAAGTGTCCAATCGAAATAACAATCTGATGTCATAAATAAATAGTATATTATTTAAATCATGGTACACGACTTTTAAATTGCAAGTATTACGTAATTACATAGACCAATTTTCAAAATAAAATAATAATACTAAAGTATAATTTAGTACAAATATCGTGGCGTGCTATAATGCAGCTGGCTCAAGCAGGTTCAGTCGTCATGAACATTGAACACGTAGTACAGGCGCATTGTACTTCAGATTAATCTGCGTTATTCCGTACGTACGTTGCACCATGCAACGATAAAATAATCTTATTTATGTTAAAACCCCACCGGATGGTCTAAAGGTAAAATCGTCACCGCGAGTCAGCTGTTTAACAGCTGATTTTCGGAGAAGAAGGTTCCCGGTTCAAATCCTAGTAATGTTTATCTAGTACATTTTTTTCACTAATGTGTGTACATTGCAATCTGTTCAATTGAGAACAATAAGCAACCCCATGACCCAATGAGATGAGGATAATGTGTATGACGTGTAAACGAGATGTAGTCTTGTACAGACCCAGGCCGACCATTCCTGAGAGAGTATGGTTAATTGAACCCCAACCATCAAAGTACCTACACTGGCAATCACTGTCTAGTATTCAAATCCGTATAAAAGTAACTACCTTTACTAGGATTTGAACCCGGAACCTTCGTCTCCGAAAATCAGCTGTTAAACAGGTGATTTTGGCGACGACTTTACCTCTAGACCAACCCGGTGGGTTATTTTCTTTTATACGGATTTGAATTCTAGACAGTGGTTACCGGTGTACTTAGATGGTTGGGGTTCAATTAACCATCCTCTCTCAGGAATGATCGCCCTGGGTCTGTACAAGACTACCTCATTCACAAGTCATACACATCATCCTCATCTCACTGGGTCATGGGGTTGCTTATTGTTCTAAATTGAACAGATTGCAACGTACACACATTACGGATACAGAAAAAAAATTGCACGAAAACAATGTACTACGGGTAATAGAGTAGTAAATGTCTTAATTTAAAACAACGACACGTACCAATTTCTTAAGTTTCTAAGAGTGTTACGAGATAGGTTATTGTCTTTGAATTTTTATACCAGTCAAATCTGTAATAGAATACCATCTGGAGTACTTGAATTAGAACAAATTTCCAGATTAAATTGGAACAAACTTAAATTTGAACAAATTTCTTTAATTAGAACACCTTTCCCAGACTAAATGGTAAAAAATGTTAATTAGAACAAAATTCCAGAATTATAACTTCAATTAAGACCAAAATTTCCAGATTAAACAATTATAAAGCTTAGTTTAGCCAAAATTAGTGATTTTTACTTTCTCTTGTCTGTATGAATATGTATATAGGAAGGAAAGTATTGTTTTCATGTCGATTTTAAAAAATCGAGTTTTCACCGGATCTACACGTTTTCAGACCTCCTGAACCCAAAAAACATGTTTTTAGCGATTGGTCTGTGTGTGTGTGTGTGTGTGTGTGTGTGTGTATACAAAATATCTCAAGAACGGAACATCGTACAACTTGAAACTTAAGTTACATACCACTACCGGACCCGACACGAACATTTTCATCAAAATCGGTCAACCGGAAGTAGTAGTTTATTCGTATAATTTTTCACTTTTTTGATTTTCTCAAAAACTGGTCTTACGATTTATTTTTTAAATCGCCTGGTTTACTAAATATTTTATGCTCTACAAGATAGAGTAGGCGCCATGTTTTCTGAAATTCTTGGTGAGGCTGTTTTCACGTAAAAACGGTTTTTTTAAGATTATAGCTTTAATAAGCATTTTAGCGCAAAAATTTTTATAATAAAATTTGTAGAGAATTTAAAATCCTAACACTTTTACTTCAAACATTTTTTTGTATAATGCTTAGTTTAGCGGTAATTAGCGATTTTCTGTTTTTTTTCTCACGAAAACGTGTGAAAAATCGATTTTTTTAAAGATTTCGGCCTTAGTAAGCATTTTACGACAAAAGTGTATATAATAAAATTTATAGGAAATTAAAAAACCTACAACTTTTATTTAAAGCATTTTTCTCTACAGAGCCTAGTTTAGTGTGAGAGTGATTTTCCTTATTTTTAAGCCGAACTGAGTTCGATTTTCATTTTGCTTCTTTCACTGATGATTAAAATTAGGTTATGTGTATTGAGGTTAGTTTTTTGTTTATTTCTAATGCTTTATTACTAATGTTAGGTTTATTATTAATTATTTGCATTGGCAAGAGAAAGTCGTGTGAGTGTTTCACACCAGATTTTTTAAATCCAACAAGTGTTGATTTTCATTTAGCATCATTCACTCACGATTAAACATAGGTCATACGGTTAATTACATTGGCAATCTTAAGTCGTATGAGTGTTTCATACCAGATTTTTTGTTTTAAAATAAATAAACAATATCTGTAGTCCGAAACGACTGAAAAATTAGTTTCAGTAAATACAAAGCTATATTAAGTTACGTAATTTGCAAGTATACCTTAAAGCAAGAACAATATTTTACCAGAAATATAAGTGTGTCCTCCATACTGTATTACTGTTCACACAACAGAGAAAAAAAATTATTCTGGCATTTCAGGTTTCGATACGGTTTGTTGAACAAAATCACAACTCATTGTTTATGACGTAACGCTAATTAAAATATGGCTTGACATAACAAAACAATGGACAGAAACTAAAACTTTAGAATAAAATTCCCATACATTTTTTTTATAAAACTTAATTGGATTAGATATACGTTTTTGTTTTTATTACTTTCTCTTGCCTATATGAATATATAGGAAGGAAAGTATTGTTTTCATGTCGATTTTTCGAAATCGAGTTTTCACCGGATCTATACGTTTTCAGACCCCCTGAATCCAAAAAACATGTTTTTAGCGATTGGTCTGTGTGTGTGTCTGTGTGTGTGTCTGTGTGTGTGTGTGTGAACAGAATATCTCAAGAACGGAACATCGTACGAACTTGAAACTTGAAACTTAAGTTACATACCACTACCGGACGCGACACGAACATTTTCATCAAAATCGGTCAACCGGAAGTAGTAGTTTATTCGTATAATTTTTCAGTTTTTTGCGATTTTCTCAAAAACTGGTCCTACGATTTTTTTAAAAATCGCCTATTTTACTCAATTTTTTATTCTCTACAAGATAGGGTAGGCGCCATGTCTGCTGAAATTCTCGGTGAGGCTCTTTTCACGTAAAAACGTTGTTTTTTTAAGATTACGGCTTTAATATAAATTTTAGCGCAAAAACTTATATAATAAAAGTTGTAGAGAATTTAAAAACCTACAACTTATGTTTCAAACATTTTTTTGTATGACGCTTAGTTTAGCGGTAATTTGCGATTTTCTGTTTTTTTCTCACGAAAACGTGAGAAAAATCGATTTTTTTAACATTTCGGTCTTAGTATGCATTTTACGACAAAAGTGTATATAATAAAAGTTATAGAAAATTAAAAGATCTACAACTTTTGTTTAGAGCATTTTTCTCTACAGAGCCTAGTTTAGCGTGAAAGTGTGATTTTCCGTTTTTTTTAAGCCAAATTGAGTTCGATTTTCATTTTGCGTCTTCCACTCATGATTAAAATAAGGTTATGTTTTTGAGGTTAGTTTTTGTTCATTTCTAATGTTTTAATACTAATGTTAGGTTTATTGTTAATTATTTGCATTGGCAAGAGAAAGTTGTGTGAGTGTTTCACACCAGATTTTTTTAATATTAAGTTGAAGTTAATATTTTCTAATAATTTACTCTTAAATAAATGGATTTCGTGATTTAGAGAAACAAAATCTTCAATAAATTAACCATCGGTTGTTTTGGTCAACAGCCGAAAGGCTGGTTTGAACCTGTAGAGGTTTTACTAAGTAAAAACGACGAGTGAGGTGATTTACTAAGCCTTCCTCACTGAGTTGAAAGAGTATGCTTATCAGCATTCCAGGCCCTTCGAAAAGCACCCACTTTCAACCCTGTAAATGAAACCTTCACTTCATTCACCGCAGGATCTGGCTGTATGGTGAAATTCATTACTATCAGAGGAGATAACTCTGAGTAGTGTCTTTTACACCTCTACCTCTTCTGTTCTTAAATAGTTCAGTCATATAATGGGCTGACCATGTGATAAGAAACAGAACTATTTCTTGTAGCCCTGGAACCAACAGATCGAGTGCAAATAATGTAACACTCCACCTGCCCGTTATGGACAAAATTAACCTATGATAATGAATTCAACAGTAAGTAGAAAATGAACGATTAATGGAAACTATTAGAAACACAAAGACTAAATTTTACGGACACCTGTATAGAATGAATGACAACCGGTTTGACAAAACAAATTATTACGACAATAAACAATAGGCCGAAGGTGTCGGATAAATGGTTAAAAGAAGTCAAAGGATATTGAGAAAACCGGAATAAACCGAGAAAATTTAATGAAATAATGAACCGGACAACTAATTACGGACTTTATTCCATGCGGAACAAAAACAGAACACCGGGTGGGCAGAAGAAAGGAGACAAAAGTTAAGAATATGGGCTGCAAAAAAAGCTTCCAGAAACATCTAGTCCCCTCACGTGCTCTAAAACTGGCCATGTAGCTACGAGAGAAAAAAAATCAAACGTCAAAACATTTGTTTATTAAAAATATTTTATGCTCACAAAAGGCAGGTGAAGTGTTAAATTATTTGCACTCGATCAGATAGTTCCAGGGATATAAAAAAATAGTTCTGTTTCTTATCACACGGTCAGCCAATTATACGACTAAAGCATTTAAGAGAAGAAAAGGTAAGGGCATAAAAGACACTAATCAGAGTAACCTCCTTTGAAAGTAATGAATTTCATTATACAGCCAGATCCTTAATGAATGAGTGAAGGTGACATTTGCTGGGTGGAAAGTAAATGCTTTTCAGATCGCCTAGCATGCTGATAAACCACCTCACTCCTCGTTTTACAGCAAAACCTCCTTAATCCGGCATTCTATAGTCTGGAATTGTCTATAATCCAGCATCAACGGCAATAGACAAAAATTATAGAATTGCCTTCACAATGAACATTGTAAAGTGAGCAACCCGACAGCTACCGCCGACACTCAAGAGCCACAAAGCGTCACGCTCTGAGTTTGTAAACTCAGTACGCTTTTTTACACGTTAGTAAAATTTGCTGAGTCAAATAAACAATAGAGTATGGCCGAAGTTATGAACTTGCAAATAATAAAAAATGATTTTTTTTAATAATAAAAAAAATACTAGTCGTAAGAAGCAAGTAGATATTAGATCTTTTTTCCAGCCATCTACCAGTGCTGTTGCTAAAAACCACGAATAGTACAGTACTGTACTGTATTCAAATTTATTTCATCATGTATTGTAGGCCTACTTAAAAAATGCATTTTAATATTTCTCCTGTACTTATTTATTGATTTATATTGTTTAAATTACCCATGTTTAAATAATAAATACATACAGTAAAAGTTTCTCGTGCAAATTGTGTTATTTTTTATGCGACTCCTGTATTTTTATAAATAACCTCCATAGTCCGGAATTTCTCTTAATCCGGCAAGCTTCGAGTCCCAAACGTGCCGGATTAAAGAGGTTCTACTGTACTTAGTAAAGCTATTAGAGGTTCAAACCAGCCTCTTGGCTGATCACCTAAACATACAACATTAAAAATTTAGTAATCTTTCTTTAATTTTATTTTCTCTTAAACTGAAAACGGTAGTTTTAGTTAAAAAAAGAACTTTTTTTTATAATTACTTGGTTAATTAAATAAAATTAGTTAACGAATCATGAATAACCCAACGGATGTTAGATAGATAGGAGAGTAAATGTAGGCCGACTTCTCTAAAAACACAAACTAGTTAGCATTATTATTTTTTTTTAGTACATATTACCGTATCTAGTATGACTGCATTCGTTTGACTTACATAGTATTAGTGTATTGCCAAACACACGGAAGATATGGACACGCTAAATACCAATATATACTTTTACCATGTTCACGTATTACGTGGGCCTATCAAGTAGGTATTACTAGATATTATTATTACTAGAAATTATTCTAAAAACAAAATGAAGTCAATATTTACTTATTAATTTTACTTTCTTTTGCCCTATATTTATAATAAATATCGGTAAGGAAAGTAGGTATTGTTTTCATGTCGATTTTTCCAAATCGAGTTTTCACCGGATAAACAAGTTTTCAGGTTCACTGAACCTAAAAAACCCGTTTTTATTGATTGGTCTATGAGTGAACGAAATATCTTAAGAATGGTGAAGTGAAGAAAATTGAAACTTAGTACTTAAATTACTCGTAGATGCCACTGTAAATACGGGACCTGACACATAAATTTTCATCAAAATTGGTCAACCGGAACTGGTATCTCCTGCGGTTTTCTCACAAACGGCTCCATGATTTTTTTTTAAATAGCCTCATTTGCTAAATTTCTAATGCTCAACAAGATAGGGTAAGGCGCCATGGCCGCTGGAATTCTTTGAGGGCATTCTAGAGGAAAATGTGTATGAGGAGTGGAAACAAACGTAGGAGTGGAAACAAAGTCCCACATATGATTTATTTAGTTGTAACATACTCCGATAGATGGCTATGTCCATGTGTACTGTCAGACCTGATCGGAAATCGAACCCGGGCCCCCACGTAGAAGCCGGTTGCACTAACCACTACTCCAACGGGCCGGCCGATATAATCAAAGTTGTAGAACATTTTTTTTTTAAAAACCTACAAATTTTATTTTCAACATTTTTTGACCCACCGGGTTGGTCTAGAGGTAAAGTCGTCGCGAAAATCAGCTGTTTACAGCTGATTTTCGGAGACAAAGGTTCCTGGTTCAAATCCTAGTAGAGGTAGTTACTTTTATACGGATTTGAATACTAGACAGTGGCTACCGGTGTACTTTGATGGTTGGGGTTCAATTAACCATACTCTCTCAGGAATGGTCGACCTGAGTCTGCACAAGACTACACCTCATTTACACGTCATACACATCATCCTCATCTCATTGGGTCATGGGGTTGCTTATTGTTCTGAATTGAACAGATTGCAACGTACACGCATTAGGGATTACAAAAAAAAAAACATTTTTTGTACAAAGCTTAGTTTAGCGTCAATTAATGATTTTCTGAATTTTTTCCATCAAAATCGGTAAAAAATGGGATTTTTTTTGAAAATTGCAGGGATAGTATATATTTTACGACAAATTGTACTGATATGTAATGACGAGATGAACCCGGGACTCAGTGTGGGCAATGCGCTGCTGCCAGCGTAGTACGTACATTTCTAAAAACATACAACCGTGTAGTATATATCGTTTATTTTTTGCTTCTTCTTCACAACACTTAATAACATTTAAAATAACATTCCGTTCCGCACTTTGAATTGTTTTCCGCTGCTTTCGAACGGTCGACATGATAAACGTATAATACACGGATAAATAACTAATTTATAACAACACTACAGAATAATGAATAAAATGTGAAGAATTAAAATAAAAAGAAACGAAATGAGTTTTAACGAATTAAAATACTTTTATTTCTATAAATGTAGCCTAAAACGTAAAAACATAATAGCCAAATCAAAAAGATATTTCCTGTACCACTCGTCGCGTAATAAAATAAGGACTGTGTATTCCAATGAACTACGAGTGTCAGTATGTTTTTAGGATTGTAATAGAGAAACTGGGCATGCGCAGTAGATTGTTCCCCTCTTACACTTCGTCTCAAACAAAGTTCATTTCGTGACTAACCATCAGTATATGATAGAGTTGTAGGAAAAAATCTACAACTTTAATTTCAAGAATTTTTTTCTACAGAGCTTAGTTTAGGATCATTTAGTAATTTTTTGTATTTTTAAGTCGAACAAAGGTGGACTTTCATTTGGCGTCATTCACACATGATTAAAATTAGATTATATGGTTCATAATTCACATTGGCAAGAGAAAGTAGTGTGAGTGTTTGATATAAGATTTTTTGGTTTTAGTTTCCTCTCTATTAATGTTACGTCTCTATGACTCAATTATTGTGCAAGTATGGTAAGAATCAGGGGAGACATTAGGCTCCTTCCCCATCTTTCCAGACATTAACACGTTGGCTACTTAAAATCGTATAATTTACAAAATTTCAGAAAATCAAAATTATACTACGTATCTCTTAACACATTCAGTAGCAGAGACTCGCCTAGCGGGTCATAGGTATAGGGTGATTCAAAAAGAGCGCCGGTTTTGATATATCAAATTAAGAGATTTATTTTATTGAAAAACTGAAAATAAATACATCAACAAGTTCATCTTTCCTTCCGATTTTATGTATGAAAAATGATGTCATGCATGTGTCCTCCTCTACTGCGCTGGCACGCATCAACTCTGTCCATGAAATTGGATATTACTGCACGACAAGTTTCGACTTCCATTTGCCCGAAAACGCGTCGAATTTCCTCCTTCAAGTCATTGATGTTTCGGGGTTTATTGGCATACACCAATGACTTCAGATGACCCCAAAGAGGAAAGTCACAAGGCGTCAAGTCACACGACCTTGGTAGCCATTGATGGTCGGAATTACGAGAAATGATGCGATCCTGGAACCGTTCACGGAGCAACAACATTGTTTCTCGTGCAGCGTGACAGGTGGCACCATCCTGCTGAAACCACAACTCGTCAATGTACATTCCATCCAAATGACGCCACAAAAACTCCCTAATTTTCTGGGTTAACAGCCACACTGTCACGAACCAACGCAACGTTCTGCTCAGTTTGGCCAGAACGACGACGTCCAGAACTTTTAAGGTCGACTGTTGAACCCGTCTCAAAAAACTTTTTCATGAGCCTGCGAACTGTTGATTCATTCGGTGCTTCATTACGTCCTAGAGTACCGCGAAGTCGCCTGACAGTAGCCGCATAACTCTCTCCACTCTGGTAAAATGTTTTGACGATTAACACTCGTTGCGCAATAGTAAACTTCTCCATGGTTAGACACAGACTGCGAGAGTACTACACTGCGAACAAGAGAAACTACAACTGAATCGTCAATCGGAATGTTCTCCAAAATAGAAATGTGGTCAAACAATGTTGCCAACCGATAAACAAAAATTTACCAGCCGTTTAAAAACCGGCGTTCTTTTTGAATCACCCTTTAGGTGTTACCGCCAGGCTGCCATCTCACCTAGCCACTTCTGTTTTGTTATCATTTTAAGTAATTCCGGAGGGACACTGCCTGTCGGATATCAGTTTGTTGCTATTATATAGCCCTCAAAAAGTTTTTTTCTTTGTAACCATGCAGTTCGTTTTTGAATTTTCGTCATACGATCTTCTACCGTCGTTTAGTATACTCGTTCAGTATTTTTAACGGGTTTTCAGGGTACAGTTGAAGCCGTGAATTTAGTATATTTGCAGGTATCGATTCAAAATAGCTTACACTTTTAGATTTACTTTTAAAGTTTATTATTTGTAGTTTAAAATTATATAAGATATTACGCGTAAATCTTAGTGGTAAATGGAAAAATTTAAACAAGAAACACATTTATTATAACAGACAAAAATAAACCTAAAAATAACATTGAATTTGTTTATTTCGCAAATACGATAAATCTATAAAAACGTTAGTAACAGAAGTTGTAGGCCCTACATAAGGTAAGCGGAGAACACGCTGCACGAGTAATCAGCCTAAAGGGAGAGATACCTCATAATTGCTCAGCATTGAATGTGTTAACAAGTTGGCTAGTTAAAATCGTATAATATATATCAGATACCATCGCTAATTTCTGCAAAATTTCAGAAACATCAAAATTTTACTACGTATCTCTTAACATTATCGTTTGGTTGTGGAATATGGTGGAAAAAAGTATGTTGGCGGGAAGTTGTGTGGATTGTCTATTGTTCCAAAAATAGTGTACACCTGGCCATTAGAAAATTATAATGTGCTGATAGAACTATAAGTAGAGTTAATTTGCATTTTATAGTTGTATGATAAGGGCAGTAGAGAGCAGGTGAACTTTATGACGTCAAAAGTTGACCACAGGAAACGTGGCCTCAGGAAACACCCAGCTGGTTCTAAGAATACTTTATAAGTTTTATAGTTAACTTTTTCTAGAATCGGATTTTCCAATTTTCTACGTGTCTTTCGGATCTGTTTGAGGTAATAACGATAGAATTTAATAACATCGATTACTGTAATTTTTCAGAACGTAGGCTACACAAAACAAGATTCTCCTAGAATATTGACCTTTCTCTCAAACAACCAACTTGCATTTTATTTACTAAATATTAATATTATATAATATTATTTGCTGCCCATAACAGACAGGTGGAGTGTCAAATAATTTGCACTCAATCCTTTCGTTGCAGAGCTAAAATAAATAGTTCTGTTTCTTATCACATGGTCAGCCAATTAAATGACTGAATCATTTAAGAACAGAAGAGATAGAGGTGTAAAAGACACTAATCAGAGTTATCTCTTCTGAGAGTAATGAATTTCATTATACAGCCAGACCCTGTGGTGAATGAAATGAAGGTGTCATTTGCAGAGTGGAAAATATGTGCTTTTCAGAGGGCCCGGGGCATGCTGATAAGTGTACTTTTCCACTCAATGAGGAAGGCAATTGTAAACCTCCTCACTTCTCGTTTTACTTAGTAAAACCTCTACAGGTTCAAACCAGCCTTTCCGCTGATGACCTAAACAACACAATATTATTTGCTAATTATTAATAGGCCTTCGGGCCAGCCCAGTCAGTCAGCTGGTAGAAAGTCGTTATTATTTGTTAAGTAACACCAGTTGGGCAAGCGACTTTGTATGGTGACCAGCTGACAGCTGAACAAACTCCACTGGGGGTCCCTGTTCAAAAATTCATGCCGAATCACGTCAAAAAATACAGCGAAAAGCAGAGATCAAATTGGGTGGTTGTTAATAAATCACAGTTCCCGATAACAAATAAAAAGCTAAAAAAAAATTATTAATACCTAAAGGTTACGTTACCGAATTTGTGAGCATTAACGTGTAACGGCCACAACGGCGCACCGCACCATGGACCCTCGTCACGTATAGCCCCTTGCACTGCACTTCTAAAGGATGTACAGTCCAACCTCGGTTATCCGGGATTCGGATTAGCCGGGGTCATGATCATCCGGGATCGTGATAATGGGAACACCTGCACCGGCGCCGAAAAACAAAAGTTACTTTCCGGTCGCGACAGGGAAAATATGTTTTCTCTTTTGATGTAACATAATTGTAGGCGTGGCCGCAACTCTTGTATACCTGATTTTCTTGAAGGGTCATTATCTATGTTTGTATGTATAATGTATATTGGAAAAACCCATAATATGGTGCAATCAGTACTGAATTTCTTGGGATTTTTCACGGTCTTACAAAAATTGCGGGATTTACGAGTCGTAGAAAAATTACCGGCATTATGTGATAATATCTGAAAGTAAGTCCGGCACATGCGCGCGCGTGTACACACCTTTATAATATACATACATATACGAGTATATATGGGCATTCATAGGTACAAATGTACTATTTAATACTGTGTATTCGGATTAACCGGAATTTCGATTTTCCGGGGTGGTTGTAGCCGGAGGTAGCCCGGATAATCGAGATTGGACTGTATTTACATTATCGTGGCCACATCAGAGCCTACCCCCACGTACTAACCTTCACCCCTACCAGCGCACCAATCATTGCAGCGCACCGAGAAAATTGAGCATGAATTTTTTTCTTAGCACCCTCGCATCCAGCATTTAGTATTCAATCTTTTTGAGTCAAGAAACGTCGCATTTATTCCTAGTGCTATAGTATTCTGTGTGGCTTTAATTATGGAACAAGTTGACAAAGAAAAACTGATAAGAAATTTTCTTCCGGGCACCAATATGGGACAAAACCATACAATATGTTTCAGATTAACATATTTCTAGATTTCGAGATTAAATAGTCAAATATCCCGGGTTTCATTCTCATGCCATAAAATCTTCCTTCATCGTCTTAAATCTGCATAAAAATTACGAAATTCACCGTACCGTTTACATTTTAACTTAATAATACGGTATTTGGTCGTTACTGATTCTAATATAAAATCTTCTTCTGAAGATGATGAAGAGAACATGATCACACCAAAATTTGAATTGAACTGTGGTACTTCAGAATGGCCAATCATGGTGCCAGGGCCGATTGTTGAGGGTAGAGGCGATGGTCAAGTGTCGAACCGGTGCTTAATGCGGAGCGCCGTTATGATCTCCGTCTAATAATTCCTAACCCTACCGGGATAAAATTTGAGACTTTTGCTGTGCAGTGCACATTACAGTCTATATCTCTAACCACTGAGCCACGGAGGCAGCCACATTGTTTTATTATTAACGAGTAGGTATATGATTCTGAAGTTAAGTTACACCGATTTTGTACAGGGACCCAACACATGAATGAACTCCTTTGAATGTTCTAACCGATATCTTACAGCGAAATCTATAGCAAATCCCTAACGATCAGATCGGCTTTGAATGTTCTAACCGATATCTTACGGCGAAATCTATAGCAAATCCCTAACGATCAGATCGGCTTTGAATGTTCTAACCGATATCTTACAGCGAAATCTATAGCAAATCCCTAACGATCAGATCGGTTGGCTGTTTAACATAAAATAATTCCTGAAATCAAAAAGAAGTTTACGGGTATTTTTATTTTTCTTAAAATTTAGTTATAGTTATTTAAACACTTTTTTCTACAACCCTTAGTTTAGCATTAATTAGTGATTTTCCGCAATTTTAAATCGAACAGAGGTTGATTTTCATTTTGCATCATTCACTCATGATTAAACATAGGTTTTACTGTTCACAATTTACACTGACTAAAGAAAGTCGTGTTAGTGTTTCACACCAAATTTTTTTTTACCGAAGTGAATTTGAGAGTGTAGTGGAATCTGGGAAAATTAATCAACCAGTTTAAGCCCGAGCTTATGGCTAATTAAACTATAATTTCAAAAGTGGTTACTTTAGTTAAGGTTCAGTGAAGTGATATTGCTTGTATGTGTACATAACCTTTTTTGTTAAAGTAAGTAATCTTCAACCAGTACATTTCGTAATGGTGTGTTATGCACTTTGCTAATTAACTGAATATATTAATATTAATTAGCGAATTTGTTTAAATTATACATCCTGTAGATTAATTTATGCTGAATTTTGATTGTTTTAAAAGTTAATACACTCACCCGTCCTGCATTTTGTTTTGGTCATGAATCGTTACTTTGCATTCGGTTCTGTTATCTAACTGTATAATTGTAATTTATGGAAGCCTTCACTACTTATCACCGTTCATCAATAATTTTATTATTCTCCGATTGCCAAAGAAAGTTATTTTTTCTTAAGGAGGAAAATTTAGTGAATTTTTACTCTTTATAACTGTAATAGTTTTCTGCAGTGTTTTTCAACCTGTGGGTCGCGAAATACGGGGAAAAATTAAAAATAATTATTGTTTTTTTTTTTTGGCGAGTTTGTTTACAGCTGTCGCCGTCTCTCGCATCCTAATAACCTCCACATTTGTCTGTCCAAGCAGTCATTGTCTGTCACTCCTCTCGCCTGCATCGCCACCTCCATGCCATACTGCCAAGAGTGCTTCGGCCTTCCTATTTTCCGGCTTGACTCAGGGACCCAGTCCAATAATATTTTTGGCCATCTCTCAGGAGGCATTCTCTTCACATGCCCATACCACTTCAAACTCTTTGCCTCTATCCAATCGGTAATATTCTCAGTCAGACCCATCTTCCTTCGAATATCATCATTTCTCACTCTGTCCATTCTTGTATATCCACAACATCCCCTCCAATAATCCATTTCCAAAGCCTTGAGCTTAGCTTCATACCTTTTATTCACCTCCCAAGTTTCTGCACCGTATGTTCCAATGGTTTCAATGACTGTGCTGTAAATGCGAATCTTATTTTTCTTTGTTATTTTTCCATTCCATAGGACACTGTTCAACTGCCTTATTATTTATTGCTTTATTATATATTTATATTTATTTCTTATATTTATTGCTTATTATAACTGCCTTATTAATTATTGTTATTTATTTAAAAAGAGACACCAAAATTGTACATTACTTTTACAACTTTTTCCAATTCAATTAACGCGATACTTTGACTTGTTTGATAAACCAATTTTTGAATGTCTGAATTTATTTATGTAACACACAACAACGATGTAATTTTCCAGTGTCCAACCATTTCTTGATTTGGGTTTCAAATTCGCCATTACACTGTATTACCGCTACGTTGTAAAGGAAATTTACTCTTACTCATTTCATAAATGAAGCTCACTCATATTAGAATGAATTCAAGTTTAGAACTTTTGGGCAAATCAGGAAAGAATACTATTTAAAAGCATGTAAGAATTATAAAAATCCGTTCGAATTATAAAAATAACTCAGTATTTATGAGTTATAGAATTTCCGTTTAAAATAGATTGGAAGCGAATTTGCGTTTTGAATATATAAATATACCACAACAATAATACCAGTGCGACATTAAATAAATAAAATTTATTTATGTTGCGTCTAAGATTAAAAATCTTACAACATATTTTGTATTTTCATTAAAGGACAAGATGTTTCGTAAGAATAGTTAGTCTAATTATGTTGCATTTACTTTCATTTACAGTTGACTCCGCGAAATGCTTAAAGAAAGTAATCCGTGTTATCATAATCTCATATTTACCGATATAAATTATAAACATAATCTTTTATAAAGTTCGTTATTACAACATAGTGTATGCCTTGACCTTATTGTTGTTGTTATGATTATTTCAACCATTTCAATTGACATTTAAAGAAGAAAAAAATCAGTTCATAGAATAGTAGTTGCAAATTAAAGTGTTTGTAACCTATGTACTTGAATAGTTTTCAACTCATTTTTTA
The DNA here is from genome assembly GCA_035578175.1 of Catonia carolina. Taxonomy (NCBI): domain Eukaryota; kingdom Metazoa; phylum Arthropoda; class Insecta; order Hemiptera; family Achilidae; genus Catonia; species Catonia carolina. The sequence goes on along the minus strand of JAQMRL010000003.1, from coordinate 74,330,909 downwards.
ACAAGAGATTTAAACTTTAACTTTTATTAAAGTACGTTTGTATGTTGCTTTTTATATTTTCACACACGATTTGTCTACAGTATAGATTAAAAAATTTTCTATACTCGGATTTCAGTTGAGAGTTACCGTTTTATAACAACTTGAGCTGCCCATAACAGACAGGTGGAGTGTCAAATTATTTACACTCAATCTGTTCGTTGCAGGACTAAAATAAATAGTTCTGTTTCTTATCACATTGTCAGCCAATTAAATGACTGAATCATTTAAGAACAGTAGAGGTAGAGGTATAAAAGACACTAATCAGAGTTATCTCCTCTGAAAGTAATGGATTTCATTATACAGCCAGACCCTGTGGTGAATGAAGTGAAGGTGTCATTTGCAGAGTGGAAAATATGTGCTTTTCAGAGGGCCCGGCATGCTGATAAGCTTACTTTTCCATTCAGTGAGGAAGGCATTGGTAAACCACCTCACTCCTCGTTTTACTTAGTAAAACCTCTAGAGGTTCAAACCAGCTTTTCGGCTGATGACCTAAACAACAACAACAACTTGAAGACAAAAAATAATTGTTTTGGAATGATGTCTGTGTATATTTTTGTTTTGGAGCCAAAATTTTTTCTTCTTTTCCTGTTTATTTGTACTCCAAGTTTCGGAGGTGTATAAAACCATCCTTTCGTTCTCTCTGAATCCTGAAAACCTCTTATCATACTCCATTCCGCCCCTCATCTAGATCCCAAAACCTCGATTCGGTGGCTCATAAGTTGTTTTCTGTTGGATTCGGTGGCTTTTTTCCTTCTGGGCGGACCTCCATAAATTGTTTATGCTTTCTGTTCTCACCCATTCTATCTGCATGATCAAACCATTTCAGTGACTCCTCAATCAGCTGTTCAGTTGTTTTTTTCACACCTTATTGCGAGTCTTTTGGTTTTATTTTTACTTTCTCTTGCCTATATGAATATATAGGAAAGAAAGTATTGTTTTCATGTCGATTTTTCGAAATCGAGTTTTCACCGGATCTATACGTTTTCAGACCCCCTGAACCCAAAAAACATGCTTTTAGCGATTGGTCTGTGTGTGTGTGTGTGTGTGTCTGTGTGTGAACAGAATATCTCAAGAACGGAACATCGTACGAACTTGAAACTTAAAACTTAAGTTACATACCACTACCGGACCCGACACGAACATTTTCATCAAAATCGGTCAACCGGAAGTAGTAGTTTATTCGTGTAATTATTCACTTTTTTGTGATTTTCTCAAAAACTGGTCCTACGTTTTTTTTTAAAATCGCCTATTTTACTCAATTTTTTATTCTATACAAGATAGGGTAGGCGCCATGTTTGCTGAAATTCTCGGTGAGGCTGTTTTCACGTAAAAACGTTGTTTTTTTAAGATTACGGCTTTAATATGCATTTTAGCGCAAAAATTTATATAACAAAAGTTGTAGAGAATTTAAAATTCTACAACTTGTATTTCAAACATTTTTTTGTATAACGCTTAGTTTAGCAGTAATTAGCTATTTTCTGATTTTTTTCTCACGAAAACGTGTGAAAAATCGATTTTTTTAAGATTTCGGCTTTAGTACGCATTTTACGACAAAAGTGTATATAATCAAATTTATAGAAAGTTAAAAGATCTACAACTTTTATTTAAAGCATTTTTCTCTACAGAGCCTAGTTTAGCGTGAAAGAGTGATTTCCCGTATTTTTAAGCCAAACTGAGTTCGATTTTCATTTTGCGTCTTTCACTCATGATTAAAATAAGGTTATGTTTTTGAGGTTAGTGTTTTGTTTATTTCTAATGTTTTATTACTAATGTTAGGTTATATTGATAATTATTTGCATTGGCAAGAGAAAGTTGTGTGAGTGTTTCACACCAGATTTTTAATTTTATTAAGAGACTAGCCATCTTCTTGACCGCTGCATTTCACGACAAAATAATCTTAAGGGGACCGTAACTGCCTATATAACAATATGCTAAGTTTTTGCAACTTTTCACAAAAACTATAAAAATTAGAAACTAATTGGTTTTTTAAAATTAACTTCAGACTTTTATTTAGTTCCGCACGGGAACTTATTTTTGAATAAAGTATTAAAAATTGTTTATTAATTTTTATAAAAAGTACAACTAATTCGTAGAAAAAATAAATCGTAAAATATTTTCTATACACAATACTTGAATAATCTTACGTGCGGAACTAGCCCAAAATGAGTAAAATGAGTCCTAAAAATTTCATATTGATTTTTTTAACCGTTCCTGAGAAAACTTGCATAAACTTTCAAAAATCATAATTTTTCGCCAACTGACAGTAAACAGTAACTTATACCTTTTTAATAACGTCCAGAGCTGTAACATGGTTGGTTTGAATCCTCTTCTTGAAGATATAAATCTTCAAGCTTTTTTACTTTCTCTTGCCTATATGAATATATAGAAAGGAAAGTATTGTTTTCATGTCGATTTTTCGAAATCGAGTTTTCACCGGATCTATACGTTTTCAGACCCCCTGAACCCAAAAAACATGTTTTTAGCGATTGGTGTGTGTGTGTGTGTGTGTGTGTGTGTGTGTGTGTGTGTGTGTGTGTGTGCGTGCGCGCGTGTGTGCGTGCGTGTGTGTGTGTATGTGTGTGTGTGTGCGTGTGTGTGTGTGTGAACAGAATATCTCAAGAACGGAACATCGTACGAACTTGAAACTTAAGTTACATATCACTACCGGACCCGACACGAACATTTTCATCAAAATCGGTCAACCGGAAGTAGTAGTTTATTCGTATAATTTTTCACTTTTTTGCGATTTTCTCAAAAACTAGTCCTACGATTTTTTTTAAAATCAACTGGTTTACTACATTTTTTATGCTCTACAATATAGGGTAGGCGCCATGTTTGCTGAAATTCTGCTTGAGGCTGTTTTTACGTAAAAACATTTTCTTTTTAAGATTGCGGCTTTAATATGCATTTTAGCGCAAAACGTTATATAATAAAAGTTGTAGAGAATGTAAAATTCTACAACTTTTATTTCAAACATTTTTTTGTATAACGCTTAGTTTAGCGGTAATTTGCGATTTTCTGTTTTTTTTTCTCACGAAAACGTGAGAAAAATCGATTTTTTTAACATTTCGGTCTTAGTATGCATTTTACGACAAAAGTGTATATAATTAAATTTATAGAAAATTAAAAGATCTACAACTTTTGTTTAGTGCATTTTTCTCTACATAGCCTAGTTTAGCGTGAAAGCGTGATTTTCTGTATTTTTAAGCCAAACTGAGGTTGATTTTCATTTTGCGTCTTTCACTCATGATTAAAATTAGGTTATGTTTATTGAGGTTAGTTTTTTGTTTATTTCTAATGTTTTATTACTAATATTAGGTTTATTATTAATTATTTATATTGGCAAGAGAAAGTTGTGTGAGTGTTTCACACCAGATTTTTATTTTTAAACTCATCTCCCGTATTTGTTTTTCACATTCAGACATTTTTCTTTTAGCACCTTCTATTCGTCGTGAATCCAGTCGTTACATTGCACGAAGCATGTTCTTTCCAGGTTTCAGACCTAGTTCTTCGTACAATGATATAATATTTATATTCGTAAGAATTGCACCACCAACATAAATCCGGTGAAAACTCGATTTCGAAAAATCGAAATGAAAACAATACTTTCCTTCCTATATATTCATATAGGCAAGAGAAAGTAAAAATAGTATATAGATAGATTTGTGAAGTTTAGTAATTTGGTTATTGTAAGCCGACGTCTGGTGTATTGGTATTAGTAGTGTTACAGGTAGGCTCCTTCTATCAGTTCGTTATCCAGTGAAGGCCACATCGTGTTCGGTCATAAGAGAACGTCCAGTTGTCACGTTGACACAATTTATACTTTCTCAAGACTACGCAGACTTCAAGAATAGAGTGTACCACTTGACAAATACAACGATTTGACATTTTAGGGGTGCATTTATACGGTAAGGGCTCGGCAGGGAAGTTTTCATTTTCTATGCCTAAAAATCAATAAAACCTTGAATCTACAAATGTGTTTGCTGAAAATTTCCAGATTTTTTCAGAAAATTATAATTTAATCCAGAACAAAAATATTTTTCCAAAAAAATCGAGTTTAGACCTACCCCTGATAAATATAACGTTTTGACATTTTTTGGTCACATTTTTAAGGAAAGGACTCGTAATCGACTCGAAATCTCCGCGGAGACTTTTTTTATTTATGCCCAAAAATCTATAAAACCTCGAATCTACGAATGTGTCAGATGAAAATTTCCAGATTTTTCAAAATTGTATAATCGTAACAAAAAGAAGGATCTGATATTTTTTGGTAGCATTTTACGATAAGGATTAATAATATAGGCTCTGCAGAGACATTTCTTTTTTTATGCCCAAAAATCTATAAAACCTCAAATCTACGAATGTGACACGATGAAAATGTCCGGTTTTTTAAAATGGTATAATTTAATCCAGAACACTAGATTAGATATTTTTTGGTAGCATTTTTACGATAAGGTTTCGAGATATGGGTTAAGCAGGGAAGTGTTCGTTTTCTATGCCTAAAAATCGATAAAACCTCAAATCTACGTTGTGTCAAGTGAAAATTTCCAAATTTTCAAAATGGTATAATTAAATCCGGAACAAATAGATCTGATATTTTTTGGCTGCATTTTTACGGTAAGGTTTCGAAATACGTGTTCGGTAGAGAAGTTTTCGTTTTCTATACCCAAAAATCTACAAACCTCGAATCTACGAATGTGTCAGTTGAAAATATCCAGATTTATTTTTTAGAATAGGAAATTTTATCCGGAACAAAAAGGTTTTTTACAATAAAAGTTGCGTCTTAAAATCGAGGAAATACGGTATATGCATAACAATCGAACCTAAAAAAAAAACAATCTGGTGTGAAACACTCACACAACTTTCTCTTGCCAATGCAAATAATTAATAATAAACCTAACATTAGTAATAAAACATTAGAAATAAACAAAACACTAACCTCAAAAACATAACCTTATTTTAATCATGAGTGAATGACGCAAATGGAAATCGTACTCAGTTTGGCTTAAAAAAACGGAAAATCACACTTTCACGCTAAACTAGGCTCTGTAGAGACCAATTCTTTAAATAAAAGTTGTAGATCTTTTAATTTCCTATAAATTTTATTATATACACTTTAGTCGTAAAATGCGTACTAAAGCCGAAATTTAAAAAAAATCGATTTTTCACACGTTTTCGTGAGAAAAATATCAGAAAATCGCTAATTACCGCTAAACTAAGCGCTATACAAAAAAATGTTTTAAATACAAGTTGTAGAATTTTAAATTCTCTACAACTTTTGTTACATAAATTTTTGCGCTAAAATGCATATTAAAGCCGTAATCTTAAAAAAACAACGTTTTTACGTGAAAACAGCCTCAACAAGAATTTCAGCAAACATGGCGCCTACCCTATCTTGTAGAGAATAAAAAATTGAATAAACCAGGCGATTTTAAAAAAAATCGTAGGACCAGTTTTTGAGAAAAACGAAAAAAGTGAAAAATTACACGAATAAACTACTACTTCCGGTTGACCGATTTTGATGAAAATGTTCGTGTCGGGTCCGGTAGTGGTATGTAACTTAAGTTTCAAGTTTCAAGTTCGTACGATGTTCCGTTCTTGATATATTCTGTTCACACACAGACCAATCGCTAAAAACATGTTTTTTGGGTTCAGGGGGTCTGAAAACATAGATCCGGTGAAAACTCGATTTCGAAAAATTGACATGAAAACAATACTTTCCTTCCTATATATTCATATAAGCAAGAGAAAGTAAAAAAACCTGGAGATTACTCTGACCAACTTTAGTTATCGGAAAATCTTAACATTAAGTGAGAAAATCCTGAAAGGTTTTTCCGATATTATCCGTAGTATTTTTCCGATGAATCTGATAGAATATTTAAAAGGAAACCGGTTGAGAGTAAGAGTAATGAATTATTAATGAAACGAAGTTAAACGACCTATAATGAAGAAAATTAAAAAGAGCAAAAATAAAGGTGGACCAGACCAGTCTAGTACTACAACCACTTGTACTCAAAGTATTGGAAATAGATTATGACGTCAATGAGCAAACGGTATTATTATTATTATTATCATAACAAGAGTTTCATTGATGAATGAATAATTTTCAAACCGAGAAACTGGTCTAAAGAAACAACATTTTTACAATTGCTCTAGTAATACCACGTGTTATCACCACAGAATAAAGATAATACAAAAACTAAACAAAAAAATCTGGTGTGAAACACTCAAACAACTTTCTTTTGCCAATGCAAATAATGACCAATATAACCTAAATTTAGTAATAAACCATTAGATATAAACTAACCTTAAAAATCTGGTGTGAAACACTCACACAACTTTCTCTTGCCAATGCAAATAAAGAACAATATAACCAAACATTATTAATAAAACATTAGAAATAAACAAAAAACTAACCTCAATAAACATAACCTAATTTTAATCATATACGAAAGACGCAAAATGAAAAACAACCTCAGTTTAGCTTTAAAATACGGAAAATCGCTCTTTCACGCTAAACTAGGCTCTGTACAAAAAAATGCTCTAAAGAAAAGTTGTACATCTTTTAATTTCCTATAAATTTGATTATACACTTGTCGTAAAATGTATACTAAGGCCGAAATCTTAAAAAAATCGATTTTCTCACGTTTTCCTGAGAAAAAATCAGAAAATTGCTAATTACCGCTAAACTAAGTGTTATGAAAAAAATGTTTGAAATAAAAGTTGTAGGATTTTTAATTCTCTACAACTTTAATTATATACTACATTTTTGCGCTAAAATGCATATTAAAGTCGCAATCTTAAAACAAAAGTTTTTTTACGTGAAAAAGACCTCACCAAGAATTTCAGCAAACATGGCGCCTACCCTATCTTTTAGAGCATAGAAAATTTAGTAAACCAGGTGATTTTTAAAAAAATCGTAGGACCAGTTTTTGAGAAAATCGTAAAAAAGTGAAAAATTACACGAATAAACTACTATTTCCGGTTGACCGATTTTGATGAAAATGTTCGTGTTGGGTCAGATAGTGGTATGTAACTTAAGTTTCAAGTTTCAAGTTCGTACGATGTTCCGTTCTTCAGATATTTTGTACACACACACACACACACACACACACACACACACAGACCAATCGCTAAAAACATGTTTTTTGGGTTCTGGAGGTCTGAAAACGTGCAGATCCGGTGAAAACTCGATTTCGAAAAATCGACATGAAAGCAATACTTTCCTTCCTATATATTCATATAGGCAAGAGAAAGTAAAACTAACAGAAGATAATTATAATTATTCCACCAGATCATCTGTTTGATTACCACAATTCAGTAAAAAAAAAAAAAAAATACAAGTGGAATGAATATTACGTCATATCATTTCACCGGAGCTATTTCAAGGTGAAAGTTAGGGATAACCAAACCGTTAAAACACATATTTTATTATTACACAAATATTGTAGTACGGGTTTTTAAACCGTGTACAACATTTAAACCGATTTCATAATCCATGTAATATGTAACTGCGAACGCCCTACTCATTCAGTGACTCGCTCATCACTAATCCTCCAACTTCAAGCCCAGTAGGCCGAGTACATACCAAAAGCAACCGGTGATAGCAACGCAACAGCAACTCAACTCGGTCAACTGTAGGTTTACACCGCGTGTACATACAAAAGAAACCCAAATTGACTAGTTGTCCAGTCACTTGTACCGATGTCTTCGTCCGAGGAGGAGGCAGTTCTTCTATATGTGCTTAGAAAAAAGAAGAAAACCTTACATAGACGATTTAGTGTGCATCCATATAATGACAGCAATGAATAATGGTGCAAACTTAATATTTTCTAGTTGTTCAGCAGGCATATTTACGTACGGTCTACACTTCCCAAGAGCAACTGCGCAACTGTCAACCCGAGTTTACAGCATGTCGTGACTTGAGTTGCCTGCGTTGCTCAGTCAAGTGACCGTTGAATCACCATCGCATCACAGTCGCTTTGGTATACACAGGCCCATTAAACTGCGTGTGTTATTCATAGGCAACTCAAGTTGCCGTTGCGTTGCAAACACCGGTTGCTTTTGGTATGTACTCGGCCTTACTGATACATCTTAGTAGCCCATTACGTTAACTTTCCATCTTTCATTTACCTGATAATCCCGCCACACGCCTTAACCCTTTATAGGGGAGTATTGCGGGGAAATATATGCATGTTGTAAAATGTTAAATTTTGTTTTATAGGGACTCATCTGCCCATAACAGACAGGTAGAGTGTCAAATTATTTACACTCAATCCTTTCGTTGCAGGGCTAAAATAAATAGTTCTGTTTCTTATCACATGGTCAGCCAATTAAATGACTGAATCATTTAAGAACAGAAGAGGTAGAGGTGTAAAAGACACTAATCAGAGTTATCTCGTCTGAAAGTAATGGATTTCATTATACAGCCAGACCCTGCGGTGAATGAAGTGAAAGTGTCATTTGCAGAGTGGAAAATATATGCTTTTCGGAGGCCCTGGCATGCTGATAAGTGTACTTTTCCACTCAGTGAGGAAGGCAATGGTAAACCACTTCACTCCTCGATTTACTTAGTAAAACCTCTACAGGTTCAAACCAGCCTTTCGGCTGATGACCTAAACAACAACACAGGGACTTATCTGCCCATAACAGACAGGTGGAGTATCAAATAATTACACTCAATCTGTTAGTTGCAGGGCTAAAATAAATAGTTCTGTTTCTTATCACATGGTCAGCCAATTAAATGATCATTTAAGAACAGAAGAGGTAGAGGTGTAAACGACACTAGTCTGAGTTATCTCCTCTGAAAGTAACGAATTTCACTATACAGCCAGACCCTGTGGTGAATGAAGTGAATGTGTCATTTGCAGACTGGAAAATATGTGCTTTTCCGAGGGCCTGGCATGCTGTTAAGCGTACTTTTCCACTCAGTGAGTTGTGGCAATGGTAAACCACCTCACTCCTCGTTTTACTTAGTAAAACCTCTACAGGTGTAATATAAGACACTTACACACGAAAAACCACACATACGTAAATTCACATGACAAACTAAATACGTTCATGCATAACATAAACATACAGATTCATACACTCAATATAAACACCAGATGATTTACCACCTTCAGATGTGAAAGACAAGAATAATAATACCAAAATTATTTAAAGGAAAATAAAAAGAACATTTTATTTTCTGAAATTAAAATGGATTGTTACCTCATTCTATTTTAAAAATCTTAACGAGAGAGGTACAGATTTACATTTTTTAAAATAGAAAACATTTTTTTAAATCATTAACAACTTTATTGAGAAATAAAAAAAAAATAATTTTAGAGGATTGGTTTGAATAAGATTTTCAAGGACTTTTAATACATTTTAAAGGATTTTAAAAAATTTTAATAATTTTAAGAATTTATAATATTTACCAAACATTTTAATAAAGAACCTTGAATTGTTGAAGAAATCAAAAAAATAATTTAAATATTTTTTTCTTCTTACGAACTTCTGGGACAAAAATGGTGCCGTGACCAGGATACCACATAAGAAATTTCAATAAATAAATTTAATAAAATAATATTTGGGAAATTAAAATAATAAACAAAAAGGATAAACTAGTGGAAAAATTTCATCAACCGAAAATAATCAAACAAGGATAACAAAAGTAATCGAAGGCAGGAAGAAAATAAGAAGAAAGATCAAAAATAAAACAACGAATCTTCTAAAATTTATAAAAGCTAAATCATAAACAAATCACATCTGACAGGTATACTGACTCCGACTGGTAAGTCATCTGTTTCACATAAATAAATTATCACAATCAACGAACAAAACAAAAAATAAACATGGAGGAACAAGTAGGACAGATTCTTGAAACTAATAAACTAGACGAAACAAACATTAACTTCCAACTTAGGATACGGAAAAGTACGACAACAGGAAATATAAGACAAAAACGACAAAGACTACAAAAACTTTTAGAGAACGGGCGACAAATTAACTTAGATACATTACATAGATTTGATTTTGACAAACAACTGACAGAGTGTCAAAACTATTTTGCAAAGTTAAGAAATACCGAAAATTTAAATGAATTAGAAAAATATAATGCTAAAATCTTTGATGATAGGCTTAACAAAATTTTAACATTTATATTGCCCAACAAACCAGATAAAGTTGTAGGTTTTCAGAATTTAAAAGAAAGGTTTGATGTTTGGAAAGCAAATGAAGGGCATAATATTGAAGTTAGACATAATTGTGAACAAAATCTAAATCCTGAAAGGGCACATTTGGAGGATAACTTCTTGCCTGATCAAAGGCAAGAAATTCCTAATTGTGATCAAATTAACTTTGCACCTTATCCAGAAATATTAAACTCCGTTCTTCGAAATGAAGTCCCTGACATTTGCATACCGAATGCAGTAGGTAACAATAATCCCTTATGCTTCCAACGTGAGTTAAATTTCAATTGGACAAAAATTGCAAATCCAATTGAACAAGAGTTAAAACAATTAACTATTACTGATGGACGGGACATTGATACATTAGTAAGAAACATTAAAATTATCAAACAGATACAGAAACGTTATGCAGTTGATTTACCTCTGGTTTTGTTAACTCCGTTTATGACTGGTTTCACAGAACAAATTTTTGAAAACTCCATTAGGAATAATCATAATTTTGATCAGTTTCATCATAATTTAGTAAATAAATTAATTACACCCAAAATGAAAGAAATCTTAAAATTAAAATTGTTATACCGAAATCAGTCACAATCGGAAACTCTCGCGGAATACATGAAGGAAATTTTAGAGAATCATGATGTATTGAGACTAAATTTAACAGAAGGTGAGTTAATTAATGTAATTTTAACAGGTTTAAATGAAATATATGCCACGCACATAGGTATAATTGGTAAACCCAATAATTTACAAGATTTCAAAGAGCTAGATGCTTAAGTTTACGAAAGAGTTTATGCCAGAACGCTTAATGATCTTGGTTTAACAAACATGAATAATACAGGCACCCTAAATACAATAAATAACACAGTATCTATTCAAGGTAAACAAAATACATTAAAAGATACAACATTTAATAACATCAGATCACAAACATCATCCACAACACTGAAGTGTTTTTATTGTAATAAATTAGGTCACATTAAAAGAAACTGTAAACTTTGGCGACAAAAAGGAAATAACCATGTTTCAAAAAACTGAATGAATACAAATACAGACAACATAAACATATGGTACGTATTTGTAAAAATAATGTAAATAAACATTTAAAGATAGGTGAACAAAGCTTAAACTATAACTACACTTTGAAAGCCTTAACAATAAAAATTAAAAATGATACATTTAATGCTCTTATTGATTCCGGTTCAACACATAACATTATTAATCAAAAAATGTATAAACTTTTAAAAAATAATAAAGCGGTCATAAATGAGGAAAACTTTAACGCCATTTGTCTTACAGCTGATAAGTTTCCTTTAGAAATTAATAAACAGGTCTGGGTTAAAATTAATTTTAAGGTTTTAACAAAAATTCACCATAATATTATACTAGGAATGCATTTTTTACAAACAACACGTGCGATATTCAATGCAACAAAGTCAATAATAACTTTTGAATGGTTAAAAGATCAAAAAATTCATCTAACAAATGCATACCCAGAGCAGATTAATAATGTAGAACAATCTGAGTATATTAAAAATAAAATTACTAATTTATGTAAAGAATTTCCGGATGTACTCACTACTAAATTAGGGTGTACTGATGTATTGACGTATGATATTAAACTTAAAAATAATGAAATTATAAAATCGAGACCCTATCCATTAAATCCAATAAAAACACTTCAAATGAAACATCAAATTGATAAATTATTAAAAGACAAGGTGATAAGAGAGAGTGTTTCACCTTATTCATCTCCGGCGTTTCTAATTCCAAAACCAAATGGTACGAGTCGTTTGGTCGTGGACTATCGTTCAGTCAACTTGGTAATTGACTCCGAGGCACAACCTTTACCTAACATAAATCATGCTTTTCAATGGTTTTCAGGTGCGCGATGGTTTAGCACATTAGATTTAGCCCAAGCGTACCATCAAATACCTTTGACAGAAAAATCTCGTCAAATCACCGCATTTTGTACTCCGGATGGCTTATATGAGTACGAAAGATTACCTTTCGGTTTATCAACTGGGGCGCAAGTTCTAACACGTCTTATGAATACCATATTCAAGAACGTTAAATATAAATTTGTATTTAATTATATGGATGATATATTAATATATTCTAAAAGTTTTCCAGAACACATGAAACACATTAGAATAGTATTGTTGATTCTACGAAAAGCTGGCATTACCGTTAACCCTGATAAAGTGTGTAACCCTTTTTGTTTCGAGCGGTACAAAACGATCGCTACAAAACAAAATTGGCATAGGGATACAAGAAAAACTCCAACAGGAGAGACTGCGGTGATGTGACGGTAAAAAAAACAAAAAATAAATTAGTAAATGGATTTAATTAAATATTAAATTTATAGAAAAAACTTAATGGATACGATTACATTTGTTTAGAGTAAACGCAGAAAAGTTACACAGGTGATTGAATGTAAATTAGCATAGATAGCCAAAATTTATAAAAAGAGCTCAAAAGGATTGGCATGCCATTCTACTGGATCCAGTTTAAAAAAAATTTAAATTTATAAGAAAAGATTAATAATTAATAATAATAATCATTATTAATAAAATAAAACAAATAAATTGATATTTAATCATAATAGGTCATTTAAATGGCGGATAATATTTTAAAAAAAAATTTAATTTAATTAAAGAGCATAACTAGTATAGCTTTAAGAGATTATAACAATTAATTTAAAAAAAATTTATAAGAAGACAACAGAAAAACGTTTAACCACAGCAGGTTAGACAAGAGCAAAGTTCACAATTTTCATTTTTAAAAATTTTAGAACTTGTTTTTCACAAATTATGTTTTACCAAAATAAAAGTAAGTTGATAGTATTACGCAGCATAATTTAACAAAATTAATTAAATTTTTAGAAAATCATTTACATAACAAATTACAAAATAATTAAGGATTTTAAGTATATTTAATAGTATAAAAATAATGGAAGCTTCATAAGTAGATTTTAAAATTTTTTAAGACGAGTAGAAGCATTCCTTCCAGAAAGAGTATCGGGTGACGTAGGAAAATTCAGACATGTTAACGTTCGCCCAAACTTGATTAGATTCATCCCAAATTGGGTCTTAAATGCATCCTAAACTTGGTTAAAATTGCTCCCTGAACTTGGTCTTAATTGCACCCTGAACTAGGTCTTAAAATGCTCCTTGACTTGGTCATAAATGCTCCCTACACTTGGTCATAAATGCTCCCTACACTTGGTCCCTGCAAAGAGCAGAAAAAAAACCAAGACTAAGAAAAATGAGGGCAACCGCAAAACACAAAAATAAAAAGGTAGCTAAAGCCCACCGGCACAACAAGAGAAAATGTTAAAAAAAATATAACAGTGCGCTTTAAGGAAAGCTTTAAATTTAAATTTAAAATTTAAATCACCCAAAGGGTTTACAAAATTTACAAATTATAAAATAAATCATTCTCGGCTACAATGGGTTTTAACTACAAAAATAAAAGTGATGAACTTACCGATACACGGGAAAGCAAAATGGTCAAGCAAAAACCAGGCGACATAACGCACCCCGAAAAAACTCAAAAAGAAATACGGCATAAGTAACCAGAGAACACGTCCGATGTCATGACCATTTGCTGTAAGAAGAGCGAGACACGCCAAAATTACCCAAAAGGAAACCACGGGCCTGACGTCACCGCCCCCCCTTCCAACAAGGGAAACAAGAAAGGGAAACATGAAACGGCAGAAAAAGCAGATGACAGCGAACGGTAAGCTAAGGCCTAAAAGAGAAAACAATTGAGAGATAACTAATTTGATAGTTAATTAGTAGATAACGAAAATTGAAACTATTAGAACAATGCAAGGAAATTAATTTAAAAATTAAAATTTGTAACATTGAAAAATAAATGTTACAAGTGACATTAGCAGTGAACGAAATACCATTCCTTGGACACACATTATCATACAAAGGAGTCTCTATAGATTCAACTAGGACACAAAAAATATTGGAGTATCCTGAACCCAAGTCAGTGAAACAAGTACATCGGTACTGTGGTATGATTAATTATTTTTCAAAATTTATTAAAAATTATGCTGATAGAATCGAACCGCTAAATAAATTACGTCGTAAAAATACTCAGTTTATCTGGGGAGACTCACAAAAAACAGCGTTTGAAGATCTTAAACAAGCAATTGCTAATCCCCCGGTACTAGCCATACCAGACTTTTCCAAAAATTTTATTTTACAAACAGATGCATCAGATACAGGTCTAGGAGCCGTACTGCTTCAAGAACAAGAAGGGTCTAGACGACCCATAGCGTACGCTTCCAAAACATTGACAGAGGCAGAAAGGAAGTTTTCTGCATATGAGCGAGAGTGTCTTGCAGTTGTTTTTGCAACGGATCGTTTTAGGACCTATTTGGCACATCGTGAATTCCTTTTAGAAACCGATAATCAAGCTTTAGCCTGGCTTCTTTCCAGACCTAAACAGTTAGGTAGATTAGCTAGGTGGTTACTCCGATTATCTGTCTTTAAATTCAAAATTAATCACATCCGTGGTTCCGATAATAATGTTGCTGATGCGTTATCGAGGATGTATAGTTCTAATAGTAAAAACAACGTACAAGGTATATCTTATATCAATGCTTTATTATCGCAGTTTCCTCTATTTTTTACCGATATACGGAAACATCAAGAACAAGATACCTTTATCCTTAAACAAAAACAGAAGATGGATAACAAATTTTGTTTATCAAAAGGAGTGCTATGTTTAAAAGACAAAAACAATAATCCGGTCAAAATTGTTCTCCCCAATTCTTTAAAGGACTTAGTGTTTAAATATTTCCATCATTCTGAAATAGGTGGACACTTAGGTGTTGCTAAAACTATCCACAAAATAACAAGACATTTTTATTGGCAAGATATATATAAAGAGATTCCTTTCAAAGTGAATGCTTGTGCAACTTGCCAACGAAGCAAACCTGGAATGAATTACAAATGGGGAAATCTTAGTTCTACAGTTCCAACAACACCATTTGATACACTGTTTATTGATACAGTAGGTAGTCTACCAAAAACTAACCAAGGATACAAATATATACTAGTGGTGGTAGACAGTTTTTCAAAATTCACATGGTTAGCTCCATTACAAAATACCAATACGTCGTCCATTATATATTCATATAGGCAAGAGAAAGTAAAACTAACAGAAGATAATTATAATTATTCCACCAGATCATCTGTTTGATTACCACAATTCAGTAAAAAAAAAAAAAATACAAGTGGAATAAATAATACGTCATATCATTTCACCGGAGCTATTTCAAGGTGAAAGTTAGGGATAACCAAACCGTTAAAACACATATTTTATTATTACACAAATATTGTAGTACGGGTTTTTAAACCGTGTACAACATTTAAACCGATTTCATAATCCATGTAATATGTAACTGCGAACGCCCTACTCATTCAGTGACTCGCTCATCACTAATCCTCCAACTTCAAGCCCAGTAGGCCGAGTACATACCAAAAGCAACCGGTGATAGCAACGCAACAGCAACTCAACTCGGTCAACTGTAGGTTTACACCGCGTGTACATACAAAAGAAACCCAAATTGACTAGTTGTCCAGTCACTTGTACCGATGTCTTCGTCCGAGGAGGAGGCAGTTCTTCTATATGTGCTTAGAAAAAAGAAGAAAACCTTACATAGACGATTTAGTGTGCATCCATATAATGACAGCAATGAATAATGGTGCAAACTTAATATTTTCTAGTTGTTCAGCAGGCATATTTACGTACGGTCTACACTTCCCAAGAGCAACTGCGCAACTGTCAACCCGAGTTTACAGCATGTCGTGACTTGAGTTGCCTGCGTTGCTCAGTCAAGTGACCGTTGAATCACCATCGCATCACAGTCGCTTTGGTATACACAGGCCCATTAAACTGCGTGTGTTATTCATAGGCAACTCAAGTTGCCGTTGCGTTGCAAACACCGGTTGCTTTTGGTATGTACTCGGCCTTACTGATACATCTTAGTAGCCCATTACGTTAACTTTCCATCTTTCATTTACCTGATAATCCCGCCACACGCCTTAACCCTTTATAGGGGAGTATTGCGGGGAAATATATGCATGTTGTAAAATGTTAAATTTTGTTTTATAGGGACTCATCTGCCCATAACAGACAGGTGGAGTGTCAAATTATTTACACTCAATCCTTTCGTTACAGGGCTAAAATAAATAGTTCTGTTTCTTATCACATGGTCAGCCAATTAAATGACTGAATAATTTAAGAACAGAAGAGGTAGAGGTGTAAAAGACACTAATCAGAGTTATCTCGTCTGAAAGTAATGGATTTCATTATACAGCCAGACCCTGCGGTGAATGAAGTGAAAGTGTCATTTGCAGAGTGGAAAATATATGCTTTTCGGAGGCCCTGGCATGCTGATAAGTGTACTTTTCCACTCAGTGAGGAAGGCAATGGTAAACCACTTCACTCCTCGATTTACTTAGTAAAACCTCTACAGGTTCAAACCAGCCTTTCGGCTGATGACCTAAACAACAACACAGGGACTTATCTGCCCATAACAGACAGGTGGAGTATCAAATAATTACACTCAATCTGTTAGTTGCAGGGCTAAAATAAATAGTTCTGTTTCTTATCACATGGTCAGCCAATTAAATGATCATTTAAGAACAGAAGAGGTAGAGGTGTAAACGACACTAGTCTGAGTTATCTCCTCTGAAAGTAACGAATTTCACTATACAGCCAGACCCTGTGGTGAATGAAGTGAATGTGTCATTTGCAGACTGGAAAATATGTGCTTTTCCGAGGGCCTGGCATGCTGTTAAGCGTACTTTTCCACTCAGTGAGTTGTGGCAATGGTAAACCACCTCACTCCTCGTTTTACTTAGTAAAACCTCTACAGGTGTAATATAAGACACTTACACACGAAAAACCACACATACGTAAATTCACATGACAAACTAAATACGTTCATGCATAACATAAACATACAGATTCATACACTCAATATAAACACCAGATGATTTACCACCTTCAGATGTGAAAGACAAGAATAATAATACCAAAATTATTTAAAGGAAAATAAAAAGAACATTTTATTTTCTGAAATTAAAATAGATTGTTACCTCATTCTATTTTAAAAAACTTAACGAGAGGGGTACAGATTTACATTTTTTAAAATAGAAAACATTTTTTTTAATCATTAACAACTTTATTGAGAAATAAAAAAAAAATAATTTTAGAGGATTGGTTTGAATAAGATTTTCAAGGACTTTTAATACATTTTAAAGGATTTTAAAAAATTTTAATAATTTTAATAATTTTAAGAATTTATAATATTTACCAAACATTTTAATAAAGAACCTTGAATTGTTGAAGAAATCAAAAAAATAATTTAAATATTTTTTTCTTATTACGAACTTCTGGGACACAGGTTCAAACCAGCCTTTTGGCTGATGACCTAAACAAAAACAGGGACTTATATAACGTATTTCTAGTACCAAAACAGTATGATTTTTTTATGTTAAGCCCTGGTAAGTATATTTACCAAGGAACGTTTTTTGAAATGGTAATCACATAATGTTTAGTGGTAAGAATGCTTATTAAAACAACTTGTAGTCCTATATAACAGAACAATGTGTAGAATAACTTATCTCAACTTTATATCAGCATAAATTATTCCTTTACCGGAAAAAAACTCGAATGTTAAGTGTTGTACCAAAAAAAAAAACAACGAAACAACGCGGTTCCGTACGCTGGAATGAATCCCCTTACCACATTCGTGTAACTCATAAAGCAAATGGTCGCTGCGCACTAATTGCAAAATGTGGATAGCCTACTTACCAGAGAACATCTATAAAATCATAAAATGCCAATAGGGTTTAAATGCATAGCTTATTCTTTAAAAAAAATCAATCTAATTGCCAGTAGTAAGTATAATTACCACAGACCTATAAAGGGTTAAAAGACGCTGGAGTAGAAACCTGTTAATGTAACAGAATACAAATTTTATCCCCATAAAGGGCAGGTGGAGTGTTAAATTAATTGCACTCGATCTATTGATTCCAGGACTACAATAAATAGTTGTTTCTTATCACATTTGTTTTTGTCTTCAGTCTCTCGACTGGTTTGATGCAGTTCTCCAAGTTGTTCTATCTAGCGCAAGTCGTTTCATATCTCCATACCTGTAACACCCTATATCTTTTGTAATTTGCTTTATATATTCTAATCTTTGCCTCCCCCTACAATTTACTCCCTCAATATGACCCTCCATTATTGATATTTTGAAGTTCTCGAAGTTCTTGAAGTTCTCGAAGCTCTTGAAGACCTCTATATACTAAGTAAGCCTAACCAGAATCATACATGAAGGACTTTCCTCACGATGATTCTAGTAAGAGAGAAAAAGCTGTAGTTTACTGTTGTTTTCAGCTTTTTGGTTGGCAGACTGAGTGCCCCAAGCCACCGTCTGTCAGGGTGGAATGGGCAGCCCTTCCAGTTCCGTTCACCATGAGACGGTCATCGTGCTGATGAGCAGTCACATGGTTACTAACAGGCCACACAACGTGAATGTATGGATAGGACACTAGCCGGCCGGTTCCCTTAAGCCTTTTGTAAAAGGAATTAAGGGGTCTGCCAGGGTGGAATGGGCAGCCCTTCCAGTTCCGTTCACCATGAGACGGTCATCGTGCTGATGAGCAGTCACATGGTTACTAACAGGACACACAACGTGAATGTATGGATAGAGCACTAGCCGGCCGGTTCCCTTAAGCCTTTTGTAAAAGGATTAAGGGGTCTCCTTACAGTTGACGACAGAAGCCCTTTATAGCCCTCTTATCACATGGTCAGCCAATTACATGACTGAAGCATTTAAGAACAGAAGAGGTAAAGGTGTAAAAGACATTAATCAGAGTTAACTCCTCTGAGAGTAATGAATTTTGCTATTTAGCCAGACCCTGTGGTGAATGAAGTGAAGGTGTCATTTGCAGGTTGGAAAATGGGTGCTTTCCGAGGGCTTGGCACGCTGATAAGCATACTCTTTCAACTCAGTGAGGAAGCCAAAAGTAAACCACCTCACTCCTCGTTTTTACTTATTATAACCTCTAGAGGTTCAAACCAGCGTTTCGCTTGTTGACCTAAACAACACATACCAATTTTATTGTTAAATTTTATTTGTTAAATTATTGTTAAATTTATTTTATTTTATTTTAAATTTTATTGTTAGAAAGTGATTATAGTATAATAAAACTTAAAAATGTATTAAGACTATTCGTAGTAAATATATGTCACCACAGCCTACAGTGATCAAAATTCACTGGTTCCGATTTTATCACTGTAAACGGCATTTTACATCACGTAAACGTTGAAACAATACCAATGGATCATGACACACCCATTTAATTTGCTTTAAAATACTTACTGAATTTTTTTAGATGTGCTTTATATATAGAACAGAATAAAAAGGCGTTAATTTCACACAAAAAATAAATAATTTAATACAAATGCAGTATTCGATTAACATTGCATTGAAAAAACTTGATTTTAGATAAACACGTTTTTGAATGAACTAAAAAAACTTAAGTAGAATATGTATCTATACTTATACGCGATTAAGTAGCAAGTATGCAATGTATACAGCACGAGTAAAAAAAGTAGTTAAACAATGAAGTAAAATATTTAACGTATTTTATTACATACGATGATTTAACTTAACAATACAGGTGACTTAAAAATTAAATTACATGTTCTACCATTAAACTTCAATTTTAAGACAGTTTAAATCCGACTTGCAAAAATCTTGGTATAGGCCTACGTAGAAACAAATTACTACGCTACAAAATATTACACGTACTATGCGAATCAATTCGCAAGGGTCTGTTAATTTATAGCAATATTCAACTTTAAAACACATTTAAATATCAGGTTGGATTCCCGATCAAGCAATTTAACTTATGTCGTAACCTATACACAAATTAAAATTTAAAATTTAGTGCATTAATACGTAATAATTCATTACTACGTCCAAGGGCAGATACGAGTACACTTTTTGGAGAGGTTACAATAAGGTGCAGATTGCACAACGTGATGGTTACCAAGATCGAAAGGAATATGGAAAGACGAAAAATAAATTAAAAATTACGATTTTGTGTTTTTAATTGCACTTAATTCGATCGTGCATTAATCGACAATGAAAAAAAATCTGGTATGAAACACTCACACAACTTTCTCTTGCCAATGCAAATAATTAACAATAAACCTAACATTAGAAATAAACAAAAAACAAACCTCAATAAACATAACCTAATTTTAATCGTGAGTGAAAGACGCAATATGAAAATCAACCTCAGTTTGGCTTAAAAATACGGAAAATCACTCTTTCACACTAAACTATTCTCTGTAGAAAAAAATCTTTTAAATAAAGTTGTAGATCTTTTAATTTCCTATAAATTTGATTTTATACACTCTTGTAAAATGCATACTAAGGCCGAAATCTTAAAAAATCGATTTTTCACACGTTTTCGTGAGAAAAACAACAGAAAATCGCTAATTACCACTAAACTAAGAGTTGTACAAAAAATATTTGAAATAAAAGTTGTAGAATATTAAATTATCTACAAATTTTATAATAGAATTTTTTGCGCTAAAATGCATATTAAAGCCGCAATCTTAAAAAAACAACTGTTTTACGTGAAAACAGCCTCACCAAGAATTTCAGCAAACTTGGCACCTATACTATCTTGTAGAGCATAAAAAGTTTAGTAAATGAGGCGATTTTTAAAAAAATCGTAGGACCCGTTTTTGAGAAAATCGCAAAAAAGTGAAAAATTATACGAATAAACTACTACTTCCGGTTGACAGATTTTGATGAAAATGTTCGTGTCGGGTCCGGTAGTGGTATGTAACTTAAGTTTCAAGTTTCAAGTTCGTACGATATTCCGTTCATACATACACACCTACGTCACCTGAATAACCAACTTTGACAAAGACCGATATCTATAAAAAAAAAATAATAATTTAAATAATTTTACAACCACCCTATACCAAATTAACTCAATATTAAAGACATACTCGTCTCGTATTTGTAAATAAAAATAAATTTACGATAAATATTTAGTATGTAAAATACAGGGATAGAATTACATTACATCAATAAAGAATTGGCAAAATTTATAAAAAAAATTCAAACAACGTAATAATAATAGTAATAATAATATTCCGACATTAAATTTTATGTAACATTAACAAGGATAAAAATATATTACATAATTAAATGTTAAAATATACACAAAAATATTCAAGCGTTTATTATCAACTAAAATATATACTCGTAGCATATTATATCTTAAGAGATCCATCCATTCGTTACAGAGTTACGTTAAGTGATTACTCTCAAGTATTTAAATAAATCACCCTTTTACCTATGTACCTAAAATACATAAATACCATGCACACTATACACTGTATATAAATAACACTGTATATATATATATATTTAAAATGTATACCGGGTGTCCCAAAAGTCAACCCACAGTTATATATGTTTATGTTTTAGTCTAGAAATAATAAAGTAAAGGGTGATTCAAAAAGAGCGCCGGTTTTTAAACGGCTGGTAAATTTTTGTTTATCGGTTGGCAACATTGAGCTCATTTCTATTTTGGAGAACATTCCGATTGACGATTCAGTTGTAGTTTCTCTTATTCGCAGTGTAGTACTCTCGCAGTCTGTGTCTAACCATGGAGAAGTTTACTATTGCGCAACGAGTGTCAATCGTCAAAACATTTTACCAGAGTGGAGAGAGTTATGCGGCTACTGTCAGGCGACTTCGCGGTACTCTAGGACGTAATGAAGCACCGAATGAATCAACAGTTCGCAGGCTCATGAAAAATGTTTTTGAGACGGGTTCAACAGTCGACCTTAAAAGTTCGGGACGTCGTCGTTCTGGCCAAACTGAGCAGAACGTTGCGTTGGTTCGTGACAGTGTGGCTGTTAGCCCAGCAAAATCAATACGTCGCCGTTCTCAACAATTGGGTTTACGATGTTCTTCTGTACGGAGAATTCTTCGGTACGATCTCCAATATCACCCGTATAAAATTCAGTTGCTGCACGAGAAACAATGTTGTTGCTCCGTGAACGGTTCCAGGATCGCATCATTTCTCGTAATTCCGACCATCAATGGCCACCAAGGTCGTGTGACTTGACGCCTTGTGACTTTCATTTTTGGGGTCATCTGAAGTCGTTGGTGTATGCCAATAAACCCCGAAATATCAATGACTTGAAGGAGGAAATTCGACGGGTTATCGGGCAAATGGAAGTCGAAACTTGTCGTGCAGTAATATCCAATTTCATGGACAGAGTTGATGCGTGCCAGCGCAGTAGAGGAGGACACATGCATGACATCATTTTTCATACATGAAATCGGAAGGTAAGATGAACTTGTTGATATATTTATTTTCAGTTTTTCAATAAAATAAATCTCTTAATTTGATATATCAAAACCGCCGCTCTTTTTGAATCACCCTATATTTAAAATGTATACCGGGTGTCCAAAACGTCAACGAACGACTGAATTATCGAAAATTAAATCACTACTAGTGGACCCGTGCGAATAAATTCGCACAATAAGATGCAGATAAGGGAGACGGCAGTAGTAAACCACCTCACTCCTCGTTTTTACTTAGTAAAACCTCTATAGGTTCCAACCAGCCTTTTGGCTGTTGACCTAAACAACAACACAAATTTTCATAAATATTTTATTATCAAAGGCCTTATATGAAACACTTACCATTGAATTTCAATGAAATTAACCATGACTTTCCTTATGATATTGTATTGTGTTCATTTATATTCATTAGTGTTCATTACGTGGGAGACCCGCTGTACGGTATTACAGAGCTATACGTTGTAAACAATATATTTTGTTCTTTTTCATTTCGTAAAATGAAGCTTGAATTTAGCATGAATTTAAAGTTTAGAACTTTTTACCGAATCAGAAAAGAATACTCTTTAAAACCATGTAAAAATTATAAAAATCCGTTCGGTAGAACTCTGTATTTAAGAGTTTAGAGAATTCCAATTTAAAATACATTGGAAGTGATTTTGCGTTTGAAATATATAGATAATTTTCTAAAGTGTTTTTTTAATAGTAATTTTTTATACTAAAAAAATAGGATCTATACCGTTAAATTCACATCATCAAAATATCGTGTGAATGCACCTTTAGTAATTAACCCAGCAATCGCCAGCGCGTGCTCAGCACTGATCGACTAGCAATCGCCTGTTTCTTTTATTACGGTTGTTTTCATTATCACTTTCTCTTGCCTATATGAATATATAGGAAGGAAAGTATTGTTTTCATGTCGATTTTTCGAAATCGAGTTTTCACCGGATCTACACGTTTTCAGACCCCCCTGAACCAAAAAACATGTTTTAGCGATTGGTCTGTTGTGTGTGTGTGTGTGTGCGCGCGCGCGCGCGCGAACACGCACGCACACACACAACAGATCAATCGCTAAAAACATGTTTTTTGGGTTCAGGGGTGTCTGAAAACGTGTATATCCGGTGAAAACTCGATTTCGAATAATCAACATGAAAACAATACTTTTCTTCCTATATATTCATGTTCGGTCGTTACTGAAATAGAGTTCTTTAAACACAACGGACCTCATTTGTGGCTGGCACTACGCAAACATAGCCTACTACAATGCAGTCTGTCAAACTGGCAACATGGATAACAGCGCCCACTCCCCGCAATACCAAGTCTATTTTTCAAAATTTTAAAAATTCTACCATAACATTGGCCAATAAATATTTCATGTTATTAACATATTTGTACTAAGTTTTTTACTCTAAATAAAATGATAATATGCCCGTGCCGAGCGATCGAGCGGTTACCGAGAGAACAAGGGTACAGAATATTGTTAATAAATCAAAATTTAAGTAACATACGAATTTGAAATTTCGTACACGCTGTAATAATATTTGTCTATGTTGTGTTAAAATGTCAAACTTTTGGTCAAATAATTCTTGAGTTATACGCCCCTAAACGCAAGAAATTCTTTGCGGTAGAAAAAAAACCGGGTCTTTTTTAACGCTTTTATTTAACTTACTCTTGGATCCATCAAATCTTGCAACTTAAAATTTTAATACTTCTACCGTATCAATATGAATCAAACTTTGCACACTTGTTTATCTTCGATGACAATACGCTGTGGAGGTGTTTGTAAAAAAAATTTTAAAATTTAAAAACGCTTTTATTTAACAATTAGACTACTTAAAACAATTAAATAAAAATTAAAAAATAAAAAAAATTACAAAAAAATCACAGAAAAAAAAAATTACAAAAAAATCAAAAAAAAAATTAAAAAAAATTTTTTTTAAAGAAGCGCTATTATTTAACAATTAATCAAAAAAAATGAACTAAAAAGAAAAAAATAAAAAAATTTGCAAAAAAAAAATCACAGACATTACAGTTAAAAATAAAAGCGTGGCGCATTAATATATATAATATTTTACAACGAATATTTAACAATAAATATTATATATATTAATGCGCCACGCTTTTATTTTTAACTGTAATGTCTGTGATTTTTTTTTGCAAATTTTTTTCTTTTTTTCTTTTTAGTTCATTTTTTTAATTGTTAAATAATAGCGTTTCTTAAAAAAATTTTATTTTTTATTTTTTTTTATCTTCCAACCTCAATATAGCAATTTTAAAACAACAATAAAAATATAGGTTTACTACAGGTCAACGCAGAATAAAAAGAGCTAAATTTTGATGTAAAAGTATGTTAAAATATGACTCACAGTTTTGGAGATGTAAGGATTCAAACTCGGGTGTCTATGATTATGAAACCGATAGTAGTTTCCTAGTCAAACTAAGTTTTCTATAATTCAGATATTCGCAGACTTTTATGACACCCGGTATAATAAATAATAAATAAATAAACTTATAAACAAAGAAATATTTCCTTAAAAGGTCATTCATGAACATTTCAAAGAAATCAAAAAACAAATTGAAAATCCTTTCAATATTTAACTACGGTTAAATATTTCCACAGCCATAAACGAAGACGACTTTTAAACTTTGTTTATTTCAAAACGACGAGAGCGTTGTGAATTTGTGACGTTTGTTTATGCGTCATACGCAATACACTAAAATAAATCAACTTAAAATTGTATTAACCTTAGGTAGTCATTAAAACAGGTCAAAGCTATTAAACACGCAACTGTGTAATGTATTTTAAGCTCATACAACGATTTCTCTACTGTATTTCTAGTCAGAAAAACAATTACAAAAGAATTGTTAAAAATATTTTTGTTTATTATTCAAAATTGAAAGTTTATGAAATTTTTAGCGTCAACTAATGATTTCCTGTATTTTATCATTGAAATCGGACAAAAATTGGGGCCTTAAGGATTTTACGACAAAAGTAGACTATGAAGGGTCAAATTTTTTATGCTGAATAAAACGATAGTTTGCCCGTGTCGAACAATCGAGCGGTTACCGAGATAGCAAGGGTTCAGAATATTGTTAATAAATCAAAATTTAAATAACGTAAGAATTTGAAATTTTGTGCACGCTGTAATAATATCATTTGCTATGTTGTGTTAAAATTTCAAACTTTTCGGTCAAATAATTATCGAGTTACACGCCTCTAAACGCATAAAATTTGTAGCGATAGCGAAAAAACCGGGTCTTTTTGTCTTCCAACCTCGATATGGCAATTTTTAAATAACATTAAATACATAGGACCATTGCAGGTCAACTCGGAATAAAATATGCTAAATTTTGATGTAAAAATATGTTAAAATCCGACTCATAGTTTTGGAGATGCAAGGGTTCAAACTCGGGTGTCTATGATTATGAAACCGATAATAGTGTCTCTTACACCTCTACTTCTTCTGTTGTTAATGTTTCAATCATATAATTGACTGATAATTTGATAAGAAACAGAACTAACTTATGTAGCCCTGGAACTACCAGATAGAATGCAAATAATTTAACACTTCATCTGCCTGATATAGGCGGACTCATATAATTATCTCACCTTAACAATTTTTAGCCTAATGTTACATAATTTGATCGACACAACTAAATTCACTACATCTAGATAAAATTACTACTATTAAACGAATACAACGGAGTAATATAAAAAAAAATTAGTACATCCGTTTCCTTTACAAACGCATAAAAAATACATATATTAACACAAAGTTCATTAAAAACAAATAAATAAAGAAAACAAACAAAGAAAAATAAAATATTAATCAACTAAAGATCATAATTTAATTCGATATTAATAAAAAATGCCGCCAACATGTAGTATTGTATTCGACAAACGACATTTAAATCAAGGTCAAAAATGCAATTTTTCATTAAAAAAAATCATCATAAAATAAAATTCTCATCAATTTCTCTACTATATTTTTACACTGTAATTAATACACATACTAAAATCGTAAATAGGCCAACACCGCAAAAATTTCCAACGAATAATTGCATTACTACCACACAATTTATCTGAGTTATTTTTAAATAATAACATAAATCAAAGTCTACATAAATTGCATAACCGACAACATAATTACCTATGACATAATTTACTCGGTCATATGAGAAAAAAGATTGTTACATAAATCGTGAACAAAAATTAAATACAGTGGTTCAGATCGAAAGTAAGTGAAAGTCACAGAAATACAACAGAAAATTATTATTATTTTGTTGTAACAAATTTAATATATTAATCAAATTCAATTACACAACTCCGCTAATCCGAACTAATTAGGACCCTGATCTGTCCGGATTTCAAAATATTCGGAATACAAAAATCTGGTGTGAAACACTCACACAACTTTCTCTTGCCAATGCAAATAATTAACAAAAAACTAACCTCAATAAGCATAACCTTATTTCAATCATGAGTGAAAGACGCAAAATGAAAATCAACCTCAGTTCGGCTTAAAAATACGGAAAATCACTCTTTCACGCTAAACTAGGCTCTGTAGAGAAAAATGCTCTAAATAAAAGTTGTAGATCTTTTAATTTTCTATAAATTCGACGCTTTTGTTATAAAAAGCATACTAAGGCCGAAATCTGAAAAAAATCGATTTTTCACACGTTTTCGTGAGAAAAAACAGAAAATCGCTAATTACCGCTAAACTAAGCGTTACACAAAAAAATGTTTGAAATAAAAGTTTTAGGATTTTAAATTCTCTACATTTTTCATTATATAGTTTTTTGCGCTGTAATACATATTAAAGCCGTAATCTAAAAAAACACATTTTTTTACGTAAAAACGGCCTCATCAAGAGTTTCAGCAAACATGGCGCCTACCCTATCTTGTAGAGAATAAAAAATTAAGTAAACCAGGCGATTTTAAAAAATATCGTAGGACCAGTTTTTGAGAAATCGCAAAAAAGTGAAAATTACACGAATAAACTACTACTTCCTATTGACCGATTTTGATGAAAATGTTCGTGTCCGGTCCGGTAGTCGTATGTAACTTAAGTTTCAAGTTTCAAGTTCGTACGATGTTCCGTTCTTGAGATATTTTGTACACATACACCTACACACACACACACACGCGCGCGCACACACACGCGCGCGCACACACACACACACACACCAATCGCTAAAAACATGTTTTTTGGGTTCAGGGGTTCTGAAAACGTGTAGATCCGGTGAAAAGTCGATTTCAAAAAATCGACATGAAAACAATACTTTCCTTCCTATATATTCATATAGGCAAGAGAAAGTAAAAATTCCACTACACAACTCCACTAATCCGAACTAATTAGGACCCGGATCTGTCCGAATTTCAAAATATTCGGAATACCAAACAAAATGCATAAAAGAAATTTTCCGGCCGCATTGGCGTAATTGGTAACGAGCTCGCCTCTCATCATGCGGTCTTGGGTTCGAATCCCACTCAGGCACGCGATATTTTCATACGTTACAAAATATCATTTTTTTATGTTTTACAAGATAGAGTATGCGTCATGTCTGTTGAAATTCTTGGAGAGGCTGTTTTCACGTAAAAAAAATTGTTTTTTTTAAGATTACGGCTTTAATATACATTGTACCGAAAAAATGTATTTAATAAAAGTTGTAGACAATTTAAAATCCTACAACTTTTACTTCAAATATTTTTTTGTATAACGCTTAGTTTAGCGGTAATTAGCGATTTTCTGTTTTTTCTCACGAAAACGTGTAAAAAATCGATGTTTTAAAGATTTCGGCCTTAGTATGCATATTGCGAAAAAAGGGTAAAAATCAAATTATTTGAAATTAAAAGATCTACCACTTTTATTAAGAGAATTTTTCTCTACAGAACCTAGTTTAGCGTGAAAGAGTGATTTTCCGAATTTTTAAGCTAACCTGAGGTTGATTTTTACTTCACATCTTTCACTCATGATTAAAATAAGATTATGTTTTTTGAGGTTAGTTTTTTCTAATGATTTACTAATGTTAGGTTATATTATTGTTCATTATTAGCATTGGCAAGAGAAAGTTGTGTGAGTATCTCACAACAGATCTTTTTCTTTCCAAATCGCTAGAATACACCTAACTTTATACGAATAAAATAACAAAAAAACCAAGCTTTAAAACGAGCCGTACATGAAATTTTTATGTTTTTAACTTGGTGAGATATGCGGTTCTAAACACACGCTCATCTTACATTTTACGTAATAAAGTAATTTAAAATAGTACTTACGGTACGTCGTAAATAATAGTGGTTCAGAATTAACAAGCCAATCTCTAATTACTCACCTGAAAAAAAAGAAAAGCAACAGTTAAGTAAAATACCTAACATTTCTTAATGTGATTATTATTAGATAAGAATGGTAAATCAATCGGTGAAATCAATTAATGAAACACTATCTTGTTTGAGTGTACTTGTTCATAGAAAATTTTTGGGAATTTTTAACTCCGAAGAAACACAGTGCACAGTGCACATGTATTGGCGCTTCGTTTCCGGATCATAAGTAAAAAAACCACGTTTCATCACATGTTTATTATCTTATACCTGTCCCCTAAGGTGAAATCTGCGTAAAAAGGGACAAGATTTGAGTCTGTGAAAACTGTAAAAGAGAAAGCGGCATGTGTCCTGAAGGAGCTGACAGAACAGAAGATGACTTCCAGCACTGCTTCCAACAATGGAAAATTCGCATGGAGCGTAGAAAATAATAATAACATTTTTTACGTCAGTCTCGTTATTTAATAGCCACACTTTGATATACATTTGTCATTCATAAAACAAAAACATGTTTTTATTTGTCCTTTGTTTTAAACATCGAAAGTCAAACAGCTGACATTTCGAAAGTACAAAAACAACATAGAAGCTCCTAAGTTTCTTTCTACTGATCAGATAGAGGTTTTCAAACGCTTAAAACCCGCTCCAGAAACTGAGTAATCTATCGATAAAATTTGATTAAAAAATTTTTTTTGCGTCCTGGAGACTCCAGGAGAAGTATAGGACATGTCAGCTATACCATCTGAAATACATATATAAGAAACACACAATGTATCACTACTATCAAGAAAGAAATTCTTGTACGCTATAAGTTTCACCGATCAAGTAATTTTTCAGATTCCTTTAAAAGGAATTCAAATCCTCACAACATTTTAAAAATTGGGGTAATTTATTTATTCATGAATTTTTTCCCTGCAAATCGGTTAAACGGTTTAGGAATGCATAAGGGACAAACAAACAAAGTTTTATTTTTATACATAAGGTGGGTGTTCCAATTTAGTCCTCGATCAAGCCGTATAATACAGATTTAAACAGAAACATTTAAGTTTCCATAATTTTAAATTTTGTTATACCTAAACATTTTTGTTCAAATTTTTTTTCTAATAACCTCTAGATCTGGTACTTTATTTCTTTTTGTAGTCTCTAGTAGGTACTTTATTTTTTTATACTTACTAGAACTATCAGGCGAACTCTTAAAACTGCTGAATTCAAACCGGATGCACATTGGAACAGATTTTAAAAAGCTGTTACGGAGAAAGTTCGTTAACCTTATTTGTATCGATAGCTTTTAAAAAAAAATTTAAAGGACCGATCGACATTCTAGTCTGATTAGAAGTTAGTTAAAAAGGAATCTTAAAATAAAATGCTAATAACATCTGTTGAACATTTATATAGTTGCGTGTGCATCAATCAATTTAAGTGACTTTGAAAAATTGTAAGAAAGCTGTCAAACATGATAATTTTTCACTGTATTTTACCTATTAAAAGTATTAAACTAGATATTTTAAAATCTTCTTATAATTTCTATAAAACACAATAAATTCCCTACAATATAGTTTTATAGTAACTCTTCTAACGTAAAAAATCTGGTGTGAAACACTCACACAACTTTCTCTTGCCAATGCAAATAATGACCAATATAACCTAACATTAGTAATAAAACATTATAAATAAAACAAAAACAAACCACAATAAACATAACCTAATTTTAATCATGAGTGAAAGACGGAAAATGAAAATTGACCTCAGTTTGCCTTAAAAATACGGAAAATCACTCTTTCACGCTAAACTAGGCTCTGTAGAGAAAAATGCGTTAAATAAAAGTTGTAAATCTTTTTATTTCCTATAAAATTTATTATATACACTTTTGTCCTAAAATGCATTCTAAGGCCGAAATCTTTAAAAAAAATCGATTTTTCACACGTTTCGTAAGAAAAAAACAGAAAATCGCTAATTACGAGCTAAACTAGGCGTTGCACAAAAAAATGTTTGATATAAAAGTTGAAGGATTTTTAATTCTCTACAACTTTTATTATGTAAAGTTTTGCGCTAAATTGCATATTAAAGCCGTAATCTTAAAAAAACTATGTTTTTACGTGAAAACAGCCTCACCTAGAATTTCAGCAAACATGACGCCTACCCTATCTTGTAGAGCATGAACAATGTAGTAAACCAGGCGATTTAAAAAACAATCGTAGGACCAGTTTTTGAGAAAATCGCAAAAAAGTGAAAAATTATACGAATAAACTACTACTTTCAGTTGGCAATTTTGATGAACACACACGCGCGCGCGCGCGCACACACACACACACACGCACGCACACGCACACACACAGACCAATCGCTAAAAAAATGTTTTTTGGGTTCAGGGGGTCTGAAAACGTATAGATCCGGTGAAGAGTGTATTTGTTAAAATCGACATGAAAACAATACTTTCCTTCCTATATATTCATATAGGCAAGAGAAAGTAAAAAACTTTTAAAATTGTTTCGTAGCTGTTAAAATTTACTAACCGCAGATGTCGTAAAATAACTAAGGAACAATCAGTTAGGTATTTAGGAATCGATAATTTGCTTCAATGGGAGGAACACATTAATCGATCGTTTTAGGAAAACTGTGCTACATTTATTTAAGGGGACCCGGTCCTCGTATGTTTCTCCATACTAACATAAGGAACATTTTCTCAGCTTGTGGTAAAGAAATTGGCTGATTTTTACTTTCTCTTGCCTATATGAATATATAGGAAGGAAAGTATTGTTTTCATGTCGATTTTTCGAAATCGAGTTTTCACCGGATCTATACGTTTTCAGACCCCCTGAACCCAAAAAACATGTTTTTAGCGATTGGTCTGTGTGCGTGTGTGTGTGTGTGTGTGTGCGTGCGTGCGAGCGTGCGTGCGTGTGTGTGTGTGTGAACAGAATATCTCAAGAACGGAACATCGTACGAACTTGAAACTTAAGTTACATACAACTACCGGACCCGACACGAACATTTTCATCAAAATCGGTCAACCGGAAGTAGTAGTTTATTCGTGTAATTTTTCAGTTTTTTGCGATTTTCTCAAAAACTGGTCCTACGATTTTTTTAAAAATCGCTTGATTTACTCAATTTTTTATTCTCTACAAGATAGGGTAGGTGTCATGTTTGCTGAAATTCTGGGTGAGGCTGTTTTCACGTAAAAACAAAGTTTTTTTAAAATTACGGCTTTAATATGCAATTTAGCGAAAAAATTTTATAATAAAAGTTGTAGAGAATTTAAAAACCTACAACTTTTATTTCAAACATTTTTTGTATAACGCTTAGTTTAGCAGTAATTAGCAATTTTCTGTTTTTTTCTCACGAAAACGTGAGAAAAATCGATTTTTTTAAGATTTCGGCCTTAGTATGCGTTTTATAATAAAAGTGTATATAATCAAATTTATAGAAAATTAAAAGATATACAACTTTTATTTAAAACATTTTTCTCTACAGAGCCTAGTTTAGCGTGAAAGAGTGATTTTCTGTATTTTTAAGCCAAACTGAGGTTGATTTTCATTTTGCGTCTTTCAAACATGATTAAAATTAGGTTATGTTTATTGAGGTTAGTTTTTTATTTATTTCTAATGTTTCATTACTAATATTACGTTTATTGTTAATTATTTATATTGGCAAGAGAAAGTTGTGTGAGTGTTTCACACCAGATTTTTTTTTACATAGATTTATTGAGCCTTGATACACATTTTAATATGAGGGTTTGTTAAATTTACTTTTAGTTCATCAGAAAATTATTTTTCTTCTATGGCAATGTCAATAATTCCCAAAAATTAACCTATTTGTAACTATAAAATCTGTTTGAGCTAGTGTTTTTGTTAAACTGCAATGTCAAAATGTGTATTCCTTTGCAATGAATGTACCCTGAAAATCTCAAGTCAATATCTCTAACCGTTTCTGAGAAAATGTTCCTTTTGTATGAAAAAACTTAATTTTTGGAAAACGAAGAAATGAAGGAAGGAAACAATAATTTCACTCGTAAGAAAAAAATCAGCTACAAAATAAACAAGAAAGCAAGACAAACAAAACAGGACTGCCAACAATATGTATAAAATGTTATTTTTCTATAAAAAAACAGATTTATAAACACAAAGTTATCAAACTTAAATTTAAGTTAGGTTCCTGAAAAACAGTATTGGTGCTAATTTAAAAAATTAATAAAAAGTACAAAACCTTATCAAAAGGTCACTTATTGTACATCAGCTTCCTCAGAAAATCCAGTAGAATTAAATGAACAAATAAAAAAAAATTGGTGATTTTTTTTTTTTGAGGACCGGGTTTCTTTAAGAAACTTAGAAATGTCTTTGAAATTAAAACTCTGACAACTGTAAGTTATTTTTGACTTACGGGATTGTGTATTGGGGTGGTACTTCGTATTTCTATTTGAGCCCCCTGTTACTAGTACAGTAATTAATTAATAAAAAAAGTTATAAATAGAAAAAGGCCTCGCTATCAGTCAGCTCAACTTTTTGCAGAAATTTTAGTGATGAATGTTAGGTAATTCTTTGCAAAGAGAAAGAGTAAATCTTAAGAAAGAGCAAATCGAACGTCCAAAATAGATGCTATAAACACGACAAAGCGAGAAACGCGCTATATGACCACCAGAGAAAAGTATATGAAAAAGTATCAAAGTATAAGAGTATAAAAGTACAGGGTGATTATAAATAAAATAGACAATTTCAGCAGCTTCTTAAACATCAAACTGGTATATTTGAATATAGTAAATAATACAGGTTTGAAGGGAATTTTTTAAAATTTATGTTGGTACAACTGTTGCTAGCATTTTGTTGTTGGCTGCTGTTACAACGACCAGTCTAGCAAAATGGCAGCTACTCAAGTGGAGAAAGCTTATTGTGTTCTTGAATTAGCCAAAACAAACTCGGTTACGGTTGTACAACGTCATTTCAGAACAAGATACGGTAAACCACAACCATTAAGGCAATCAATCTATGACTGGTATAAACACTTTGAAAACAGTGGATGTCTGTGTAAAAGGAAGAGTACTAGAAGACCTTCTGTTACAGAAGAACAAATTGATAGGTGTTTGTGATGTTTATGTACGAAGTCCAGGAAAATCAACTAGATCAGCAAGTTTAGAATTGCAAATTCTTCAACACACTGTGTGGAAAATTCTGCGGAAACGTTTGAAAATGACACCTTATAAATTGCAGTTAGTACAAAGTTTAAATAAATACCAGTGATAAAGTCGTACGTAAAGATTTTTGTCTGGAGATGCAACGTTGTGTTGGAAATGACGACACATTCTTTAATCACCTAATTTTCAGTGATGAATGTACTTTTCACATTAGTGGAAAAGTTAATAGACATAATGTTAGAATATGGAGCACAGAAAACCCAAAAATAACTTTACAGCATACACGCGATTTCCCTAAAGTAGACGTCTTTTGCACATTATCTCGTGAAAAGGTTTACGGGCCGTTCTTCTTTCACGAAGTGTCAGTAACCGGAGTAATTTATCTGGACAAGTAAACGAATGGTTAATGCCTCAACTCCAGGAAGATAGTGATAACTTCATTTTTGTACAAGATGGAGCTCCGCCTCACTGGCACTTACAGGTCAGAAATTATCTTGATGAACGTCTTCCTAGACGATGGATCGGCCGTGCAAGTGAGGAAAACATTGTGTTTACGCCGTGGTCACCTCGTAGTCAAGACTTAACGCCCTGCGACTTTTTCTTATGGGGTTATGTAAAAGACAAAGTTTTTGTACCACCGCTTCCTGTAGATATCGATGATCTAAAACAACGTATCGCAAATACTCTTGCCACAGTTGACCGTCCTATGCTTAATCGTGTGTGGGTAGAATTACAAAAAGCTATTATTTTTAAGCCACTTATGTAAACTAGTGAAATAAATGAATAGAATTTTGTACAGCAAAATTTTCTTCTGGTCCAACAACGTATTTTTCTACAAAAAATTTAAGTTAGCATTTTACTCCAATTTAACGATCCCAAATTTTCTAAATTTTCAATGTTCTTTAACAAGTAGCTTGTCTTTAAAAATACAAAAGTATATTCTACATTAATGGGAATATTTAAAGAATTTATATTTGTTAATATTGTTTTTTAATTGAAACATAATAAATTACAAGTTTTTATAATTTTTCCAAAAGTTAATTTTTTTTGACTTTCGGAAATGACCGATTCAAAGAGAATCCTCATTTAACATACATGACACCAAATTCTTCGTTTTTAATAAAATTATGTAGCTGATACAAATATTTATTTTTATTAGTACGAAACACTCACTATCTTATTCAATTAACCATACTCTCTCAGGAATGGTTGGATTGAGTCTGTACAAGACAACACCTAACACCTCATACACATCATCCTCATCTCATTGGGTCATGGTGTTGCTTATTGTTCTGAATTGAACAGATTGCAACGTTCACACATTAGGATAAAAAATAGAAATTTTAATTCAATCATTTCTTATTTACTTTCGAAAATCACGTTACAGTTTTGATAATTTTTCGATTATGTCAGCACCCGCATTTTAAAGTATCTTTAGATACACGAAAAGTTGTTGTTGTTTAGGTGGTCATTAGACAAAAGGCTTGTTGAAACTGTGGAGGTTTTACTAAGTAAAACGAGGAGTGATGTAGTTTACCATTGCCTTCCTCACTGAGTAGAAAAGTATGCTTATCAGCATGCCGGGCTCTTTGAAAAGCACGTATTTTCCACTCTGCAAATAACACTTTCACTTCATTCACCACAGGGTCCGACTGTATAACGAAATTCATTACTTTCAGAGGAGATAACTCTGATTAGTGTCTTTTACACCTCTACCACTTCTGTTTTTAAACGATTCAGTCATTTAATTGGCTGACAATGTGATAAGAAACGGAACTATTTATTTTAGCCCTGCAACAAACAGATTGAGTGTAATGACTTGACACTCCACCTGTCTGTTATGGGCAAACACGAAAAGTATAAGTGCTTAAATTCGTGGAAGTGTAGCTTAAATAAAACAATTTGAGCTATTCTTTATAATTCAAATAAAAAAATTTTAAAGAATAACAACAAGAACATTTCAAGACGCTAATCGTTTTAAGGAAAATCTGATCAAAAGAAACTAAACTGAATGCCTCATTTATGTACAAAGGTGTGCGCACGCGCTTCTGTCTCTATGCGAACAAAAATATGGAGACTCGACACGAACATTTTCATTAAAATCGGTCAACCGGAATCAATATTTATTTGTGCAATATTTCACAATTTTGCAATTTTCTCAAATATAAAATATGCACATATAAAACAAGTTATTACATAGATCGTCGTTTAATCGATTATTTTTTGCACAAAGAATCAATTTTACAATAACAACGTTTTTTTTTAAATTTATTTATTTAACGTCGCATCAACTGTAACGGTCATTAGCGACGACGTTGGGGTGTAACTTTGTACAATGGAGGATGAAATGATTTGTTGTAACGAATGAAAATATGCCGTGCCTGAATGGGATTCGAACCCAGGACCGCATAATGAGAGGCGAGCACGTTACCAACTACGTTAATGCGGCCGGCGTAAACAACAAGGTTGTTTTCGTTAAGTTTACGTTAAAATCGACTAAATATTCCATTATGTGTCATAAATCTCTGCTAATTAGCCACAAAAATTTCCTATAAAAACACCTTTTAACGTAACCGACTAGGCTACAAATTATCTTCCGTTAGGTAATTACCTCATTGTTTTACTTATTAAACCGTATTAAGTAATCTTTTATCGTTCATTAGTGAACAAAATTACATTACAATTGAAATTCAAATGCACTGTGACTCACAAAAGGCTGAAAAATAGTAGAAAGATATTGTATTGTACGTATTTTGTATGGCAGGTGTAGCTTATTAACTGTCGTGAATATTAGTTTTCTTGTTCACTTACTTGATTTTTATTATCTAAATAATTTCATTATAAATAGAGGTTTCATCGGAAATACACGTTTTCAAATAATGTGAACACAAACAAAAAATATGTTAACCCTTTATAGAGCAGTACTACGGGGAAAAATATAGGGCTACATGTTGTAAAATGTTAAATTTTGTTTTATAGGGACTTGAATAATGTATTTCTAGGGCCAGAACAGTAAGATATTTCTTTTTTTTATGTCAAGCCCTGGTAAGTATACTTACCAAGGAATGTGTATTGAAATGGGAATTACATAATATTTAGTGGTAAGAATGCTTACTAAAACAAGTTGTCGCCCTATATAACAGAAAATGTGTCGAATAACTCATCCTAACTTTATATTAGCATGAATGCTTGCTTTCCCGTAAAAAACTGAATTTTTTTTAAGCACTGTACAAAAGTAACAATAAAACAACATGTAAGCGTACGCTGGTATGAATCCTTACCACATTTGTGTAACTCACAAAGAAAATGTTCGCTGCGCGCTAATTTCAAAATGTGGATAGCCTACAAACCAGAGAACATCTATAAAACCATAAAATGCCAATAGGGTTCAACTGCATAGCTTATTCTTAAAATAAATTGACCTTATTTCCAATGGTAAGTATACCTACCACAGCCCTATAAAGGGTTAATACCTTTTGGTGTGCCGCACGCGCTTCTGCACCTGTATGCGAACAAAAATAAGGGGACCTGACACGAAGATTTTCATAAAAATCGGTCAATCGGAAGTAGTAGTTTATTCGTGCAATATTTCACATTTTGGAAATTTTCTCAAAAACAACTCCTACGATTTTGCTTAAAATCGCTTTGTTTAGTAAATTTTTTGTCCTTTACATGAAGGGGTAAGCGACATACTTACAGAAATTCATTGAGGGGGAAACGTTTGGTTTTCGTAATTAAAAAAAGTTTTGTTAAAATTGCGACCTTACTAAACATTTCAGGGAAAAAGTGTATACATTTAAAGTTATTGAAAACTGAAAATTCTACAATTTTTGTTTCAATCGTTTTCTTCTACAGAACTTAATGTCGATTTCTTTATTATAGATACCCAAGTTTGGAGCCTCGTTTCTTCAAAACCGCTTGATCAATATTAACGTTCTATACACCAAAATTTAGCTAATTTCAATCTGCGTTGTTACATTCAGTTTCACAGTTTTAGCGTTTATTAATTTTCCGATATCAGGATGAGAAGAAAGAAAGAGCCGGTTTTTTTGTTGTTGCAACACATTGTATGCATTTAGAGGCTTATAACTCAAACACCGCTCAACTGATTTATTTGAAATTTTGCCAGAGTATAAACCTGTATGTTGTTATTGTACGTACGAAATTTCAGATTTTTATCATATTTAAATTTTGAGTTATTAGTAAAGTTCTGAATCCCTATTAACTCCGTAACCACTCATTAATTCGACAATTACAAAAAACCATTGTATTCAGTATAAAAAAATTAATACAAATTCATTAATATTATGGAACAGCGATTGAGTAGTTATTTGGTAATATTTTTTAAATATTTAAATATTGGTAAATGCTGCGGGGGATGGAAGAAGCTTAACCATGTTGCTACGTCTTTTAATCGGCTGTGTTCTTTTCTCTTCCTGCTAAAGTCGCCTTCCGAAGTAACATACAAGTAGTCTGGTTGACAATTGTAAGTAAATGATGAATGGGTATTAACATTGCATTGTCATGTTTGTTACGCGTGTACTGAAGGGACAGGTCCCCCCAGGTATGCTAATACAAATAGGTAGTAGGCCTACTGGTTCTTCGACCCCCGCAGCATCAGCGATTATTTAAATATTTAAAAAAATCTACCGAATAACTGGTCTATCGCTGTTCCATAATATTAATGAATTTGTATTAATTTTTTTATACTGAATACAATGGTTTTTTGAAATTACCGAATTAATGAGCGGTAACGGAGTTAACAGGGATTCAGAATTTTACTAATAACTCAAAATTTAAATACGATAAAAATCTGAAATTGTACGTACAATAACATACAGGTTTATACTCCAGCGAAATCTCAAATAAATCGGTTGAGTGGTGTTTGAGTTATAAGCCTCTAAATGCATACAATGTGTTGCAGCAACAAGAAAACCGGCTCATTCTTTCTTCTCATCTTGATATCGGAATATTAATAAATACAAAAAATATGATACTAACATGTAACAAGGCAGATAGAAATCAGCTAAATTTTGGTGTATAGTACGTTAAAATTGAACCAGCGGTTTTGAAGAAAGAAGGCTCCAATCGGGTATCTATAATAAAGAAATCGACAGTAGTTTAGCGTGAATTAGTGATTTTCCATATTTTCCTAAACGAAATCAGTAAAAAAGGATTTTTTGAAGACTGTCGCTGTAATATGCATTTAAGGGCAAAAGTCTTTACAATCAGTCACAGAAAATTACGAAACCAACAACTTTTATTTACTACAGAGCTAACTTTAGCGTCTTTTAGTGATTTTCCGTATTTTTCTAATCAAAATCAAAACAGAGGTTGAAAAATCAATATTAAAATTTCTGAATGAATCCAATATTTTCTCGTCTATTTATTTCATGGATTATTATTTCTATAGATTACAACAAAAAAAAATCAAAAGAATATCTTTACAAGTAGAATTTTGTAAAAGGAATGTACAACAATGCAGAAATATTTGTTCGTTTAAGTTTTTTTGGTTTAGTTTTTGGCACCGAACAAAACTTTAGTTGAATTCAGAAGTTTTTCAGCAAGCGCAGTAGTTAAGGAGTAAAGTTAAGTTGGAGATTTGCCCGATTGAAGAGCCCTCTTGCGGAAGATGTAATAAATATGATTTGGTTTTATAGTAGTAGCCTACTAAATAGTTAGGCCTTAGTTTAACGACGATATAAGTTTCTTCGCGAACATTACCTAACGCATTTATAAACAATGTAATAAATTGATTCCAATTGTGAAACGATCCCAAAGAGGATGATCAAATTACAAAGAGATTTCAAGACGCTAATCATTTTAAGGAATATTGGATCAAAAGAAAATAAATTTTTTATTCGGGGTGACAGTAAATGTTTTTGTAGATTTCTTTAAGAAAGAATCTGTTGTGTAACACTAACCGACTTTTTGTTACCAATGTAAATAATTAAAAATATAACCTATATTTTATTATAATTAAACAATGTAAAATGAAAAACGTAACCTAATTTTAATCATTAGTAAATGATGCCAACTGAAAATAAATCTCTGTCGAACTTAAAAATATGGAAAATCATTAATTGACTCTTAAACTAATCTCCACAGAAAAAAAATGTTGAAATAAAAGTTGTAGATTTTTTTAAATTTCTTATAACTTAGATTATATGCATTTTGTCGTAAAATGCATACTGAGGTCGCAATCTTAAAAAATACCAAATTTTTTCACCGATTTAGTACAAAAACAGAAAATCACTAATTGAAGCAAAACTAAGTGTTGTAGAAAAAATATTAGGAATAAAGGTTGTTGGTTTTGTAATTTTTAACAACTTTAATACACTTTTCGCTACACTTTTTCCCTGAAATTCATGTTAAAACCGCAATCTTAATAAACAAAATTTTACCACATTTTTTGTTCTTTTTTAAACATGAATTTCGCCACGAAAATTTTCAAAGCACAGGTCCCTGTGCTTTCGTGGTAAAATTTCAGAAGATGAAATTCGCGGAAGAATTTCAGCAGACAAGTCGGTTACACTACCTAGTAGAGCATTAAAAATGTAGTAAATGAGACGATTTAAAAAAAATCGCAAAAATGAACAATTGCACAAATAAACTCCCAAATATACTTCCGGTTGACAGATTTTGATAAAAATGTACGAATCGGGTCCCTTAGTAGTATCTAACTAAAATCCCAAATTTTAACCTCGTACGATATTCCGTTTTTCAGATATTTTGTTCACACACAGAAAAAATCACGTTTTTTCTGGGTTCAGGGGGCCTGAGAATGTGTAAATCCAGAGAAAACTCGATTTGTAAAAACACCTGAAAACAATACTTTCCTACCCCCATATTCATAGAGGGTAAGAGAGAGTAAAAACAAATATATACATATATATAGTACTACAGTCCGCACTGCCATTCCAAAAAGCCTTAAACTGCCATTTTTCTCTCTCATACATTAATAACCAGATCACGAAAGAACCTGTAATAAGTAATACAATATAGATTACTTTCCAGAATTTTTGACAAAGTATCGTACGGGCTCACTCCAAAGAAAATGAAAATCGCAAGTTGTGATATCTCAGCACGTGTAAATCTTTGACTCTGAAACATCGGCATCGGACGAATTATTAACAAAAAACAGAAAGAGTACATAACGAACTACGATTTAATTCAGAAAGATAATTGCCGAAATTTAATTTCGTTTAATAAAACTGTGTAATAGCGAAATCTATAAATGAACAAACGAAATTTATTTATTACAAATTTATGGAAATTTTAAACCTTACGAGCTATAATAGCAGCCTAATTAATTTAAGGACGGTAACACCGAATTAAATTAATAATTGTAAACAAATATACAAGTAATTGTTAATTAGTTAATTAACGATTCATTAAAGAAAATAATTACAAAGTTAATTAAAACCCTTAAGGTTCTTAAATAATGAAATCAACACGTACATAAATATTTTAGAACTGTAGAAAAGTTTCTTATAAACACCTGGCTAAATAACAATGTTTAGGAGAAAGTTAATCTTTGAACACCTTTCAGATTATTATGTGGATCAATCACTCTATTTTACTACAAAAAGAGAACAAAATTAAACAAATGAATTTATTCCAAGTTCGCGTAGATAACTGTTACAATTAACTGAAATATAAAAAATCTGGTGCGAAACACTCACACAACTTTCTCTTGCAAGCGAAAATAATTAACAATAAACCTAACATTAGAAATAAACAAAAAAACTAACTTTAATAACATAAACTAGTTTCAATAATGAGTGAAAGACGCAAAATGAAAATCAACCTCAGTTTAGCTTAAAAATGCGGAAAATCGCTCCTACACGCTAAACTAGGCACTGTACAAAAAAAAGCTTTAAATAAAAGTTGTAGATCTTTTAATTTTCTACAAATTTTATTATACACACTTTTGTCGTAAAATGCATTCTAAGGCCAAAATCTTAAAAAAATCGACTTTTCACACGTTTTCGTGAGAAAAAACCGAAAATCGCTAATTACCGCTAAACTAAGCGTTATACAAAAAAATGTTTGAAATAAAAGTTGTAGAATTTTACATTCTCTACAACTTTTATTATATAACGTTTTGCGCTAAAATGCATATTAAAGCCGCAATCTTAAAAAAGAAAATGTTTTTACGTGAAAACAGTCTCATCCAGAATTTCAGCAAACATGGCGCCTATTCTATCTTGTAGAGAATAAAAAATTGAGTAAATGAGGTGATAAAAAAAAAATCGTAGGACCAGTTTTTGAGAAAATCGTAAAAAAAGTGAAAAATTACACGAATAAACTACTACTTCCGGTTGACCGATTATGATGAAAATGTTCATGTCGGGTCCGGTAGTGGTATGTAACTTAAGTTTCACGTTTCAAGTTCGTACGATGTTCCGTTCTTGAGATATTTTGTACACACACGCACGCACGCACGCGCGCGCGCGCACACACACACACACAGACCAATCGCTAAAAACATGTTTTTGGGTTCAGGGGGTCTGAAAACGTATAGATCCGGTGAAAACTCGATTTCGAAAAATCTACATGAAAACAATACTTTCCTTCCTATATATTCATATAGGCAAGAGAAAGTAAAAAGAACGAAATTAAACAAATGAATTTATTCCAAGTTCGCGTAGATAACTGTTACAATTAATTCAAAATATAAAATAACGTAACTAGTATCATAATGGACTTGTACGAATAAATTCGCACAATGTTCTTCGGCTTCAAACCCCCATCATTAAATAAATTATTTAAGGGGGCACAGACGTTTGTATTCCCGAATGTTAATTTAGTAATTTTCTGGTACCATTTTCTCTTGTCCATAACAGACAGGTGGAGTGTTAAATTATTTACACTCAATCTGTTAGTTGCAGGGCTAAAATAAATAGTTCTGTTTCTTATCACAAGGTCAGCCAATTAAATGACTGAATCATTTAAGAACAAAAGAGGTAGAGGTGTAAAAAACACTAATAAGAGTTATCTCGTCTGAAAGTAATGGATTTCATTATACAGCCAGACCCAGTGGTGAATGAAGTGAAAGTGTCATTTGCAGAGTGGAAGATATATGCTTTTCAGAGGGCCTGGCATGCTGATAAGTGTACTTTTCCACTCAGTGAGGAAGGCAATGGTAAACCACCTCACTCCTCGTTTTACTTAGTAAAACCTCTACAGGTTCAAACCAGCCTTTTGGCTGATGACCTAAAAAACAACAACCATTTTCTCAATCAACTAGGTACTACAGACAGAGATTTCAAACAATAACCATTTTATTTATTGAATTGTGCTTTATAGTGTATACCAATAATACTTTGTTTTTTCTAATTCTGAATTTTTCAAACAATATTTTTCGACTTTGTCGTAAATTGGCCAAATTTTGAAATATTTACACTCATCTGTTGTTGTTGTTGTTTAGGTCATCAGCCGAAAGGCTGGTTTGAACCTGTAGAGGTTTTACTAAGTAAAACGAGGAGTGAGGTGGTTTACCATTGCCTTCCTCACTGAGAGGAAAAGTACACTTATCAGCATGCCGGGCCCTCTGAAAAGCACATATTTTCCACTCTGCAAATGACACCTTCACTTCATTCACCACAGGGTCTGGCTGTACAATGAAATTCATTACTTTCAGAGGAGATAACTCTGATTAGTGTCTTTTACACCTCTACCTCTTCTGTTCTTAAATGATTCAGTCATTTAATTGGCTGACCATGTGATAAGATACAGAACTATTTATTTTAGCCCTGCAACTAACAGATTGAGTGTAAATAATTTGACACTCCACCTGTCTGTTATGGGCAGATACTCATCTAGCTCATAAAATTAAGAATATAATACCAAATTATTTGGTATACCAAGTTAATGAAGTTATGTTAGTTAGTTAGAGACTCTGGCAAC
Organism: Catonia carolina; assembly: GCA_035578175.1. NCBI lineage: Eukaryota > Metazoa > Arthropoda > Insecta > Hemiptera > Achilidae > Catonia > Catonia carolina. The sequence continues at coordinate 74,286,909 of JAQMRL010000003.1, read as the reverse complement.
AACTACATTATTCTACAACTTTTATTAGGCCTATATAAATGTTTGCGCTAAAATGCATATTAAAGCCGTAATCTTAAAAAAATAATGTTTTTTACGAGATATCAGGACCTCACAAAGAATTTCAGCAAACATGGCGCCAACCTTATCTTATAGAGTATAAAAATTTAGTAAACCAGGCGATTTTTAAAAAAATCGTAGAACCAGTTTTTGAGAAAATCGCAAAAAAGTGAAATATTACACGAATAATCACTACTTCCGGTTGACCGATTTTGATGAAAATGTTCGTGTCGCGTCCGGTAGTGGTATCTAACTTAAGTTTCAAGTTTGTACGATGTTCCGTTCTTGAGATATTCTGTTCACGCACGCACGCACGCACGCACTCACACACAGACCAATCGCTAATAACATGTTTTTTTGGGGTCAGGAGGTCTGAAAACGTGTAGATCCGGTGAAAACTCGATTTCGAAAAATCGACATGAAAACAATACTTTCTTTCTGATATATTCATATAGGTTAGAGAAAGTAAAAATTAAAATAATTCGTAATGTGCGCCCGGATCGACGAAAATGTTAAAAAAATTCGAAAGTGTGTGATCTCAGACCGTCGACTGACAATTTGAAAGTTGTGAGAAGATTGCTGAACAAAGTTCGTCAAAAAAGATCCGATTTGTGGCAGATTGGAGACTGGTTCTTCCACCACGACAATGCACCTGCACACATAGCCATCTGGGTGAAAGATTTTTTGACTAAAAATGGCATGGTTCCGCTGTCCCACGCACCTTACTCGCCTGACCTGGCTCCGTGCGACTTTTTCTTATTTCCACGCATGAAAAGGGACATTAAAGCACACCAATTTGACAACATTGAAGCGGTCACGAAAAAACCGAGGAGAAGCTGTCAGCCATTTCTAAAGATGACTGCAAAAAATGTTTCGAACAGTGGAAGCACCAGCGGGATAAATGTATTAGTTGTAAAGTAGAGTATTTTGAAAGGGATAAGGTTGTTGTGTAAAATATAGAAAATAAATAACTTTTGAAAAATAATTCCGGTTTCTTTTGGATACTCCCCCTCTTAGTATAGTTTAAAACAGAATATCTACACCATTTTTGTTTTTAGAGAGAACAAGAGTGATGACTTTCTGTGGAAAGGATCCGGTGAGAAGTGAAGTTGTTTTACGGAAGAAAATTCTGGAACAAGTATCTCATTTCAAATATCTTGGCTGTGATATCTGTTATCAACATGATAGGGACGCTTGCACCAAGATACATCGCTCCCAACATATCTGTGGAACCATACATAGAGCTCTTAAGAATAGTGCCACCAAAGAAACAAGAATAAAGTTCTATAAAACAATTGCGGCTCCGACATTACTATATGGAAGTGAAACTTGGGTGCTATCCAAGCGCGATGAAAGCAGATTGCAAGCTTCTGAAATGAGGTTTCTGCGGAGAACATATGGGTGCAGTAGAGACGATCGTTTCAGAAACACGGATATCAGAGCTCAGCTGAATATATTTTCAATAAGAGATAAAATAAATGGGAGTAGGAGGAATTGGTTTCAACATGTGGACAGAATGAGTGAATACCGGATCCCTAAGCAGGCCCTGATATACCAACCAATTGGGAAAAGAGATAGAGGGCGTCCAATGAAAAGATGGACCGATTGTAGAGACGAAGAGGTTCGGAACAGGCAATAATGCCTTACCCGTGAAAGGAAGAAGAAGGAGAAGAAGAAGAGGGAATTTCTGACTACATTACGAAACAAAAAATAAAACAATCATAATTTTACAATCTTTTTGATCCGTTGTTTAGGTCATCAGCCGAAAGGCTGGTTTGAACCTGTAGAGGTTTTACTAAGTAAAACGAAGAGTGACGTGGTTTACAATTGCCTTCCTCACGAAGTGGAAAAGTACGCTTATCAGCAAGCCGAACCCTCTGAAAAGCACATATTTTCCACTCTGCAAATGACACCTTCACTTCATCCACCACAGAGTCTGGCTGTATAATGAAATTCATTACTTTCAGAGGAGATAAATCTGATTAGTGTCTTTTACACCGCTACCTCTTCTGTTATTAAATGATTCAGTCATTAAATTGGCTGACCATATGTTAAGAAACAGAACTATTTATTTTAGCCCTGCAACGAACAGATTGAGTGTAAAAAATTTGACACTCCACCTGTCTGTTATAAGCAGCTTTTTGATCCATGACCCCCTTAAATTCCATATTCGATTGTTAAAATGAATCATTGTGCATGGGGTGGTTTATCATGTATCAGAACGCAGCTGTTTAAGAGCACGGAGGACTTTTAACTGAAAATTCTGAATAACAAAACTTATATAAACTTTCGAATGCCCCTGTGTATTTAAACACTTCTTAAAAATTCAGTGTATTAGATGAATCATTTAAAAGGCTTCATACAGGAATGTATTAATATAATATGTGAAAAGATTAATGACCTTATGGTACCGTTATAAATCTCATAGATAGGTAGGTAGGCGCGCCAGACCAAACTACCAAACTGCCAACCGGCCCCCCCTAAGGAGTCATCTAAAAAAAGGAACTTGTTTTCGTTACTACAAATATTATTTTAATTCAGATTAAATCTAAAAAAGGTAATAATCTAAACCGATTTAAATTTATCACTGATCGAATAAGAAGTAACAAAATTATAACACCTACATTAATGTGTAGGTTTCGTATAAAATCAACGTTGAACAAATTTATTATTTGTTGCAGATTTTATATTACGATCGATTTAGAATGTTATTATTTATATTTTACAAGATTTAAAGTGTTCCGGAATTATATTTTTGTACTTGAACCGCTTTAAATAGCAATACAGTATATAAAAATCTGGTGTGAAACACTCACACAACTTTCTCTTGCCAATGCAAATAATTAACAATAAACCTAACATTAGTATTAAAACATTAGAAATGAACAAAAACTAACCTCGAAAACATAACCTTATTTTAATCATGAGTGAATGACGCAAAATGACAATCGAACTCAGTTTGGCTTAAAAATACGGAAAATCACGCTTTCACGCTAAACTAGGCTCTGTAGAGAAAAATGCTCTAAACAAAAGTTGTAGATCTTTTAATTTTCTATAAATTTAATTATATACACGTTTGTCGTAAAATGCATACTAAGACCGAAATGTTAAAAAAATCGATTTTTCTCACGTTTTCGTGAGAAAAAAAAACAGAAAATCGCAAATTACCGCTAAACTAAGCGTTATACAAAAAAATGTTTGAAACAGAAGTTGTAGGTTTTTAAATTCTCTACAACTTTTATTATATAAGTTTTTGCGCTAAAATTTATATTAAAGCCGTAATCTTAAAAAAACAACGTTTTTACGTGAAAACAGCCTCACCGAGAATTTCAGCAAACATGGCGCCTACCCTATCTTGTATAGAATAAAAAATTGAGTAAAATAGGCGATTTTAAAAAAAATCGTAGGACCAGTTTTTGAGAAAATCGCAAAAAACTAAAAAATTATACGAATAAACTACTACTTCCGGTTGACCGATTTTGATGAAAATGTTCGTGTCGCGTCCGGTAGTGGTATGTAACTTAAGTTTCAAGTTCGTACGATGTTCCGTTCTTGAGATATTCTGTTCAAACACACACACACACACACACGCACACACACACACACACACACACACACAGACACACACACACACACACACAGACCAATCGCTAAAAACATGTTTTTTGGGTTCAGGGGGTCTGAAAACGTATAGATCCGGTGAAAACTCGATTTCGAAAAATCGACATGAAAACAATACTTTCCTTCCTATATATTCATATAGGCAAGAGAAAGTAAAAATTCAAGAAAAATAAACAATATAGATACTTGAGTGACGAGAATGCCTTTTGCGTGTGGGTGGGCTGTGAGGAAGGACAGTGAAAATTAGACTGTGCTGCCAAACAAACTCAACAATAAAACACTACATTTTACTACTGTCCAGTTATAACGAATATATTTTGTAAGCTGTAGTTTATTCCCAATAAAATGTTTTTCTTTATTAACCTTAAAAGAAAAATCTGGTGTAAACACTCACACGACTTTATCTTGCCAACGCAAATAATTAAAAATATAACGTAACATTAAAAATAAAACATTAGAAAGAAACAGCCCACCGGGTTTGGTCTAGAGGTACAGTCGTCACCGTGAGTCAGCTGTTTAACAGCTGATTTTGGAGACGAAGGTTCCTGGTTCAAATCCTAGTAAAGGTAGTTACTTTTATACAGATTTGAATACTAGACAGTGGTTACCGGTGTACTTTGATGGTTGAATCCAATTAACCATACTCTCTCAGGAATGGTCGACCTGAGTCTGTACAAGACTACACCTCATTAACACGTCATACACATCATCCTCATCTCATTGGGTCATGGGGTTGCTTATTGTTCTGAATTGAACAGATTGCAGTGTACACATATTAGGAATTTTAAAAAAAAGAAGAAGAAACAAAAACTAACCTCAATAAACATAACCTTATTTTATCATGAGTGAAAGACGCAAAATGAAAATTAAATTCAGTTTGGCTTAAAATTACGGAAAATCACTCTTTCGCGCTAAACTAGGCTCTGTAGAGAAAAATGCTCTTACTTAGTTGTAGATCTTTTTGCTATAAATTTGATTAAGATACTTTTGTTGTAAAATGCATAATAAGGGCTGAAATCTTTAAAAAATCGACTTTTTACGTTTTCGTGAGAAAAAACATAAAATTGCTAATTACCGCTAAAATAAGCGTTACACAAAAAATGTATGAAAAAAAGTTGTAGGATTTTTAATTCTGTACAACTTTTATTATAAATTTGGCGAAAAAATGCATATTTAAGTCGCAATCTTTAAAAAACAATTTTTTTTACCAGAAAAACCTCCCCAACAATTTCAGCAGACATGGCACCTACCCTATCTTATAGAGCATGAACAATTTAGTACATGAGGCGATTAAAAAAAAAATCGTAGCAGTTTTTGAGAAAATCGCAAAAAGTTAAAAATGACACGAATAAACTACTACTTCTGGTTGAAAAAACTTAAGTTTCAAGTTCGTACGATATTCCGTTCTCGAGATATTCTGTTCATGCACGCACACGCGCGCACACACACACACACACAGACCAATCGCTAAAACCGCGTTTTTTGGGTTCAGGGGGTCTGTTTACGTGTAGGTCCAGTGAAAACTCGACACGAAAACAATACTTTCCTTCCTATATATTCATGTAGTCAAGAGAAAGTAAAAATCTGACCTGTAATATTGGCTATAGTTTAATTACAAGACTAGAAATGTTTGATTTACTGTAATTACCAGCTACCTTATTGTATTGGAGTAAAATTTACAAATAATACTTTTATAAGTCTTAATGAAGTACAAAGGATCACTGTACATTTTTATACGAATACAACAGTAATTCCTCAACTTTTTTTGAAGGTTCGGATTTAAAGTCGATGTCCGACCAAACTTTACCACGGTGAATCGAGGACCTACTATACATACAAATTAATAATAAGATATAAATTGTACAACATTTTCGACAGTATATCTTCTACCTACAAAAAAAAAAATAGTCGTTTCTTGTAATAAAATTATGATAAAATATTGACAATTAAAAACCAACAACACAGAAACAAATTACGAAAAATATTAACAGAATAAATTACAATTTCAATCTAACTGCTTGTTTAAATATTACCTTGAAAATTAATTAAAAAAATGAAACAAAAAATTAATACCAATATCAACATTACTAATTCATAAAATAGACTTAAATTTATTACTTAATTTATAACACATTTTTTACACAAGCTACAGTAGTTGGAGTAGCCTAAATTCAAGATTCACATAAGCAAAAATTGACCGATTTTCTTACTTTATTTAATAAATAGCTTCTTACGTGCACAGGTATCATCTGGCATACCCTAATCAAACATCTAGCGTGAAATACTCACACAACTTAATCTTGCCAATGCAAATAATGACAAATATAACCTATGTTTAATCATGGTTAACCAATATAAAATGAAAAACCTTATTCTAATCGTGAGTGAATGACGCTAAATGAAAATCAACCCCTAAAGAAATTCTGGGTGAGGCTTTTTTCACGTAAAAACATAGTTTTTTTAAGATTACGGCTTTAATATGCAATTTAGCGCAAAAATGTATATAACAAAAGTTGTAGAGAATTTAAAATTCTACAACTTTAATTTCAAACATTTTTTTGTATAACGCTTAGTTTAGCGGTAATTAGCGATTTTATGTTTTTTTTCTCACGGAAACGTGTGAAAAATCGGTTTTTTAAGATTTCGGCCTTAGTATTAATTTTATGACAAAAGTGTATATAATCAGATTTATAGGAAATTAAAAGATTTACAACTTTTACTTAGCGCATTTTTCTCTACAGAGCCTAGTTTAGAGTGAAGGAGTGATTTTCCGTATTTTTAAGCCAAACAGGTTGATTTTTATTTCGCGTCTTTCACTCATGATTAAAATTAGGTTATGTTTATTGAGGTTAGTTTTTTGTTTATTTCTCTTCTTCTTCTTCTTCCAGTGCCTATCCGTTACCGAATGTTGGCAATCATTCTGGCAATGCTGATTTTGTTGACAGCCGCTTTAAACAATTCAGGGGTGGATACTGAAAACCATGTCCTTAAATTTTTCAGCCAGGATATTCGCCTTCGCCCAACGCCTCTCCTGCCATGCACTTTCCCCTGCACTATGCATTTCAGCAGCTTGTATTTAGTTTCATTTCTCATGATGTGTCCTAGGTATTCCAATTTTCTTCTTTTGACTGTGTACATTATTTCAGTCTATTTTTAGTCTATGTTTAAACATATGTGTTTATTTCTAATGTTTTATTACTAATGTTAGGTTTATTGTCAATTATTTGCATTGGCAAGAGAAAGTTGTGTGAGTGTTTCACATCAGATTTTTACAAATGTAGGGAACCAATGAATGGCACTCAGGGTGAAGTACCTCAACACGAGCTTTCGAGTGTCTTGTGACCTTCCATCAGCAATAAACTTAATTCCGAGAAGATTTCCTGGTAAATGAACCAATCTGCTTTTTAATAATTCTAGAAATTAAAACAAAAGCTGACATTTTAAAAGGAAAATATAATGAATTTATGACAACGCTGAGATATTCAAGGAAAATTTTACAAGTAACTAACAATACTAAGATTAATGTTTATGTACTTCTTATCATTTATCTAGTAATAAAATTAAGGAAATATATTTTAAGCTACAGAAAATTAGCTTCGCTTTAACAATTAAAACTGTCAAAACTTAATGGATATAAAAAATAAATAAGTATACCTACATCCAACAAAATTATGGTGCGAATAAATTCGCAAGGTCACCTAGTACATTTTAATAACACAAGCATACGTATAAATCAATTAAAACATTATATTAGATTATAATTAGATAATTATAATAGTAATAAAAACAAGTACAGTACTACTTTGTTAATCCGGAACAATCTGGATCGGAAAAACTTCATTCATAAAATCACGACATCCCACATAACTTTGAACAGTGGTATCTATAGTCCAGCCTCTCTTAGTTTGCTCCTAATGTAAACAAATAATGACGTCACTGAGCATGCGCATTACATAAAAATGTGTACACGCTGATTAAAAAGTAACAACAAAATACTTTCAAAAGTATTTAAATGCAAAATACTTTTAAAAGTATTTTTTTAAATGAAATTGTTAGGGCTACATCATATCATGACTGATGTTTTTAGTACTTCAAGTACTTATAATTTAAAAAATAGTTAACTTAATATGAATACAACATCCGTAAAGTCGCAGACTCTAGCGTGCACCCTGTAGTAGGTGGCTTTTGTTTTTTGAAAGTAGGAGCAAACTAAGAACGGCTGAACTGTAGATACAGTACTTTGTTGTTGTTGAGGTCATCAGCTTAAAAGGCTGATTTGAATTTCTAGAGGCTTTACTAAGTAAGACAAGGAGTGGGTGGTTTATAAAATTTCCTTCCTGAGTGGATAAGTATGCTTATCAGCATGCCAGGCCCTCGGAAAAGTATCTACTTTCCACCCTGCAAACGACACCTTCAATAATATTCATCACAAAGTCTGGCTGTATAATGAAATTCATTACTCTCAGAGGAGATAACAGTGCTAGTGTCTTTTACACCTCTACCTCTTCTGTTCTTGAATACTTCAGTCATATAATTGGCTGACCATGTTATAAGAAACAGAAATATTTTTTGTAGCCCTAAAACTAATACAGTAAGTGAAAATAATTTAACACTCCATCTGCCTTTTATGGGTAAACAGTAATTTATAAACTGTATAACCAGTAATCAGTAATTTATAAACTGTATAACCCGTAATATTATGTAACGCGGTGTAACAGTAGCAGTTTATCGTACATAAGAGTTAAAGTACACATTTTTACTTTCTCTTGCCCTATACACGTTTATGAATATATAGGAAAAGAAAGTATTGTTTCATGTCGATTTTTACAAATCGAGTTTTCACCGTAAATACGCGTTTTCCGGCACCCTGAACCTAAAAACTCGTTTTTACTATATGATCTCTCTGTGTGTACGCGGGCGCGTGTGAACAAAATATTTCAAGAACGAAATATCGTACGAAGTTAACGAAACTTGGACCTTAAGTTAGGCGGCAAAAAGGGACCCAAACATTTTTATCAAAATCGGTCAATCTAAAGTAGAAGTTTCTTCATTTAATTTTTAAGTTTTTGCGATTTCCCAAAAAAACTCCTACGGTTTTATAAAAAAAACTCCCCATTTAGCCTACTACATTTTTAAACTCTACAAGATAGGATAAGTGCAATATCTGCCAAGATTGTCTTCTGACAATCTTGGGGAGAAGTTACCGATAGTGCACCTAAAAATTTATTTCTTTTTAAATTTACAAAATGAACCGCTAAGGGGATGAAAAAGGTATTCAACCCTAAAACCATTACATGTTTATAAATTTCAAACTAATAGTATTTTATCAGAAAAATAAAAATAAAACAAAATTATACTCGGGTGAATCCGGGACGAGCAGCTACTTCTAATGATATAGAGAATCGGAGGGAAATTTATTTGAGAAAAGGGAATTTTAATTAATGGTCAACCTGAATTATCGTACTATCCGTCATATTAGACCTATGTGACGACAAAATTTATTCAGATTTTGTTTTTAATTATAAAATTTATTACAATTGTCAAGCCCTAAAGGATTTTTTTCTAAAATATGATGAAAAGCTCTTCAAAAATTCTTAATAAAAAAAATTATTTCTTATTTTTAATCTCTTGAACATGCTACATCAACAATAATTACAAGTTACAAGGAAATTATACGTTACATAGAAAATTTAATGTAGTAAATTATTTGTATTATGCCATAAGAAAGTCTATAAAAGGAAAACTGTATTCGAATCAATTTTATGTATTCAACGGATGATATATATATAATTGATACCACTAATCAATTTTAAAGAACAACATATATTATTTTAATCGGCAATCTTTAAAATCTTTTAAAAATTCCATCACGATAATTCCTGGAACTATCCGAAAGATTTTCTGTAAATTATCAGATACAAAATAGATTTAACTGGAAGCGTGCCAAGGTTATTCTTAATAACTTTTTTGGGGTAGAATTTATGACCACTCGAATTGGTAATTATTTATTTATATTAATATATATCAGCCGAAAGGCTGGTTTGAACCTCTAGAAGCTTTAATAAGTAAATCGAGGAGTGAGGTGTTTAACCTTTGCCTTTCACATTAAGTGAAAAAGTATGCTTATCAGCATTTCACGCTCTCTGTAAAGCATCTACTTTCCACCCAGCAAATGACACCTTTACTTCATTCACCACAGGGGCTGGCTGTATAATGAAATTCATTAATATCAGAGTAGATAACTCTGACTAGTGTCTTTTATACCTCTACCTCTTCTGTCCTTAAAGATTCAGTCATATAATTGGTTGACCATATGATAAGAAACACAACTATGTTTTGTAGCCCTCAACTAGCAGATAGAGTGCAAATAATTTAACACTTCAACTGCCTGTTATGGACAAAAATATATATAATAATTGATAATATACACGAATGATAAGATACCAGACACGGTTTTCTTTCCATAGCTGGGAAATGGAATAAGAAAACCTTAGATTAGGAATAATGTATAAAAATATTAAGTTGTTTACATAAAAAATAAGTAATTATAAGCCTACCTGTATATTGTAGAAATACATAAAATAAATAAATAAACGAAACTGGTAACACTTTGGTACGACAGTACGTTCACGGTTTACTAATGGATGATGAATTCCAGATCTTTGCAGGGAATATAACTCGGGACATTTAGCTTTGCAGTTCAACCTACTCTACCACAGCTCAAAAATGTTGAATTCTTTGCAAATAGAAAAAGGATTTTTTACTTTCTCTTGCCTATATGAATATATAGGAAGGAAAGTATTGTTTTCATGTCGATTTTTCGTAATCGAGTTTTCACCGGATCTACAAGTTTTCAGACCCCTGAACCCCAAAAAACATGTTTTTAGCGATTGGTCTGTGTGTGTGAACAGAATATCTCAAGAATGAACCATCGTACGAACTTGAAACTTGAAACTTAAGTTACATACTACTACCGGACCCGACACGACCATTTTCATCAAACTCGGTCAACCGGAAGTAGTAGTTTATTCGTGTAATTTTTCACTATTTGTGATTTTCTCAAAAACTGGTCCTACGATTTTTTTTTTAAATCGCCTGATTTACTCAATTTTTTATTCTCTACAAGATAGGGTAGGCGTCATGTTTGCTGAAATTCTGGGTGAGGCTGTTTTCACGTAAAAACATAGTTTTTTTTAAGATTACGGCTTTAATTTGCAATTTAGCGCAACAATTTATACAATAAAAATTGTAGAGAATTTAAAATCCTACAACTTTTATTTCAAACATTTTTTTGTATAACGCTTGGTTTAGCGGTAATTTGCGATTATCTGTTTTTTTCTCACGAAGAAGTGTGAAAAATTGATTTTATCAAGATTTCGGCCTTAGTATGCAATTTACGACAAAAAAGTATATAATTAAATTTATAGAAAATTAAAAGATCTACAACTTTAATTGAGAGCATTTTTCTCCACGGAGCCTAATTTAGTGAGAAAGAGTGATTTTCCGTATTTTTAAGTCAAACTGAGGTCGATTTTCATTTTGGGTCATTCACTCATGATTAAAATTAGGTTATGTTTATTGACGTTAGTTTTTTGTTTATTTCTAATGTTTTATTACTAATGTTAGGATTATTGTTTATTATTTGCATAGGCAAGAGAAAGTTGTGTGAGTGTTTCACACCAGATTTTTCTTTTTACAATGATTGATGTTGCCCATAACAGACAGGTGGAGTACCAAATTATTTACACTCAATCTGTTAGTTGCAGGGGTAAAATAAATAGTCGTTTCGTATCACATGGTCAGCCAATTATATGACTGAATCATTTAAGAACAATAGAAGCAGAGGTGTAAAAGACACTAATCAGTGTTATCTCCTTTAAAAGTAATGAATTTTATTATACAGCCAGACCCTGTGGTGAAAGTGTTATTTGCAGAGTGGAAAATATGTACTTTTTAAAGAGCCCGGCATGCTGATAAGCGTACTTTTCCACTCAGTGAGGAAGGCAAAAGTAAACCACCTCACTCCTCGTTTTACTTAGTAAAACCTCTACAGGTTCAAACCAGCCTTTTGGCTGATGACCTAAACAACAATGAATGATGATGCGTAGATAAGCCTCGACTCGAACCCGGGATCCCTGCATAGACTGTTATTACGCTGACCACAACACCACGGGCCGGCAAATTTATTATATTAAATCTCTTACCTTATTAGATTTCAACATTTAGTTCTCTTTTTGTAGAAATTTTTTCATATCCATAATTATCGAATATGTATTTTAATGAACATGTACTACTCAGATTGTGTAGTATACACATTGATTTTCCTCTTTTGAGGACGGGATTTTCCCTTTCAAAACGTATAATTTTCTTTTAAGTTAATAGTCCAAATAATTAAAGGTTGTCTTCCGATTAGTATTAGTACAGTATTATTCAAATTCGAGTCAAATCGTTTTTTTTGTACATAAAAGTTTAAAGTTAGTAGTTGTAAGTATCTATATTGGAATACTGTACAATTTTTTTTAATTCCTCATGGGTGTACGTTGCAATGTGTTCAACTCGGAACAAAAAGCAATCGCCTGACCCAATGAGATTAAGATGATGTGTATGACGTGTAAATGAGTTGTAGTCTTGGACTGACCCAAGCCGACCATTTCTGAAAGAGTATGGTTAATTAAACCCCAACCATTACAGTGCACCGGTAACTACTGTTTAATATTCAAAACCGTATAAAAATTACTACCTTTACTAGGGTTTGAACCAGGAACCTCTTCTCCGAAAATTACCTGTTAAAACAGCTGACACACAGCGACGGCTTTACCTTTAGACCAACCCGGTGGGTCAGAATACAAATAATATTAAATTTAATAGTAAATTTTCAGGACCAGATTGATAATTATCAATACGGGTATATAATTTAAAGTTCTTCTTCTTCTTCTTCACTTATCGAGGATTAGGTCCCACGACCTGTTGCTGCATCCACCTAGCCACCGGTCGCCCCGGATTGCACCGTCCAATCAGCTTGTAACTTCTGACCAGTCTAGCAATCCTGTGTGGAGACATTCTTTCAAGATGATCGGTCCATTTCCGACGGTACTCTTAAATTGTCTCCTTAAGAGAACACACATCTAATTCTCGCCGTATATCCTCATTTCTGAGCCGATCCAGTCAATTACAGCCCCTAACGCATCTCACGAAGCGCATCTCTGCCGACTGAATGGAATTTTCATATTTCTTGAAAAGACCTCACGGCCATGTGTCAGTGTTGGGTCAGCCACTGTCTTATAGAACTTCATTAATGTGCCAGTTCGGACCTTCCCTTTCAAATTTCGATGTATTGTACCACAAATTCGATTGAATCTCTGAATTTTTTGTGGTAGGCTACATCATTGTTTTCTTCATATGACACATCACATCCCTAACAGGCAAAGTGGCTGATCTGTAACAGAATCACTCCATCCACCATTATCTTTGTCCTGACTGGATATTTTCCTCTAAAGGCCATCAATTTTGTTTTAGCACTTGATATTTATACAAAAAATCTCATTGCTATATAATTTAAAGTTAAAATTTAAAAAAATCCACCAGGTTGGTCTAAAGGTGAAGTTGTCGCCGCCAGTCAGCTGTTTAAAAGCAGATTTCGAAGACGAAGGTTCCTGGTTCAAATCCTAATAAAGGTATAGATACTGAAGTCACGAGATTGCCTTTTGCATATATGGATGGGCTGTGAGGAAGGGAAGTGAAATGTTTGCAATGCTGCCAACCTCAACAGTGAGATACTACTCGTACATTTCACTACCGTGCAGTTTCTAGATACATTTGCTGTGGTTTATTCAGAGAAAATATTTTCTTCATAAACCTTATAAGAAATAAATATGACTTGTAATATTGGCTATAGCTTAATTACACGACTAGAAATGTTTGATTTACTGTAATTACGAATGAATCGCCTTCTTTACTATTGCTGTCATCGGCGTTTTCATTAAAAGTCTCTCTAGTATCTACCTAACCGTTTTCTTTACCAGGTGTCAAAAAACTGTTACAGAATAGCTTCTTCACGTCCTTAATTTCCTTCCTTATTTTTCGAATTGTGGAATGAGAAACATCACAGTACCTAGTTAGCCGCTTGCTCACGGCTTTTGTTAAGATACACGGATAGGCATTTTTGTTTAGCTTCAACTTCACAACATTTTATTACATTGCATTCAGCACAGTGAATAGTTCGACCACGTTTTCGAGAAACGGACATTTTTGTTTACGGTAACGAACAGTTATATTCGTACAGTTAACCTAGAAAAAGTTCCGCGATATGCTCTGCGTATAGTATAAGTTGGTTTTGTCGTACTGAAATTAAAACTGTCGCGCATGCGCACTGATGCTGTTCCCCCTTTACCCCTTGTTACAAACAAGGGCAAACTCGTGACTCAAGTGGCAATAGTTACTTTTACACGGATTTGAGTACTAGACCGTATGAGTACCGTACATGAGACCGTATTGAGTACTAGACAAGTAAATAAAATCTATAATGATAAATTTTTGTTTGGAAGTAATATTGGACGCGCACGAACAAAGATAAAAAAGAAAAATGTTATTACTATAAACACTTAACTAGATAAGAGCTATTAGCTGAGTACGATATGGGTTCATATTAGCAGTCTTCAATGCAATTATAACCGGTCTAGTAAGTTGCAACATTATCACCCGTTGAAATGTCCTTAAAATATTTTTTCTGTTTTAATTTATTCAAATATTTTCCTTAATTTTAAAACATTTTAAGTAGTAATAGCGCCCGAAAATCGTTAATGACTTAAATCCTGAATTAACGGTATTTAATGTTAAAAAAAACAAGTTTCTAGTTTTAATGATAGTGATGACTATTATTTTCACCTTTAGTGAAGAATAGAAGACCGTCCCGCTGGTACAATTCTAAATGAACAATGTAGAATATTAGGGTTTTGAGAAGCCCTTCCAATAAAATCTTCTGTTTGTAGTGTCACCGCCACCCCTTATAATTAATAATTTACTGTGTTGCCGGCTTTCAATACTTTTTCCGATCCATGTCGGCGCGGTAGGCCCTTTTTCGGCGTACCGACAAACCTTTCAGCTGCGTTCCGACAGAGGGCTTTGTCATCAAGGCCGAGCCAGTAACCGCCTCCTACCACAGCGCTCTGGGCGACTATAAAAAGAGCGCTACACTGAGCCGAGCGATTCAATTCCGATACAGACACAGAGATTCAATTCCGATCCAGACAGCAGAGAAGACGTCCACCACGGCACACGGCTACAGGACTCCAGCGAAGACTAATCGACGACCCCGCAAGAGATAAGATGATGCTTCCGCTCGCCGGAAGCATTCAGGGGTAAGAAGCCAATCAGACGCAAAACTGTTATAGAGAATAATACTTTGGAGCACATATTCCACTTTCAGTATCTAGGTTGCATACCAATAAGATAAAGATGCTTACCATAAGATACATTGATTTCAGCAAATATGCGGAACTATTCACATAACGTTAAAAAGTAGCACCAGCAAGAACAACACGAGGTTGAGATTTTATAAAATAATAGCAGTGCCGATTCCACTCTATGGCAGTGACACTTGGGTGCTATAAAAGCAAAAAGAGACTAGATTGCAAACTTCTGAAATGAAATTTCTTCGACATACATATGGGTGTAGTAGAGAAGATCGTTACAGGAATACCGAGATAAGGAAAGAACTCAACATCTTCTCTATAAACGACAGGGTATATTAGAACACAATGCAGTGGTTGAAGCATTTAAGGAAAATGAGGGAGGATCGGATACCTAAATAAACACTAGACTATAAACCGGAGGGAAAAAGAGAACGAGGACGCCCGAGAAAGAGATGGGCAGATTTGAGAGGTTCGAACAGGCAGAGATGCGTAGTCCTTGAAAGGCAGAAAAAGGAACAGCAACATTAATGAACATCATTGAGATAGTTTTGCGTTTTCTCAGTAACTAGTGTCTGTGTCTGTGAAGCGTCCACTGCGTAAATCACGAACGTAGCCGTTGTTACAGTTACATCTTCTGGAAAATCGGCGGTGTAGTGCGTATACAAAAACGGACTAAATAAGCTGCCCTGAGGAACACAAGAAAGTGTATAAAAGAAAATCAGAAAATGTATTACTATATTTAATTTAGAAAAAACGATTCAAAAATACGACTTGAAAATCATGTAGTATGGATGTCCTAATGTCACTTAGAGTTTATAAAGGATAATGAACAACTTTGTCTATAACAGGCAAGTGGAGTATTAAATTATTGCGCTCGACCAGCTCGTTCCAAAACTACAAAAAAATAGTTTTTTTTCTAATCACATGTTCAGCCAATCATACATGTACTACTGAAGCATTAAAGAACCTAAGAGGTAGAGGTGTAAAATACAATAGTCAGAGTTATCTCTTCTAAAAGTAATGAATTTCATTATACAGAGTGGAATCATTATTATTATTAATAATAATAATAATAATAATACCTAATAATTATAATAATAATACATTTATTTATTGCCATGATATTACATAAAAAAGATTTTACCATAATACTCGTACAAAATTTCTTACAGTAAACTACTATCCTATTACACTAGAAAAAAAAAAAAAAAAAAAAAAGTCCATTTGATTTCTTCGTGCGGGTGAAGGTCACGCGCTTCTTCCCCTTCCCTTCCGCAAGATTTCTCCTCATAGCCCTTACAGTACTTCTACATTACTGAATTGAACTACTTCTTTTCTCTTTACAGACTAAAGTTTTGTCTATTAACGACAAGAAATTTAATGGTTACTCTGATACACATAAGACATTAGGCCTACTATGATATGTGAAACCTTTTTATTCTACACAATATATTTTCCTAATTTTTGTGCTTAACTTTCGGATCGTTGGAACAGTTCTATCCTAATATTTCTTTATACAAACTGCACCTTAATAAAAACATCGCCAACCTTTTTACCTAAACGAAAAAGATGATTATTTATCTTTTATGTTTTAAAGCATGCATACAGAAACTGGATTGTTACAAATGTGTATACGACTGAGAAATAAACTGTCAATTACCTTTTATGTAATCTTGAGCGCCGTTCGCAAAGAATTAATTTCACACAAGTTCTTTTAAATAATTATATACTCTATAAATTATCTGTTTGGATTGTCTGCGAAGATTAGGACTGTTTGCAGCCATCTCAACTTTCACGCTTAAACAATTGAATTAACTAAACTTACACAAGCCCGCCAAAGAAACTGCACATATGTATGATACAAAACTTTAATCTGAACTGGTCGAAAGAGTATAAAAAATCAAATAAATAGGCCTGTGTGTGGTGACAAAGGTGCTGTAACATGTTTGTTTACTTAAAACAATACATGTAAGCTTCATAAAGTCATAAAATATCACAGAGTCATTGCTGACGCATAGTATAATGACCGTGTTTCTATTTCAGTGACTTTTCTATTATTCCATATTACGTTGTAATAGTGCGTACATATAATATCTATAATAACCATAAAACAGTATTAATAACAATTATAACAATAATATAATACAAATTACACCACGTATATACTATTGTTATTACATGTAACAAAATGTTTGTCTAAATATACGTCCGGAAATGCTTCGTTGGCGAGTTATGCCTGGCGAAAGATTTTGCCTTGATTCCTGGGCAAAGAGTGAAATAAAGCAATACTGAAATTTTGAAAAGGTAAATTTAGGAAAATGTTTAGTGGTTTCTTATGGTTTTTATTTAACCTGGGAAATTTAAAAAAATGAGTCCCAGAACTGTATCGCTTTTAGTTTTTAAGAAAACTACGTAAATACATTAAAGAAAAGGCTTAGAAAATATACTTTTTAAGTTTAGCGTAAAATAACTCTGTTAAATTGCGAATAAAAACACGAAACATTTTAATGAAAATTGTAGAGAATTTTATTCTAAAAAATGATATAAATAACGTCTATGAAAATTAAACTCATTTGAGAAGTTTTTTTAATTACAAACAAAAGAAAAACTGGATTTAGATTTTTTCCATTGCAGTTTTCCTTTTGTTTGTAATTAAACTTCTCGAATGAGTTTAAGTTTAAGTTGATTTAAATAACACATTTATGTGTTGGTCTCGTCAGATGTTTTAAGCGTACGGTACTTCACGAAGTGAAATAATGTAAACCTGATGAAGGCGTAGGCACAAGTGCACACACATACTCCGCGCTGCATCATTCAGACGACTGGTGGGGTAGGCGAGGTGAGGAAGTGGCATGACCTATGGACAATACCATGTACTAGGATGGGTTGGAAACTTTCAAATAAATATCAAAAAACTATAGTATTAACTATTAGCAATAGCATTCAATACCTACTATATTTACTTACTACATTAACTTAACCAATACATTGCTATTTACTAAGATTACGATTGTATAAATTATGACACATTACATTTTAATAATAATTAAACTTACACTATTTTAATAAAATCTTCTTTTTAGGGTGCCTGTCCGTTCCGAACGTTGGCGATCATTCTGGCTGTTATTACTTTGTTGGTTACGCTCCTCAACAATTGGGTGGTGGTCTTTCCGAACCACGCTCTAAGGTTAGCCAACCAGGAAATTCTTCTTCGTCCTGGGGCTCTCCTGCCTTCTATTTTCCCTTGTAATATGCTCTGCAATAGCTCATACCTGCCTTGATTGCGCATTATGTGATCTAAATATTCCAGCTTTCGACATTTGATGAGGTTGACCAGTTCTGGGGCTGTATTCATCCTCCTTAGTACCTCTTGGTTGGTAACCCTATCGGTCCATGGTATCCTCAGGATCCTTCTGAACAGCCATAACTCAAATACATGGAGC
Organism: Catonia carolina; assembly: GCA_035578175.1. Lineage (NCBI taxonomy): Eukaryota > Metazoa > Arthropoda > Insecta > Hemiptera > Achilidae > Catonia > Catonia carolina. Next base: position 74,268,377 of record JAQMRL010000003.1, on the reverse strand, counting down.
CTCGATATTGTGTCCTCCTTTAGGGTCCATGATTCTACACCATACAGAAGCACTGAATACACATAACATTTGAGGAGTCTTAGCTTTGTATGTAGGGTGAGGTCACGGCTCTTAAACACTGAACCCATTGTTAAGAAAGCACTTTTGGCTTTTCCAATACGGCATCGGATCTCCTGGGAATTGTCCCATGACTCATTGATCACCGTTCCCAAGTAGGTGTATTGTGGGACTCTTTCAATTCTTGTCTGATTGATGTACAGTTCTGCCCCTCCAATGTTTTCTTTGCTAATGACCATAAGCTTTGTTTTAATAAAATACAGGTAATTAAATACAACCTAAAATTTATTATTACATTTAAACGTAAAAAATAACAAAAACAATAAAAAAAGAAAAATATATACTATTTTATTTTCCCCCTGTCTCTTTAGTTACATCTACATTTGAATATTGCTGACCATTTTTGCTATTTTCTCTCTGATAAGCATACTTTTCCACTCAGTGAGGAAGGCAATGGTAAACCATTTCACTCCTCGTTTTACTTAGTAAAACCTCAAAAGGTTGACCAGCCTTTCGACTGATGACCAAAACAACAACAAAACTGAACCAATAAATTGGAAGTCGTACTGTTCGTTTAACGAATGAATTTAATAAAAATCTTTAACGATTTAACTTAACGATAACTTGCTATGATCGTTAATAACTGAACAATTGGAAATTAAAATAAAATTCAAAAAAAAATTACGATCCATTGCAAATAATAAATCGTACACGTACGTAATGTTAATAAAAACCAGGATAATTAAATTTTACTAATAAATTGCAATAAACTGTAGAAATTTATGTATTTATTTCATTCATTTGATAATTATTAGAATTTTAATTATATTTTCTTATCAGTATTAGTAAATGAGTTATAGGTTTAATTACCACAAACGGTAAACATTAATTACATTAATAAATAACGGTAATTCTATGGTTAGCCTTATAATCAACGGAGAGACGTAAAATCGTTTTTAATTACCTATAAATACGTACATTTAAAATGTCAATTTATAAATATATACCAACCGTGAACATTTTCAGTTCATTTACTTTCATTAAAATTTCTTGAGAAAACAGATGGATAGATAGATGGTAGAATATTGTTTTAATCGGTTAAGTATCATTCATTGGATACGCGGTTTGGTATAAGGTAACCGACTAAAAAAACCAATAATGAACTATGATTGGAATTATCTATCGGTTTAAATAAACTACTTAGGAAAATAAATCTGGTGTGAAACACTCACACAACTTTCTCTTGCCAATTCAAATAAATAACAATAATCCTAACATTAGTAATAAAACATTAGAAATAAAACAAAAAAACTAACCTCTAAACATATAGCCTTATTTTAATCATGACTGAAAGACGCAAAATGAAAATCGAACTCAGTTTGGCTTAAAAATACAGAAAATCACTCTTTCACGCTAAACTAGGCTCTGTAGTGAAAAATGCTTTAAATAAAAGTTGTAGATCTTTTAATTTCCTATAAATTTTATTATACGAGTATTCACTTTTGTCATAAAATGAATACTAAAACCGAAATCTTAAAAAATCGATTTTTCACACGTTTTCGTGAGAAAAAACAGAAAATCGCTAATTACCGCTAAACTAAACGTTATACAAAAAAATATTGAAATAAAAGTTGTAGAATGTTAAATTCTCTACATTTTTTATTAAGTAAATTTTTGCGCTGTAATACATATTAAAGCCGTAATTTAAAAAAAAACACTTTTTTTACGTGTAAACAGCCTCACCAAAAATTTCAGCAAACATGGCGCCTAGCCTATCTTGTAGGGAATAAAAAATTGCGTAAACCAGGCGATTTTTAAAAAAATCGTAGGACCAGTTTTTGAGAAAATCGCAAAAAAGTGAAAAATTATACGAATAAACTACTACTTCCGGTTGACCAATTTTGATGAAAATGTTCGTGTCGGGTCCGGTAGTGGTATGTAACTTAAGTTTTAAGTTTCAAGTTCGTACGATGTTCCGTTCTTGAGATATTTTGTATACACACACTCACATACACAGACCAATCGCTAAAAACATGTTTTTTGGGTTCAGGGGGTCTGAAAACGTATAGATCCGGTGAAAACTCGATTTCTTAAAATCGACATGAAAACAATACTTTCCTTCCTATATATTCATATAGGCAAGAGAAAGTAAAAAAATTTGGTGTGTGACACTCACAAGACTTTCTCTTGCCAATATTGATAATGACCAACATAACCCAATTCTAATCACGAATGGATGACGCAAAATGAAAATCAACATTCACACTGTCAGAGCAATAGTGTATTAACTCAAAATATATATTTTTTTTTTATTTCCTTTATTACAGCCATGAGTTTGTAGTAAAACTTCTTAATAATGTATCAGTAGAGATCACTAACAACATTGTAACAATAAAAAAATGTTACTATATTGAACGGCTTTTGCAAGCCCCTGATACTTTTACTATTAGAAACATCTTTGTTTTCCTCAAAACATGATTTTTGAGTTAATACAGTATTGCTCTGACAGTACACTTCGTAGAATTTTTTTTGTTCCCTAATGTGTGTACGTTGCAATCTGTTCAATTCAGAACAATAAGCAACCCCATGACCCAATGAGATGAGGACGTGCAAGTGAGGTATAGTCTTGTACTGACCCAGGCCGACCATTGCTGAGAGAGTATGGTTAATTGAACCAAAACCATAAAGAACACCGGTAACCACTCTCTAGTATCTGAATCCGTTTAAAAGTAACTACCTGTCACCGGATGGCGACATTAAGTGGCAAACCTTATAATTTTGGTGGCCCTGAAAAGGGCCGTTTAAGCGGTGGTCGTCTTGGAGAGGCGTCGGTCGTAGTCGTCGTGGCGGTCGAGGAGCTGGGCAACACGGCGTGTCGTCGTCCAGCGGAGACATCATCTTCTTCCCTCGCAGTAGTGCGTCGATGGTTGCTTCGTCGGGTCCGGTGGGCGTAAGGCTCGGTCGAGGGACCGCTGTGGGCATCGCTCGCGTCAGCGGTATAATCCTTTTTATAGCCACGTATTTTTTAAAAAAACGTTCGGCAGAACTCCGAATTTTTAAAAAAAATTCCATAATTATATCTGTACTAATATAAGGTATTATTAATCTAAATACCTAACCTGTTCAATAAATAACCATATGACCCAATTCGATGAGGATGATATGTATAACGTGTAAAAGAGGAGCAGGACAGAATCAGGCCGATCATTCCTGCGAAGGTGTAGTTAACTGAACCCCAATCATCAAAGTACACTGGTAACGACTGTCTAGTACTCAAATCCGTATAAAAGTAGAAATTTTATTACACTATAACCCGCGGAACCATTGTCTCCAAAAATCAGCTGTTAAACAACTGACTTGCAGCGGGGACTACTTCAACTTTAGACCAACTCAGCGGGGATTTTTACTTTCTCTTGCCTATATGAATATATGGGAAGGAAAGTATTGTTTTCATGACGCAATCGTAGATCTTTTAATTCTTATAAATGTTATTAGGCCTATATACATTTTTGTCGTAAAAGTGCATACTAAGACTGAAATCGTAAAAAAATGGATTTTTCACACGTTTTCGTGGAAAAAAAAACAGAAAATTGCTAATTACCACTGAACATTTTACAAAAAAAATGTTTGAAATAAAAGTTGTAGGATTTTAAATTGTCTACAACTTGTATTGTATACATTTTTGCGCTAAAATGCACATTTAAGTCGCAACCTTAAAAAAACAATTTTTTTACGAAAAAACCGCTTCACCAAGAATTTCAGCAGAGATGGGGCCTACCCTATCATGTAGAACATAAATTTCTTAGTAAGTGAGGCGGTTTTAAAAGAAATAGTACACCCGTTTTTGAGAAAATCGCAAAAAAGTGAAAAATGACACGAATAAACTACTACTACCGGTTGACCGATTTTGATGAAAATGTTCTTATCGGGTTCGATAGTGGTATCTAACTTAAGTTTCAAGTTCGTACGATGTTCCGTTCTTGAGATATTTTGTTCACACACACACACACATACACAGATACATCGCTAAAAACATGTTTTTTTGGATTCGGGGGTCTGAAAACGTATAGATTCGGTGAAAATTCAATTTCGAAAAATCGACATTAAAACAATTCTTTCCTTCCTATAGGCTATATTCATAAAGGCAAGAGAAAGTAAAAAAGAGCAAAAGGTTTTTTAGTTAAATATTTTTACAAACGAGGAAAAATGGATATTATTTTATTGCTATTATTTCAGTTGAAATGTTCACTGATTATTTACAATAATTTTTAATGTCATAATAAGTAATAATAATAATAATAATATTCTTCGAATCATGAGGAGGTCAAAGACAACTTGTAACAATTTTGTGGTCAGTGAACTTGTAGCTGGAGCTACTACAAACAGGCTGCATCATTTACAGTAGTAATATATTTGTAGCATGTATAATATGCATTAAAAAAATTTTATGATCAGACAAATACGCTTTGTGCAGTACATAAATACTTTTAAATTATAGTACAATTTGAAAACTAGTTTATCGATTTGAAGAAAAAGAAAAAACTTGAAAGAACAAGTCTTTTAGCAGACCTATTAGTAAATGAAGATTCTTTAAGTAGAAACTTCTTTTTTTTACTTTCTCCCCTCTCTATTTATATACGAGGACACAAAACAACCCCGTTAATCCGAAACTTTGAATAATCTGAACTGTTCATATTATTTTTTTAACATGCTTTCTCCGTATTAAATGGTTTTAAAATTAAAGCTAAGTAATTTTATAATATAAAAATAATATTTTTAAATTATGTATTCAAGCATTTCAGTCAAAAATATTACGCCTTATAGCAAAAACAACTCTTTACGTTAGTAACAAAACCTTACATACAGATTTGAAAAGACCACTTGTACAAAATTCCATCGAATACCTATACAAATGCTTTTACGACAAGTCACACGAACACGAGAACCCACTGATGCGTTCACTTTCCACCTTCTATTTACCTGATAATCCCCCCCCTAGACGCCTTAAAAGACGCTGGAGTAGAAACCTGCTAATTTGATACACAAATTTCATTCTTGGGGAGGCACCAATGGGGGCCCTACCTCTCTCATGCCTATCATGTCATTTACATTATTATCATAATCATCACATTTGATTGTTGTAAAATTTTACAGTTGTAAATGAAGAATTAAAGAAAAAAAATTATATATTATATAAAATAATAAGAAGACCGGCACTACGTGGACAGAGGAGAGGAAGAGAGCCATGAGTGAGAAGATGCAGATGTCATGGAGAACCCGCAGGAAGAACCGTAGAAGCTTCACGAGATGCATAAGGGTCTACAACGTGTATAAAAATAATAATAATAATAATAATAAAATAATATAATTTTTTCAGTAATTTTACAATGAAGTAATTTTATATCTTCTGTATATTTTTAATAGACTTCTAAACAAAAAATTAAACATAAATGTAATTGAAAATGAAAAACTAACACAACCAAATTCTTAATATAAGATCTATTTGCAATATAATAATATAACATAATAATTTGCTATAATAATGTAATATAATAATATAATATAATATGCAATATAATAAATCACTTACTGGTGAAACACTTTTAGTTCTTACTATAAAGGATCCCACACACCGGTGCGAATTATTCGCAGCTGTAGCGGCAGCGAGAATTCCGCGTTGGCTGCGGTAGCAATTTTCGCGTCACTGCTCAGACCGGCGCGTAAATCGCAACAATAGCGGTTGTTTATTTATCAACATTCATAGTTTTTGGCCTCCGGGCCAGCCCAGTCAGTCAGCTGGTAGAGTGTCGCTATTATTTGTTAAGTAACACCAGTTGGGCAAGCGACTTTGTATGGTGACCAGCTGACAGCCATCCATGAACAAACAGGAATCCCTGTTTAAACTCATGCCTAATGCACTTCAAAAATACAGCGATCAAATTGGGTAGTTGTTAATAATGTATAAAGTTCCCGATAACAAATAAAAGCTACAAAAAAAATTCATAGTTTTTTTGCAATATGTTGTCTGAAAAAGAAGAGGTACTTGTGTTATGTGCATTAGTAGCAGAAGAAGAAAATAACTGGTTACTAATAAAGTTTAATTTATCTAATTAAGTAATACAATTTTGGAAAGTGTGTAACCTTTCTACAGGTACATTGTGTTGTTGACAATTTAAAATACACAATGAAATGTATTGCAGCAGTATTGTATGGTATTAACAAAAAAGCACAAAAAATCTGGTGTGAAACACTCACAGAACTTTATCGCGCCAATGCAAAAAATAACCAATATAACCTAACATTAGTAATAAAACATTAGAAATAAACAAATACTAACCTCCATAAACATAATTTAATTTTAATCATGAGTGAAAGACGCAAAATGAAAATCAACCTCAGTTTGGCTTAAAAATACGGAAAAATCACTCTTTCACGCTAAACTAGGCTCTGTAGAGAAAAATGCTTTGAATAAAAGTTGTAGATCTTTTAATTTTCTATAAATGTTTATTAGACACTTTTGTTATAAAATGCGTACTAAGGCTGAAATCTTAAAAAGTCAATTTATTTTACACATTTTCATGGAACAGAAAATCACTAATTACTTTTAAACTAAGCGTTTTACATAGAAATATTTGAAAAAAAAATTGTAGATGTTTTAATCGTCTACAACTTTTATGATATACATTTTTGTGCTAAAATGCATATTAAAGCCGCAATCTTGAAAAAAAAAAATTTTTAAGAGAAAAGAGCCTTTCCAAAAATTTCAGCAAACATGGTGCCTACCCTATCTTGTAGAGCATAAACAATTTAGTAAACCAGGCTATTTTTAAAAAAATCGTAGGAGCCGTTTTTGAGAAAATCGCAAAAAAGTGAAAAGTTACACGAATAAACTACTACTTCCGGTTGACCGATTTTGATGAAAATGTTCGTGTCGGGTCCGGTAGTGGTGTCTAACTTAAGTTTCAAGTTTCAAGTTCGTACGATGTTCCGTTTTTTAGATATTCTGTTCACACACACATACACACACGCGCGCGCGCGCGCACACACACACACACGCACACACAAACAAACCAATTGCTAAAAACATGTTTTTTGGGTTCAGGGGGTCTGAAAACGTGTAGATTCGGTAAAAACTCGACATGAAAACAATAGGCCTACTTTCCTTCCTATAATATTCATATAGGGAAGGGAAAGTAAAAACCATCAATTTAGACTTAAGACTGTAGAACACTCTTAGTACGTAATTTACTTTATTTAAGTAAATAATTTTTTACTTTCCCTTGCTCTGTATGAAAATATCGGGAAGAACGTATTGATTTTATGTCGATTTTTCGAAATCGAGTTTTCACCGGATGTACACATTTTCAGGCTCCCCTGAATCCAAAAAAGAACATGTTTTTAGTGATGGTCTGCGCGCGCGCGCGCGTGTGTGTATGTGTGTGTGTGAAAAAAATATCTCAAGAACGAAGTATCGTACAAAGTCGGAACTTAAAACTAAAATTAGGTACGACTGCGGGACCCGACATGAACATTTTGATCAAAATCAGTCAATTGGAAGTAGTAGTTTATTCGTGAAATTTTTCACTATTTCGCGATTTTCTCAAAAACAGCTTCTAAATTTATTTTTTGAATTCGCCTCATTTAGGGCTTAGGCCTACTACATTTTTTATGCTCTACAAGATAGGGTAAGTACCACGTCTGCTGAAATTCTTGGGAAGGCTGTGCTCTCATAGAAAAAAATGTTTTTTTCTAAAATTGCGGCTTTATTTGCATTTTAGAGGAAAAGTGTATATAATCAAAGTTGTAGGACATTCAAAACACCACAACTTTTATTTCAAACATTTGTTTTGCACATTGCTTACTTTAGCGGCAAATTAGTGATTTTATGTTTTTTTCCATGAATATCTGTAAAAAATGTATTTTTTAAAGATTGCGTCCTTGGTATGCATTTTATGAGACAAGTGTAGGCCTATAGGTCACTTATAATCAAAATTATAAGAAATTAAAAACCTGCAACTTTAATTTGTAATATTTTTCTCTAGTACAGAGCCTAGTTCAGAGGTAATAGGCCTAACTGATTTTTCGTATTTTTAATTTTACATCATTCGCTCGTGATTAAAATTAGGTAATGTTTTCCATTCTATAATGTTTAATCACGATTAGACATAGGTTATAATTTTCATTATTTATATTGGCAAGAGAAAGTCATGTGAGTGTTCACACCAGATTTTCAATGTATTACTTTGTTTTTGTACCTATCAATATTATGTAATGTTAAACATTAAATAAATTATTAAATATACTGTTAATAACTTCGTCAGTTTTGTTACTGAACCGTTCAATCCTATACAAAATAAATATCTAATTCTGAGCGGTAACAATATCTACAATATCTGCGGTGTGGTGAAAGGTAAATAAGATTCGAACTTGAAAACCTCATTTTCTCCAAACTGAATGAGATAGACATTCCCCCTTTACCCCTGTATATTTCTAATTCAGTCTCTGGCATTTTGGTACTTCGCGAATTCGCTGTTGTTGCGAAAAATTCGCTGTCGACTGCAAACTGAATATTCGCTGTGACAGCGAATAAAAACGCGGCAAATTCGCGCAAATCTTCCTCCAGGTCGCGCTGGTGTGGCTGGCTCGTATGCCGCCATTACAATTAACAACAGCTGTTTATTGTTGTTGTAACAGCTGTGGCTTACATAACCGGTATTCCGCTGCTTCAGCGAATATTTCGCACTAAAATCGCAGCGAATAAAACGCTGCACATTCGCGCGAAATCCGCTCTGGTGTGGGCTGGCTCGTAAGTCGCCATTACTTTAAACAACAGCTGTCGCGTAAACAACGAATATTTCGCTACTGCTGCGAATATTTCGCGCCGGTGTGTGGGATCCTTAAATTAACAAGAAATTATAAATTTTCATTAATGCCAGTCTGCATAACATCACTTATTGTTTGCTGTCGTAATGCCGAAAATTTGGTTTTACGTCTGGCTGTTCTGCAAATTCTGCTTCTCAGAAGGTTGATATTGATGCTAATGAAAATGAGTTATGAAAAAATGCCAGACCTGACCGGAAATCGAACCCGGGGCCCCGGGTTCCATTTCCGGGGCCCCGGCTGCTGAAAAAAAAAACAGGCTGCTGAAAAACATCGTCCACCCACCCATAGTAGAGGATGGAGACGGCGGGGTGTAGGGGAGCCCCCAAAATTGTTTTTGAACCACGTTTTCTATTTTTCCGCCCGGGGCACATCCCCACATCCGTCTCCTAGTTCCGGCACTGTATAAACTGAAGATATTCATCCCTCCAACCCTTTTTTGGCGGGCTTTTGCTAGGTACAGTAGTTCAGTGACTGTTCCACGTGTGCCGTTGTGTGTTTTATTATCACTTAATTATACAGGTACACAGTTGGCCAACATCAGATGGCATTATTCACTTAATACGGATTAAAAAAAACCGACAATAAATCACATAAATATTATGAGAGACATAATAATACAAATTCTATTGTCTTTTAAACGATACACGTGTAAAACACACGTATTCTTTTTTTACAGAAATTAGGAAAACTCATCTAATTTAATAACAGCAGTTGTTTAGGAAAAAACCACAAAATATTAATAGAAGTTGGAGCCGAGTTAAAAGTGTGCAAATTATGAGATTCGTTTAATAGACAGAGTTAGTTTATTATTCAAGGTCAATGAATCGTCTGCACGTAAAATGATTTTTACTTTTTCTCGTCTTTATAGCCGCAAAGAGAAGTAAAGTATAACGATGATCCGAAATTTTCTTTACCCGAATTTCAATTAATTTTTACAGTCCATGACCACCTGAGGTCAAACAATTGATTTATAGAATAATTTCAATTAGTGTGGTTTTTTGAAATTAACTTTTATTTTTCAATAACAATAGATTTTTTCTATTTTTTTACGCAGTTTTACGTCAGACATCCGCGAAACAGGCAAAAGGAGTATTAAATTATGCTTTCGATCTGTCAGGGCTACAAAAAATTTCTGTTTCTTACGACATGGTCAGCCAATTTATACGTATTTAAGAACAGAAGAGGTAGCGGTGTAAAAGACACTAGTCAAGAGTTATATCCTCTGAAAATTAATAATGAAAATGGTCTGCCCCCGTTAAGAAGGTTCGGATTAAACATTAATATCCGACTATAGTTTAGCACGGTAAATCGAAAACCAACTGTAATAAGCAAGAACAGCAATTAAATAAGATTACGTACGTTTCTTATTGTGTAATAAAACAATATTACAGCTAATGAAAATTTAATAAAAATCTTCAAGGTGGTTCACAATTTTTACTATATACAACAAGAAACACAACAACTTTACATCAATAAAAATACTATACAGTACACAAAAAATAATTTACAGTTAAATATAAAATAAATATAATTTAAGACATGTTAATAAAACGCTATTGTTTATTTTCTTTATTATTAAACAAATAACAAGAATTTAAAACAATTTAAATACGAAAAAAATACAAAATTTAAATATTCTCTAAAATTTGTGAATGAATGATAAAATATATAAAGTGTTAGTTTTTCGTGTTAAATCTAACACTACAACTACTTACTACTCACAACACTTAAACTATAAGGTCAAAAACACTCTGCGATACTCTTTTGAAAAACGTCCATGGAATTATTTCCGCATATTATAAATCTACTGCACCGTTTTGTTTCGACAAAATTTATTAGTAGAGATACCGAAAATTGGATTAAAGCCAAATAATAAGAAACGTGGTACGAAATCGTATCCCATTACAAAAATATGCGAAATGCGGCAAAGTTATGACAACTATGTAATATGATAGGATACTGCATAATTCACGTTTTCAAACAACAAAATCTAATGCGAAACACTCGCACGACGTTCGCTTGCCAATGTAAAATGACAGACATAACCTAATTTGCGCTATAATTTTAATTTTTGTAATTTTTAAAATATACGTAATGCGGCGAAATTATAACAACCATGTAATATGATAGGATACCGCATAATTTACGTTTTAAAACACAATCTAATGCGAAACACTCGCACGACGTTCTCTTGCCAATGTAATATGAAACATCTAACCAAATTTTAATCATGCGTGAATGATACAAAATGAAAATCGACCTCTGTTCGACTTAAAAATACGGAAAATCACCAATTTATACATACGAGGGTCGTTTGAAAAGTTCGTGCAAAGTCAGATATATGGCACTACTGGCGCATATCGAGCATATGTTTAGTTAGTAGCATCTGTTGAAAAAACACATCTGTAGTTTCACCCAGATCGGTCTATTTCTTTGTGTTTGACATTCGTTTTAATCGAAGAAGTCGAGTGATTTTCAAAAAATGGATGAAAAAGAATTTCGTGTGAAGTGTTGCTAGGACGGTTTGCAGCTGTTCCAGAAGAATTCGCAGGACTTTAAGCGTCGTTTCGTCACTGTGGATGAAACATGGATACATCACTACACTCCTGAGACCAAAGAACAATCTAAACAATGGGTTATGAAGGGGGAATCTGCACCAAAAAAGGCAAAGACAGTTCCTTCGGCCGGAAAGATTATGGCGACTGTCTTTTGGGATTCACAAAGAATAATCTTCATCGATTATCTGGAAAAGGGTAAAACTATTACAGGTGCATATTATTCAACGTTATTGGACCGTTTGAAAACCGAGCTGCAAAAACAACGCCCACGATTGCCCCACAAAAAAGTCCTTTTCCATCATGACAACGCACAAGCTCACGCCTCAGCAGTTGTGGTCGCAAAATTAATGGAAATAGGGTTCCAACTCGTTTCACATTCCCCCATTCTCCAGACTTGGCTCCCTCGGACTACTATTTGTTTCCCAATTTGAAGAAATGGCTAGCGGGAAAAAGATTTTATTCAAACGAGGAGGTGATTGCAGGAACGAATGGCTATTTTTCAGACTTGGACAAATCCTATTATTCGGAAGGGATCAACAAACTACAGCAGCGTTGGACGAAGTGTATTATGTCGAAAAAAAAGGTTTACCCCAAACAATTAAGTAGTTTTTATTTTTGCACGGACCTTTCAAACGACCCTCGTAAACTATGTTTGTGTGTTATTTAGATCATCACCGAAAAGACTGGTTTGAACCTGTAGAGGTTTTACTAAGTAAATCGAGGAGAGAGGTGGTTTACCATTACCTTCCTCACTGAGTGGAAAAGTACGTTTAACAGCATGCCGGCCCCTCTGAAAAGCACATATTTTCCACTCTGCAAATGACGCCTTCATTTCATTCACCACAGGGTCTGGCTGTATAATGAAATTCATTACTTTCAGAGGAGATAACTCTGATTAGTGTCTTTTACATCTCTACCTCTTCTGTTCTTAAATGATTCAGTCATTTAATTGGCGTCAAGGAACTTCTCAATCAGCTCATGTGATACAAATCACAGAATGCCTGGTCTGGCTACAGGAGATAAACAACGTTATCCCTTGGTATAACGTACAACATAATTCTGAGACAAGAAGATGAACCAATACCCAAGGACCCAAAAATTCAATTGCCCCAAATAACCAGAAAAGTTTGATAATATAACATAACTGACCAACAGAGGAGGGGCACATCTGAGAAAACGAAGAAGAATTGGGATAGAAGAAAAAAAATCAAACGAGAAAGAATGAAAGTTGACTATTGTGCTATAATTGAGGCTTAAAAAAAGTTTTAAATTGCTAAGTGAAGTAAATTTGAAGTGGTAAAAAACTGATGATTTTTGCGCTGGTGGAGACCCGATTAGAATAAAATTTACAGTAAAATCCAAACGAAAATTAACTCAAGGTCACGACTAATTATTCGTTTACAATTGAATAAATACCCACAGATTTCTTAAATGAATCTTAAAAATAGAATGAATAAAGACGGGTAATAAATTAAACCGTTTAATAATAAGAGTAGTTAAGTCGATAATAATCAGAGTGATACGATTAAATTGTTTTACAAAAAAGACGAAAAATTAAAAACTCGACATCATTTTATTTTATTTCTTTTCATTTCAGTTTTTTTTTTTGTTAAAGTGAATGAAACCTTGACCGAATATAAGAAAGAAGTGATGAAACATGATGTCAATTTTAAATGTAATGAACTAACAACCAACAAGACGAGTTTCACCAATCTACCAGTAGCTGTAGCAGTACAAAACTACGTATAGACACAAGAGTACCAATGAACTATACGGTGACCGACAAATCATTTCACATTTTTCTTAATGAAATTGTTTTCATTTAATTGCACCGACCGCGTCACCCAACTTGTCTCTCCTAATTTCTGATTATAAACGTTCTTAAAATGAAAATATAAAACACTTTCACTAGTGTTTAAAAAAAGAATCTGGTGTGAAACACTCACACAACTTTCTCTTGCCAGTGCAAATAATTAACAATAAACCTAACATTAGTAATAAAACGTTAGAAATAAACAAACAACTAACCTCAATAAACAAACCTAATTTTAATCATTATATCAAAGACGCAAAATGAAAATCAACCTCAGTTAGGCTTAAAAATACGGAAAATCACTCTTTCACACTAAACTAGGCTCTGTAGAGAAAATGCTTCAAATATAAGTTGTAGATCTTTTAATTTCCTATAAATTTGATTCTGCCCATAACAGACAGATGGAGTGTCAAATTATTTACACTCAATCTGTTCGTTGCAGGGCTAAAATAAATAGTTCTGTTTCTTATCACATGGTCAGCCAATTAAATGACTGGACCATTCAAGAACAGAAGAGGTAGAGGTGTAAAAGACACTAATCAGAGAGTTATTTCCTCTGAAAGTAATGACTTTCATTATACAGCCAAACCCTGTGGTGAATGAAGTGAAGGTATCATTTGCAGAGTGGAAAATATGTCCTTTTCAGAGGGCCCGGCATGCTGATAAGCATTATTTTCCACTCAGTGAGGAAGGCATTGGAAAACCACCTCACTCCTCGTTTTACTTAGTAACACCTCTACCGGTTCAAACCAGCTTTTTGGATAATGACCTAAACAACAACATGTGTACGTTGCAATCTGTTCAATTGAGAACAATAAGAAACCCCATCATGACCCAATGAGATGAGGATGATATGTATGACGTGTAAATGAAGTGTGATCTTGTACAGACTCAGGCCGACCATTCCTGAGAGAGTATGGTTAATTGAACCCAAACCATCAAACTACACCGGTAACCACTGTCTAGCATTCAAATCCGTATAAAAGTAACTACCTTTACTAGGATTTGAACCAGGAACCTTCGTCTCCGAAAATCAGCTGTTAAACAGCTGATTTTGGCGACAACTTTACCTCTAGACCAACCCGGTGGGTTATTTCTCTTAATGAAATTGTTTTTATTTAATTGCACCGACCGCCTCGCCCAACTTGTCTCTCCTAATTTCTGAGTATAAACGTTCTTAAAATGAAAATATAAAACCCCTTCACTAGTGTTTTTTTTTTAAAAAAAAAGACTAAAATGTGAACTAAAAATAAAACTTGACAGAACTGCGCATTAATATCTTGAATCATGAAAAAGTAAAAACTAAAGATGACGATGATCATGATGGAGATGATAATTATATCGATGGTTAGAACTAGAAAAAAATCTGGTGTGAAATACTCACACAACTTTCTCTAGCCAATGCAAATAGTTAACAATAAACCTGACATTAGTAATAAACAAAAAAACTAACCTCAATAATCATAACCTAATTTTAATAATGAGTAAAAGACACAAAATGAATGATAGGCTAGTGGGGCATATCTTAAGACATCCATGTATTGGGCTATCAATAATGGAGGGTAATATTGAGGGAGTAAATTGTAGGGGGAGGCAAAGGTTAGAATATATAAAGCAAATTACAAAAGATGTAGGGTGCTACAGATTTGTAGATATGAAACGACTTGCGCAAGATAGAACAGCTTGGAGAACTGCATCAAACCAGTCGAGAGACTGATGACAAAAAAAAACTAGCTGTACCTCACAGCTCTAACCCTTAAGTCTAAGCCGGTTTGAGTATTACTTTATATAAGAAAGATCTTTATTTCCAATTGATTTTTACTTCAAATTAATTTGTCAAACGATTTTTTTGTCATCCAGTACACAAAACGGTTATAATATAGTTAAAATACACATTGCACTATACTATAATTAGATATACTACCACACTGTAGTGACAAAAAAAAAAACGTTTCGCTGCGTTAAACAATTACATTTTCTTCTTATAAATAAACTCCCACACTTAACTATGTAATAATAAACAACAACAAAAACGAACAAAAAAAAGTGCAATCCTACAAGAAAATTAAATTGGCCTAATAACAGTACTTTATAAACACAGAAACAATTTAAAAACATTGTTTCCTTTACATACATTGGCCAACTAACATAAACTTTGAATTGCAACTAACGGAATTTCCAAATAAGGTTTCCAAACACAAATACACTACTTTTAAATTAAAATACTTGAGTGTTTTTAGGTGAACTGTTTTTAATAGTTGGATAATTAATTAATTTAATTCGGAATTCCTTTTTTGGAAACAAGTTTAGTTAGGAATTTCAATAACCGGTAAAGTAATGATTGGAATATTTTTGGGATACTTTACTAATAACTTTAGGAATCTCTAGGAACCAAACCAAAAATCGACCTTGGTAAATTTCTCCTGTTCATCATCATCATCATCTATCACGAATTAGGCTCAATGGCCTGTTTCGGCATACATCTCTTTTTAGGTCTTCCCAATCCTCTTTTCCCTCTAGTTCATACTTCCATGCTCGTTTTTCGAAGTCTGTGTGCTGGTATACGAAGTAAATGGTTAACCCTTTCAATCCCAAATTTTTTAACTATGCACAAACAAATATGTGTACATTGTTTCATCCACTCTACTGACATTTAAGTGAAATAAAGTCACTTTTAGACCTTCAGCCTTTTTGAAGGCGTGACAAAAAAGTGTGACAAGATACGTCATATTGGGCATGATGGTATCAAAGTTCCCAACAAAATAAATAAGTGAAATCATGTGCAGGCTTCCTAAACAATATTCTCTTGCTCAGATTTGTAGCAAAAAAAAACTATAGGCCCTATATGATTTAATATCAAAGCATTATTTAAGACTTAAAAAATGTTACAATTCAAAAATATTGGTAAAATCACTATTTACAGCCCAAAAAATATACTTGTATGTACATTCAACATACTTGAAGAAATGCTACTTTATTTTAGCAAATGGACACGAATATCTAAAACTAAAATTAACTTTAAAAAGAACCTAATGGTAGCGTCCGTGGTGTAGTGGTCAGCATCTCACACTGCAAAGCGGAGGTCTCAGGTTCGATTCCTGGCTAGGGTACAGAAAATTATTACACTTCACATCCAGCGCATTTTAATCAGAAGTAGTTGCTAACAATTAAAGTTTTTATGTCTATTATTTCACTCCAATGAGACTTCTATGCCACACTGGGTAGAAAGGGTTAAACCAGTTTCTCTTATATATGGTAGTGTTATTATTATTATTTGCGTATATTCCTCTTAAGGAGGTCGCTAAAAACACAAAAATCTAGCTCTTGATGGTGGCTCTGTTCCTCCTGTTAGCTTCCCAAAAACCTTTCATCCTCTCACTTCGCGCCTTCTCTTCGTCTGTCCATTTTCGCCCAATTCTTTTGCCTTGCGATCTGAACTGAATTTCCTGGTTTATGATTTTTTTCTCTACAAATTTTGCGGTCGTGAATGTGTTCCATTGTGATGCATAATTCTTGCATGTCTTCCATAGTTTCTTTGTACCAAGAGGTGCCGAACTTTGAAGTGTAAATTATGTTTAATATTCTTTTTGTTTGTCAGGTGTCATTCATTCTGGCTATATGTGTAAAAAACCTCACTCTGCGTTTTCTGATGAAGGTCGTGATGGTTTCAGTGTGCCTGTATAGTTTTTCTGTGGGTCTTTTTTGCCAGACGTTTTCTCTGAAAACTGCACCGTGTATTTTCCTCGGAATTTTCCTTTCTTGCTTTTCAATGTCTTTAATTTTTGCCATTCCCCTGGTACTTGTGGTTTCTGATGCATATAAGGCTTCTGGTAGGATCACCGTATTGTAGTGCCGTAACTTTGCAGCTGTGGAGATGCATTTTTTATTGTAGTGAGATCAGGTCAGTTTGTACGCTTTCTGTAATTTTGAGACTCTTTCCTCATATGAATTTGTGTTGAGACCAGACTTTTGCATAATTTCTCCTAGCTATTTGAACTCATTGACTTGTACAATTTCACCGTTTTTTGTTTTTAGTGCACTTATATTGATAGTTTTATAATATCGATATAGATAATAGATAGATTGATAGATATAAGATAGATAGTCTCTTATAATGATAGTTTTTACTTTTCAAAAAAGGCTCCAAAGTTTTTCTTAAATTTTTTTTACAAGTACATTTAATTTATAATTTTTTACGAAATGAATTTTAATTTAAAAACGAAATCCCTTGTTGACTGACTGTCTTGATTTATTTTTGTTTTACGTCTGACTGTTTTGCATTGCAGATTAATGCTAATGCAGAAGATGATCATAAATCAGTACAGAAAAGGGGGTCAAATCCATGTCAAATACACAGAAAACATTTTTAAAGAATCCGATAATTTTTTTATTATCACGCCTACCATAAATGTGTAGCATTTTTGAAGTTCAAAATAACCATTCAGTTTTTTGTACAAAATTTCCTTTGGATTTTTTAACTAATGCCCTTTGCATATATAATGTTAATTTCTGGAATTTTTCAAAATTTACCTCGTTATAACTCACCTTAAAGCTTGAAATACGAAATGAAATTTCTTACCAGTACTCACGGTTGAGATAAAAAATTATCTTGAAGTTTTTACTGGTTTTTTTTTAAGAAATCAACCCTCGAAAATTACGACAATAATTGTAAAAGGTTTCCTAAATTTACATCCTTAAGACTTCGTTATCAGGTAAAATTAAAATGTATACATTAAAATGTAACTATTTATATTTTGAACAAGTAATTTTCTACCAAGTATGTTGTTTAGGTCATCAGCCAAAAAGCTGGTTTGAACCTGTAGAGGCTTTACTAAAGAAAACGAAGAGTTAGATGGTTTACAACTGCCTTTCTCACTGAGTGAAAAAGTATGGTTATCGGCATGCCAAGCTCTCTGAAAAATATCTACTTTCCACTTTGCAAATTACACCTTCAATTCATTCACAACATGGTCTGGCTGAATTATGAAATTCATTGCTCTCAGAGGAGATACCTGTGACTAATATGCTTTAAACCCACCGGGTTGGTCTAGAGGTAAAGTCGTCGTCAAAATCAGCTGTTTAACAGCTGATTTTCGGAGACGAAGGTTCCTGGTTCAAATCCTAGTAAAGGTAGTTACTTTTATACGGATTTGAATACAAGACAGTGGTTACCGGTGTACTTTGATGGTTGGGGTTTAATTAATCATACTCTCTCAGGAATGGTCGGCGTGGGTATGTACAAGACTACACCTCATTTAAACTTCATACACACCATCCTCATCTCATTGGGTCATGGGGTGTTGCTTATTGTTCTAAATTGAACAGATTGCAACGTACACAAATTAGGAATAAAAATAAAATATGCTTTTCACGGTTGATGAGCTTAGACCAATCAGAACGTTTGCCAGCGTTGTCAGATTGTACCTGAGAAACATTACGCACGCATGCGTATAAGAGCAGCAATAGTTCACTCTCGTCTTGCATCTCGTAGTGAACACATCGATTATAGAGCGCGTTAACATACAATATTTTGTAATACAATCAGCTGATCGTATGTTTATAGGTTATAAATTACTGTTATTGAAAGACCAAAAAAATGGCCGACGAAATATTCAACAGAGTTACAAGAGCAAGCGTTGGCAACGTTGCTGGGAAGTCATGGGCTAGCTATAAAGTGGGTAGGGGGCAATGCATACATTCAGAGCTCATCAGCCGTGATAAATAGTATAGTCTTCTACACCTCTACCTCTTCTGTTCTTAAATACTTCAGTCATATAATTCAATATAGGCCTATAGTAATATACTATACTACAATAACTATAGTAATTATAGTATAGTACGAGTATATATAATTTTTTTTTGTTTAACGTTTGACTGTTCTGCAATTACTGCTAATGCAGACGGTGAAGGATGAAATGATTTTTTTGTAACGAATGAAAATATGCCGTGACTGAATGGGATTCGAACCCAAGTTACTACTATATAGTTATTACTTATAGTTACTACTATATAACTATAGTAGTAACTATAGTATATTATATAACTATAGTATAATAACTATAGTAATATAGTTATATATATTCAGTCATATAATTGGCTGACCATGTGATAAGAAACACAACCATTTTTTACAGCCCTGGAACTAAGAGATCGAGGGCAAATAATTTCAACACTCCACCGCCCTATTATGGGCGAATATTTGTGATAATGCGTAAATTCTTGCATATGAGAGTTTGGCAAAATAAAAGTTGCCACCTCATGAAAAACAAGAACAGTAAACATAAATGAAAGGATATTTTGAACGTCGAATAGATAGCGGTGATACAAAATAGGTCAAGCACCCAGTACAGATGAAACAAGTTTGAACTGACCCCCAAAAAAATCGGTGTATAAGTTCTGACTGCAGAATAAAATATTGTGACAGATCGAAGAAAGGGATGGTTCGCGAAGGTTCTAGAATTTCATTCATAAAAATAGTAAAGAGAGGATAATAGAGTGAAATAGTAACAATAAGTGACAATAGGATAATAATGTCAATAAAGGTATGTCTATTCATAAAAATCTGGTGTGAAACACTCACACAACTTTCTCTTGCCAATGCAAATAATTAATAATAAACCTAACATTATTAATAAAACATAAGCAATAAACAAAAAACTAACCTCAACAAACATAACCTAATTTTAATCATGAGTGAAAGACGCAAAATGACAATCGAACTCAGTTTGGCTTAAAAATACGGAAAATCACGCTTCACGCTAAACTAGGCTCTGTAGAGAAAAATGCTCTAAACAAAAGTTGTAGATCTTTTAATTTTCTATAAATTTAATTATATACACTTTTGTCGTAAAATGCATACTAAGACCGAAATGTTAAAAAAATCGATTTTTCTCACGTTTTCGTGAGAAAAAAACAGAAAATCGCAAATTACCGCTAAACTAAGCGTTATACAAAAAAATGTTTGAAATAAAAGTTGTGGGATTTTAAATTCTCTACAACTTTTATTATATAAATTTTTGCTCTAAATTGCATATTAAAGCCGTTATCTTAAAAAAACTTTGTTTTTACGTGAAAACAGCCTCACCCAGAATTTCAGCAAACATGACGCCTACCCTATCTTGTAGACAATAAAAAATTGAGTAAATGAGGCGATTTTAAAAAAAAATCGTAGGACCAGTTTTTGAGAAAATCGCAAAAAAGTTAAAAATTATACGAATAAACTACTACTTCCGTTTGACCGATTTTGATGAAAATGTTCGTGTCGCGTCCGGTAGTGGTATGTAACTTAAGTTTCAAGTTTCAAGTTCGTACGATGTTCCGTTCTTGAGATATTCTGTTCACACACACACACACACACACACACACACACACACACACACAGAGACAAATCGCTAAAAACATGTTTTTTGGGTTCAGGGGGTCTGAAAACGTATAGATCCGGTGAAAACTCGATTTCGAAAAATCGACATGAAAACAATACTTTCCTTCCTATATATTCATATAGGCAAGAGAAAGTAAAAATTGCAATAACTGCACTATTGTGTAGGATATAACGTCGGGTATTGTACAACTGTTATGAAAGGGACCCGTAACAACTTTTATTCTATTTACAATAAGATCTTTTGTTGACTTGTTTACAATAGATTTTTCTAGCACTCATTTATAAAGGGTTATTTTTTTTGTACTTTATTGTTTGCAAGGTGTTTCTCTGCTTTTCTCGAATTATCTTTTTGAATGAGTATATAAAGAGACCCCTGAGCGCGGTCCAGTCAGTATTAGTTTGATCTTCGACAAGCGATTATCGGGGTGTTATACAGGTTAACGATTCCGAGCATTGTGTTGGTCAACGATTGTTATACCGTCTTTGTGTGCGTGTGTGTATTGTTGTGTAAAGTTAATGTGCAGTTTTTGTAAATTCAATTTCTGTGTTTTGTATGTTTGTGTATTCTATAAAATTGATTGTATAAGTAGTGCTAAGTAAATTATTAAGTAATTTATTGTTTATTATTTATTTTGTAATCTTTTAATGTAATAAATATTTGTAATAATTGTAAACTTTAGTGTATTAATTATTTAACACGTTGACTGCTACGTGACCCAAATATGTGTCACACTTGTCTTTAAAAGTGGGCCACGTGCATCAAAAATGAGTCACAATACATGACTGATTTTTAACCCGTGTTTTGTGGTTTCAAAAGCTACAGCTTCAGAGAGTGACATTATACACTTAAGACTGTTTAAATAGTTGGTATTTTTCAAATAATAGGATATTTCGTATACTGGTAGTTTTCCTTGTTGTCCTCTACTAGAATGTTGCTATTATTTTCATTTTATTATTTCTTTTGCTTATTTTGGTTAAAAGAAATAGTCTAGAATACTTTGCAACTAAATCCTATTTTGTTTATTACTTTTTTATTGTGACGCAAAAATGGGTCACATGGCTCTGAAATGTAAAATCATTCTAGCAGGCCATGTGACCCAAAAGTGTGTCACAACTTAATTTTACAAAAAAAAATAGCTGTTATTATTTTAATTAATAAATGAAGTAAAATAAGAAAAAAAGGAATAAAATGTGAAAAATAAAAAAAGTACGCTGGCCCCGCTGTAAGTGTCATAAAATTTAGTGCGGCAGTCAACGTGTTAATTACCTAGATCCCGAAAAGGACCTTAGCGATAAGTGTCACAATATGCAGCATCAGGGGTCGTAGCAAAACGTGAAGGTCATATAAATCACAGAAAATATCTACACTATAATAATACTTTCTCCTTCTATTTTACGAACCAAAAGAAAGCAAAATAAATAAATACATAAATAAAAGGAAAACCGATGAACAATAAAAATAGGCAACCTTTCAAATATTAGTTAAACTAAGACCAATTTTAGTAAATAGATAATTACGTACACAAAGTTGATAAAACAAAAATATTTTTACTTTCTATCGGTATACCTACCTGTAACTTAACTAAATAGAAAAACATTGCTTACACTTGATACTTTCGAAAAAATAAACAAATTATTATTAACTAAATAAACAGGTTTTCAATATTCCAGTTTCACTTTTAAAATCTTTAAATAAAAAAAAATTAACCTTGTAAAAATAATAATGTCGTCGCTTATTAATTTTATTATTATTATTAATAACAATAATAATAAAAAGATTAATCAACTTGCTTGATCAATACAATGAATTAAATTTTGTAAGCGCTTTTTATATTTGAAGTCCTCATAGGACTATACAATGCTTTACTTTAAGTTTGGAAAATCTTTGATTTCGTCTTATAGATCTTATCAATTTTCTTGATGATCTTATTCTTGATTTTTTCCCAATAAATTTTCATTGCGTTAGATATTCTTTTCCTTTCTTTTTTCCGCTTTTAGACTTTTGGTTGGTTTCTTTTGGTGGAGTCTCGTTCTTTTTACTTTCTCTTGCCTATAGGAAAGAAAGTAGGTATTGTTTTCATATCGATTTTTCGAAATCGAGTTTTTACCGGAACTACACGTTGTCAGACCCCCTGAACCCAAAAAACATGTTTTTAGTGATTTGTGTGTGTGTGTGTGTGTGTGTGAACAGAATATCTCAAGAACGGAACATTGTACGAACTTGAAACTTTACATACCACCACCGGACCCGACACGAAAATTTTCATCAAAATCGGTCAACCGAAAGTAGTAGTTTATTCGTGTCATATTTCACTTTTTTGCAATTTTCTCACAAACGGCTTCTACGATAAAACTCAAATTTATAGGAAATTATAAGATCTACAACTTTTATTTAAAGCATTTTTCGCTGCAGAGCCTAGTTTAGCGAGAAAGAGTGATTTTCCGAATTTTTAAGCCAATCTAAGGTTGATTTTAATTTTGCGCCTTTCACTCATGATTAAAATGAGGTTATGTTTATTGACGTTAGTTTTTTTTGTTTATTTCTAATGTTTTATTATTAATGCTAGGTTATACTGTTCAGTATTTGCATTTCCAAGGAAAAGTGGTGTGAGTATTTCACACCAGATAATTTTCAATATTACACGTATTAAATTCACAATTGTTAGCAAATATCTGATCTTTAAACAATTTTTTATTTTATTTAGATCAATCAGTATTGTCTTTAACATTTGTTAAAAAATGTTAAACAAGCTCATTTAATTTAAATCATGTACCGATGAAACAATATTGATCTGAAATATCGGTCGTCAAAAAGGAGCGATTTTTACTTTCTCTTGCCTATATGAATATATAGGAAGGAAAGTATTATTTTCATCTCGATTTTTCGAAATCGAGTTTTCACCGGTTTTATACGTTTTCAGACCCCCTGAACCCAAAAAATATGTTTTTAGCGATTGGTCTGTGTGTGTGTGTGTGTGTGTGTGTGTGTGTGTGTGAACAGAATATCTCAAGAACGGAACATTGTACGAACTTGAAACTTGAAACTTAAGTTACATACCACTACCGGACCTGACACGAACATTTTCACCAAAATCGGTCAACCGGAAGTAGTAGTTTATTCGTGTAATTTTTCACTTTTTTGCGATTTTCTCAAAAACTGGTCCTACGATTTTTTTAAAAATCGTCTCATTTACTCAATTCTTTACTCTCTACAAGATAGGGTAGGCGTCAAGTTTGCTGAAATTCTGGGTGAGGCTGTTTTCACGTAAAAACGTTGTTTTTTTAAGATTACGGCTTTAATATGCAATTTAGCGAAAAAAATTATATAATAAAAGTTGTAGAGAATTTAAAAACCTACAACTTTTATTTCAAACATTTTTTTGTATAACGCTTAGTTTAGCAGTAATTAGCGGTTTTCTGCTTTTTTTCTCACGAAAACGTGTGAAAAATCGATTTTTTTAAGATTTCGGCCTTAGAATGCATTTTACGACAAAAATGTATATAATCAAATTTATAGAAAATTAAAAGATCTATAACTTTTATCCAAAGCATTTTTCTCTACAGAGCCTAGTTTAGCGTAAAAGAGTGATGTTTCGTATTTTTAAGCCAAACTGAGGTCGATTTTCATTTTGCGTCTTTCACTCATGATTAAAATAAGGTTATGTTTTTTGAGGTTAGTTTTTTTGTTTATTTCTAATGTTTTATTACTAATGTTAGGTTATATTGTTAAATATTTGCATTGGCAAGAAAAAGTTGTGTGAGTGTTTCACACCAGATTTTTTCCTTAATTTTTCACTTATTTATTGATCGACAGGTCTTTCACATTCACCCAACAATGATAGACAAAAAGTGTTCAGCAATCCATTTTTTTTAGTTAAGGACTTATTATTAAATAAATAATTAAAAATTCACAGTCAAAATTTTTCATTCAGTACACCGATTTTTTATTATTTTTCATTAACTATCCCATACATTTTTTTTTAGCATGTACCTATTATGTTCTGTCCATAACAGGCAGGTGGAGTATTAAATTATTTGCACTCAATCTGTTAGTTCCAGGACTACAAAAAAAATAGTTCTGTTTCTTATTAAATGGTCAGCCGATTATAAGACTGAAGCATTTAAGAACAGAAGAAGTACAGGTATAAAAGGCAATAGCCCCTGTTATCTCCTCTAAGAGTAATGAATTTCATTATACAGCCAGACCCTGTGGTGAATGAAGTGAAGACGTCATTTGCAGGGTGGAAAGAAAATGCTTTTCAGTGGACCAGGCATGCTGATAAGCATACTTTTCTCCTCAGTGCGGAAGGCAAATGTAGACCACCTCACTCGTCGTTTTACTTAGTTAAGCCTCTAGAGATTCAAACCACCCTTTTGGCTGATGACCTAAACAACAACAGGTAATTTAAACAAAACTACCCTTAATTAGTGGTATCCACAAGAAAAATAATAATAATTACATGCTCAAAACAAATCTCATCCAAATAAGGTATTTCATATGAAGCAAAATTTATAACAATTACCATATTCTGTGACGTGCAATATGAAACGACCAAAATGAGGAATGACTAATTTAATTTTAAATTTTTAACAAAAAAACATCTGGTGTGAAACACTCACACAACTTTCTCTTGCCAACGCAAATAATTCACAATATAACCGAACATTAGTAATAAAACATTACAAGTAAACAAAAACATAACCTTATTTTAATCATGAGTGAAAGACGCAAAATTAAAATCGACCTCAGTTAGGCTTAAAAATACGGATAATCACTATTTCACGCTAAACTATTCTCTGTAGAGAAAAATGCTCTAAAAAAAGTCGTAATCTTTTAATTTTCTATAAATTTGATTATATACATTTTTGTCATAAAATGCATACTAAAGCTTAAATCTTAAAAAATCGATTTTTCACACGTTTTCGTGAGAAAAAAAAACAGAAAATTGCTAATTACCGCTAAACTAAGCGTTATACAAAAAATGTTTGAAATAAAAGTTGTGGAATTTTAAATTATATACAACTTTTATTATATAAATTTTTGCGCTAAAATTTATATAAAAGTCGCAATTTAAAAAAAAACGATTTTTTTACGTGAAAACAGCCTCACCAAGAATTTCAACAAACATGACCCTATCAAAATTTTGAGCATACAAAATTTAGTAAACCAGGCGATTTTTAAAAAAAATCGTACGACCATTTTTCGAGAAAATCGCAAAAAAGTGAAAAATTACACGAATAAACTACTACTTCCGGTTGACCGATTTTGAAGAAAATGTTCGTGTCGGGTCCGGTAGTGGTATGTAACTTAAGTTTCAAGTTTCAAGTTCGTACGATGTTCCGTTCTTGAGATATTCTGTTGACACACACACGCGCGCGCACACACCGACTAATCGCTAAAAAAGATGTTTTTTGGGGTTCAACGGGGCTGAAAACGTGTAGATCCGGTGAAAACTCGATTTCGAAAAATCGACATGAAAACAATACTTTCCTTCCTATATATTCATAATATAGGCAAGAGAAAGTAAAAAAATTAAAATTGTCAAAAAGTTAAATATAACTAATTCCAAAAAGTTTTTGCATAGAATATCGAATGACTATATTAACAACCTATCAAAGGAAAACTGACAAATAGAAATACCAGTGAAACGATGGGGAGGGGAAGAACGGTAATCTTAGCCTAATAATTTAAAAGGATTATTGGATTATCTCATCCTACGTTTTTATTATTATTATTACTATTACATCCCATCACAATATTTAAATCAATAAAAATGTCTGACAGCCTTAATTACGCCACGATCACTGAATTAAATTTTTAATTTGAATTGATCTAGTTATACCAGTCTTATGAGTGTATATAGAAGGGCACTTTTACTTTTAATCCGACTGTACCAGGACAACAGAACCGTTAACACAGGGAAATTGTTCAATAAAATACAAGAAATTTTTATTCTCTTAAATGAAAGTGGATTGATTATTATCTATTTTAAAGGGGTGACGTATCCCTATACTTAACAATGTTAACGTTTGTACCTTTTTCTCAGGAACTACATAAGGTAGACAATTAATTTTTTTTAGTCTTTTAGATCATTCTTTTCTGCACATTATGAGTGGAAAAAATGTTAAAATTGATAATGTAAAAATTTTTTACAATTTTTTTTCAAAAAGACCTTTTGGTGATAATTTAAAAATTTAATTTTTTACAAATTTAAATTGTTAAACGCTCAGAATAGGCAGAAATAATGGATCTTTCAAACAAAACCAAAATTCATTCAAATATCTTTAGTAACGGGTGATTCCAAAGGAGCGCCGGTTTTTAAACGGCTGGTAAATTTTTGTTTATCGGTTGGCAACATTGTTAGACCTCATTTCTATTTCGGAGAACATTCCGATTGACGATTCAGTTGTAGTTTCTCTTGTTCGCAGAGTAGTTCTCTCGCAGTCTGTGTCTAACTATGGAGAAGTTTACTATTGCACAACGAGTGTTAATCGTCAAAACATTTTACCAGAGTGGAGAGAGTTATGCGGCTACTGTCAGGCGACTTCGCGGTACTCTAGGACGTAATGAAGCACCGAATGAATCAACAGTTCGCAGGCTCATGAAAAGTTTTTTGAGACGGGTTCAATTTCTGGACGTCGTCGTTCTGGCCGAACTGAGCAGAACGTTGCGTTGGTTCGTGACAGTGTGGCTGTTAGCCCAGCAAAATCAATACGTCGCCGTTCTCAACAATTGGGTTTACGATGTTCTTCTGTACGGAGAATTCTTCGGTACGATCTCCAATATCACCCGTATAAAATTCAGTTGACGCAACATTTGAAAGTGGCAGACCACCAGAAGAGACGACAGTTTGTTGACTGGGTATTGAGAAAACGGCAGGATGATGACACCTTCGCAAACAAAATTGACGCCTTGTGACTTTCATCTTTGGGGTCATCTGAAGTCATTGGTGTATGCCAATAAACTCCGAAACATCAATGACTTGAAGGAGGAAATTCGACGGGTTATCGGGCAAATGGAGGTCGAAACTTGTCGTGCAGTAATATCCAATTTCATGGACAGAGTTGATGCGTGCCAGCGCAGTAGAGGAGGACACATGCATGACATCATTTTTCATACATGAAATCGGAAGGTAAGATGAACTTGTTGATGTATTTATTTTCAGTTTTTCAATAAAATAAATCTCTTAATTTGATATATCAAAACCGGCGCTCTATTTGAATCACCCTATAGGTCCTGAGAAAAAGGTACAAATGTGTTAAAAAACTTAATTTTCGGAAACACTCATTTTAATAAATAAACACGACCTTAGTAACACACTTTTGTTAGTAAATATTTACACTAAAACTGTAATAACACGGCAAAACTTACTACGGTACTAACAACCTTAGTTTCAAATTAAAATAGTATTAGAACAAAAATAATGGTAAAATAAATATATAAAATAAAAGTAAAAATATTTTTTTTTGTTTTGGTGTGAGTAGTTGCACCAGCTGTAGAGGTTTTTTTTTAATTCCTAATATGTGTACGTTGCAATCTGTTCAATTCAGAACAATAAGCAACCCCATGACCCAATGAGATGAGGATGATGTGTATGTCGTGTAAATGAGGTGTAATCCTGTACAGACCCAGGTCGACCATTCCTGAGAGGGTATGGCTAATTGAACCCCAACCATCAAAGTACACCGGTAACCACTGTCTAGCATTCATATCCGTATAAAAGTAACTACCTTTACTAGGATTTGAACCAGGAACCTTCGTCTCCGAAAATCAGCTGTTAAACAGCTGTAGAGGTTAATAAAAAAAATATTTAAAAATATTTATAATTATCGTAGGAATATAATATTTACACCATTTTTTAGCGGAAATTTCATACTACATTATGCAATGAAAAACAAAAAATCATAATTTTTCCAATTTTTCGATACGTGACCCCGTTAATAATACAGTAAGATAAAACATAGTTTATGAAATAAGGGTAACAACAGACGAAACGCCGGTGTGCGATACTGCCCGTTGCTAAGCTTTATGCAGCTAAGAGGAATGCATTACGTCAATACTATTGTGAGAAATTGGGTTAGTAGTGGTAAAGTTTTACTAGTAAAGTATAATACCGATTATCCGTGGTAATTGGGGGGATAACTATACCGGATAACCGGAAAACACGGATAATACAACCCAATTCGGTCGAGACCACTTACGTCATAAACAAAACCACCAGTTACGCGTTTGTTTTATTCTACTGATTTATACATGTTAATACTATCGGATATCGGAAATAAATAAACAAATTGTATTGAAATAAAAATATTTACTACATAAATTTATATAAGTCTTACCTTCAACTACGTACCAAAAAAAAATTCACAAAAAATCTGTTATTTTACTTTGTTTCATTTTATGCCGCAATATTTTTTTCTTTTATTTTTCTTATGTAACCACGAATATGTAAAATGTCCACGTAATCTGTGTTATCCTGATTTTCCATGAAAGTAAGTAATGTTTCGGCATTGGTTAAAGCTTCTTTGCAACTGATTTTAGGAGCCGGTTCTGAATCGTCATCACTGATTTCGTCTTGCTGTAAAGCTATAGTAAAGAGCTCGGTCCAGGAATTGGCTTGGTTACACTGTCTAGTAGATCATCATCACTAATTTTCTCATAGCCCGAATCACACACATCAACATTTAACCACTCATTGTTGTAATCGAACAATATTATCGTAGTAAATCACAATAATTGTAATAATTACGATGACGAAAATGTCGGGAGTTGAAAAGTTTTAATTTGTAAAAGTTATATACAGTGTACATACATAGTTAATTTTTCTAGTGATTTTAATTTTTCTAGCCGGCCGCGTTGGCGATGTTGGTAACGTGCTCGCCTCTCATCACGCGGTCTTGGGTTCGAATCCCACTCGGGCATGGCATTTTTTCATGCGTTACAAAAAATTCATTTCATCCTTCATCGTCTGCATTAGCAGCAATTTGCAAAACAGTCGGACGTTAAACAAACAAAAAAAAAATTTCTAGTGATCGAACGGTTAATCCAAACCCCGGTTAAACGATCCACGGAAAATCGGTACTCTACTGTACTATGTTTGTAATAGTCACTGGTAATATCCCTACCCTTCGAGTTACGAGATGTACTCGGCGACGATAGCCATGTTTTGGACCGCTAAACTAAGCGTTATACAAAAAAATGTTTGAAATAAAAGTCGTAGGATTTTAAATTCTCTATAACTTTTATTATATACATTTTTGCACTAAAATGCATAATTAAACCGTAATCTTAAAAAAACAATTTTTTTACGTTAAAACATTCTCACCAAGAATTTCAGCAAATATGGCGCCTACCCTATCTTGTAGAGCATACAAAATTTAGTAAACCAGGCGATTTTTAAAAAATCGTAAGACCAGTTTTTCAGAAAATCGCAAAAAAGTAAAAAATTACACGAATAAACTACTACTTCCGGTTGACCGATTTTGATGAAAATGTTCGTGTCGGGTCCCGGTAGTGGTATGTAACTTAAGTTTCAAGTTTCAAGTGCGTACGATGTTCCGTTCTTGAAATATTCTATTCACACACACACACACACGCACACACAGACCAATCGCTAAAAATATGTTTTTTGGGTTCAGGGGGTCTGAAAACGTGTAGATCCGGTGAAAACTCGATTTCGAAAAATCGACATGAAAACAACACTTTCCTTCCTATATATTCGATAGAAATTTATTATTTAGTTTTATTATTTATTTATTAGATAGGCAAGAGAAAGTAAAAATAATGAACTAGCTTAATGATTACTGTTAGAGTAGGCTACTCTCAATGGGCAGCGATCTCCTCAATGTCTTAAAATTTGTCAATATTTGTATCCTTTTTTTTATCAAATTTGCTTGTTGTTAATTTTATACGGTTGCAAATAAAAATATCTTGTACAGAAAAAAAAATTGGTTATGTTTTTCACATTATAATCGTACATATTTACTAATGATTAAACATAGTTTATATTATTCATTATTTACACTGGTAAGAGAAAGTCGAGTGAATTTTCCTCACCAGATTTTTGATCAAAAGTTCATCTTCTTTTTGAACCCTTAACATTATGTACCCTTGTTTTTCCCAAGCCGCTACAGATCAAAATCTGTTAACAGCAGTACTTTTCACTAAACTTCAGAAACGAATTTTACAAGCAGCTGGCTTAGAATATTAATGAGACTTTGTATAATTTTAAATATTAGAATAACTGTTACGGAAATAAAATTTAATTACTGTTTACAAATAAAATTCTACTAATTATACATTGGTTACGAGGAAATTTCCTTAACGGTTAAATTTATCAATTCTAATTACTTTAAAGTGATAAATCGGTAACATATCTATTAAGTTTATATCGTACAGGCCCTTTCACTACAAAAATAATTCCACTTTCAACAGGAAAAATTTCAAAAATATGTTCTAGCGTTTAGGTCAACTAAATTAGTCATAGTATTGAATGGCTATCAATTTTTAAGTGAAACTATGATGTAAACAATAACATTTCAGTGTGTTACTATTAGCAGACAAGTCAATGTACGGCAAGAATACAAAACAAATAAAATCAATGTTGATCGACAATGTAAACTTAGCAAAAACAAAGAAACGCGAAATAAGTATTATTACTTTCTCTTGCCTATATGAATATATAGGAAGGAAAGTATTGTTTTCATGTCGATGTTTCGAAATCGAGTTTTCACCGGATCTACACGTTTTCAGACCCCCTGAACCCACACAAACATGTTTTTAGCGATTGGCCTGTGTGTGTGTGTGTGTGTGCGCGCGCGCGTGTGTGTGTACAAAATATTTCAAGAAAGGAACATCGTACAAGTTTCTAACAGGGTGGTGCAGGAACTAGTCTTTCCGGAACTTGAAAACAATCCTGTTTACAATTTTTAATCGCACATCTGGGTACAAGATGGGACCCTAGGGTTCAGGGGGCCTGGAAACGTGTATATCCGGTGAAAACTCAATTTCGAAAAATCGACATGAAAACCATACTTTCCTTTCATATATATTTCCATATAGGGCACGAGAAAGTCAAATAGATAACTAAGTTCGAATTACATGAAATTTCTGTAGAGCGGGATTCTGTGCAATTCTTTTGCTCTGAACTGACATTAAAACTTTTCTCTCAGTTTGTAATACATTTAAAACGATTTCCCAGTAAAAAAAATTGTATAATGAAACTCGGTCGAAAGATAAATAATTATATTTATACGTGACAAATTAACGGGTAGTATAAAAATAACAACCATATATTAGTGATTTAGCACACGTACAATGGACGAAAAGTACAAAAATAACATTATATTTTGTTTATAGTCTTTAGAAAATTGTTATAGTAAATTTACTATTAATAGATTTCAGGACACACACATGAAAAAAACAATATCGTAAGTAAAGGAAAATAGCGAATACAGTAATAGATCAATAAAAGTACCATTTATTTTCACACACACACACACACACACACACACACACACAAAACAAAAATAGAAATAGCACCACACTGGGAGAAGGGGAGGAAATGGTCACGAAATCAGCCGTTCTCCGTTCTTTTCCATTACCGTTGGCCTATAACGAAAACTATTAATACCCAACAATAACAACGTTCGACAACATTAAAAACAAAATAATACTTTATTGTTTACAAACAATACCTGCTACACAACTCAAAGATTTATTATACTCGTAATATCATCAGGTGTTTAGCATAAAAAAAAATCTAATTCATACAATCAACCTTAAAGGTATTGATAAAACCCGAATAAACCGAGAAAACTTAATAGACCAAACCAAATTCAGACAATTACGGACCTTAAGGACTTCCATGACGAGGAAAAACAGAACACCGGGCGGACAGAAGTAATCGCTAAGTCGGTTTTTATCGAAAAATATTAAAAAAATTTTTAAAACCCACCGGGTTGGTCTAGAGGTAAAGTCGTCGCCAAAATCAGCTGTTTAACAGTTTCACAGATTTTCGGAGACGAAGGTTCCTGGGTCAAATCCTAGTATAGGTAGTTACTTTTATACGGATTTGAATACTAGACAGTGGTTACCGGTGTACTTTGATGGTTGGGGTTTAATTAACCATACTCTCTCAGGAATGGTCGGCCTGGGTCTGTACAAGACTACACCTCATTGTGCACGTCATACACATCATCCTCATCTCATTGGGTCATGGGGTTGCTTACTGTTCTAAATTGAACAGATTGCAACGTACACAACAAATTAGGAATAAAAAAAAATTAAAGTTAATTTTTACATAATGCGCAGGCAGTGGCGCACACAGGTCATTTTCTTGGGGGGGGGGGTAAATTGGAGGGTTCTGGGGAACCCCCCTCCAAGATAAACGGGGTCCGGGGTCCTCCCTCAGGAACACTTTTGAAAATTAAATTTTACATCATTCTGGCAGATAAAATTTAGTTTACGTTTAGGCGATTTCTGCGGGAAATAATCTGTTCATCACTGCTGCTTGTTATCTGAAAAAGATGGCATCAACTTGTGTTACAAGAATAACATATTTCTACATCTAACTGTGCAACGAAAGAATAATTATATCCTTATTACTTCCTCTTGCCTATATGAATATTTAGGAAGGAAAGTATTGTTTTCATGTCGATTTTTCGAAATCAAATTTTCACCGGATCTACAAGTTTTCAGACCCCCTGAACCCAAAAAACATGTTTTTAGCGATTGGTCTGTGTGTGTGTGTGTGTGTGTGTGTGTGTGTGCGCGCGCGCGCGCGCGTGTGTGTGTGTGTGTGTTATAGCCTATACAAAATATCTCAAGAACGGAACATAGTACGAACTTAAAACTTGAAACTTAAGTTCCATACCACTACCGGACCCGAAACGAACATTTTCATTAAAATCGGTCAACCGGAAGTAGTAGTTTATTAGAGTAATTTTTCACTTTTTTGCGATTTTCTCAAAAACTGGTCCTAACATTTTTTTAAAAATCGCCTCATTTACTTAATTTTTTATGTTCTACAAGATAGATAGGGTAGGCGGCATGTTTGCTGAAATTCTTGGTCAGGCTGCTTTCACACAAAAAATTTGGTTTTTAAGATTGCAGCTTTATTATATATTTTATTGCAAAAATAATATATTTAAAGTTGAAGAAAATTTAAAATCCTACAACATTTATTTCTAACTTTTTTTTGTGTAACGCTTAGTTTAGCGGTAATTAGCAATTTTCTGTTTTTTTCTCACGAAAACGTGTGAAAAATCAATTTTTTTAAGATTTCGGCCTTAGTATGCATTTTACGACAAAAGTATATATAATAAAATTTATAGGAAATAAAAACATCTACAACTTTTATTTAGAGCATTTTTCTCTATAGAGTCTAGTTTAGCATGAAAGAGCTTTTTTCCGTATTTTTAAGCCAAACTGAGGTTGATTTTCACTTTGCGTCTTTCATACATGATTAAAATTAGTTAATGTTTATTTAGGTAATTTTTTTGTTTATTTCTAATATTTTATTACTAATGTTAGGTTATTGTTAATTATTTGCATTGGCAAGAGAAAGCTGTGTGAGTGTTTCACACCAGATTTTTAGAAAAGGTTGTGCGAATATAAAAATAAAATTAAAAAGAAAAATTCTGGTCCAGGGGATTAAAACGTAGGTATAAAAACACTAAAAAGTATTTTTAATTTTTTAAAAAAATATAGCAATACTTTCTCTTAAAACGTACCGTGTGAGAAAGTGCGAAAACTTAATGATCAACAAACAATGGTTACATAGCTATATTTGTAGAGATGTTATGAAAAAAGAAACTTAACAGGAGATGAGCATTTGCGAACAGTTAATAAAAAAAAACTAAAGAATAAGGGAAAGTGGGACAAGAACTGCAAAGACAGACACCAGCATAAAACAAACTACGTCACACACATTCTCCAATATGCGTCATATAATGCAACAAGAAAAACAGTTCGTAAAAAAAAACATTAATTACTACAAGCTACATTACTAAGTTTATCGTACCTTAACGATTTAATATGAACGTTAATAATTGTTTGATTATCCGTTTCTCAATAATTTACGTTCGAAATATCGAATAATTTTTTGAAGGTCATTTACGGTTAAAATTTAACACCAAATTTATCCGTTACGTTGTTATCCGGTCTTTAACGTGGTCTAACCAAGCAAATGTCTTTTACTTTCTATCTTTTTTATTTTTTTATTTATTTATTTATTTAACGTCGCATCAACTACAACGGTCATTAGCGACAACGTTGGGGTGTAACTATTGTACAATGGAGGATGAAATGATTTTTTGTAACGTATGAAAATATGCCGTGCCTGAGTGGGATTCGAACCCAGGACCGCATGATGACAGGCGAGCAAGTTACCAACTGCGCCAATGCCCGATATAAATTTTCTATTGCCCGATATAAATATACGCGTATAAGAGAGGAAAGTATTGTTTAAATGTCGGTTTTTCGAAATCGAGTTTTCACCGGAAATACAAATTTTCAAACCTCCTGAACCAAAAAAACATGTTTTTAGCGAATGGTTTAATATTTTAAGAAAAAAATATCGTACGAAGTTAAAAATTGCGACTTTAGGTAGGTACCAATCAAGGGACTTGACATAAAACATTTTTATGAAAATCGGTCAACCGGAATTAGTAGTTTATTCGTACGATTTTTCACGTTTTGCGATTTCCTAAAAACGGCTCCTATGATTTTGATACAAATTGCCTCATTTATTACATTATTTTAAGCTCTACAAGATGGGGTAAGCGTCATGCGTGCTGAAATTCTTGCAAGGCTGTATCTTGTGGTAATTTATCTTTAAGATTGCGGACTTAATATGTATATTAGGACAAAAGTACTATTTGAAGTTGTAGAAAATTAAAAATATCCACAACAATAATTAGTTTAAGTGTTGTTTTTCTACTGATCTTGGTTTAGCGTTCAATTAGTGATTTTATGTATTTTGCTCATCAAAATCAGTAAAAAACAGGATTTTTTAAATTGCGGCCTTAATATGTATAAGTAGATATTATCAATATTATAGTTAAATAAAAAAACCAACTATTTTTATTTCGAACATTTTTTCTACAGAGCTTAGTTTAGCGTCAATTAGTGATTTTACGTATTTTGAAGTTCTACAAAGGTTGATTTTCATTTAGCGTCACTCAGTCACATGATTAAAAATGGAAACCAATTTTAAGGGTTGTTTTTTATTTTATATTATTTACTAATACTAATGAAACATAGGTTATATTGTTCAGTCTTTACATTGAAAAGAGGAAGTCGTGTAAAGTGTTTCACACCAACATTTTTTAACATTCGCAAGACTCCAAAAGGCGAGCATGTGACATCCAAACAATTTCAATCTTTCTACCCCGCTTCCATGGTTGATATTATGGATTAAAAATTAAAAATTTTGATTATTTTTGAATTTAGAGAACTTAATGACAAAATTAGGGTATTAGCTTTAAAAAAAAACAAACATTTTAAAACTGAGGCTGTAATATGAGTTCTATAGCAACGTGTAGGGCCTATAAAGGTACAATCAAAGTTATAGTAGCCCTAAATTAAAAAAAAAATGGTGTAAAATACTCACACGACTTTCTCTTGCCAATGCAAACAATGAACAATATAACCTATCATTAGTAATAAAACATTACAAATAAACAAAACATAACCTTATTTTAATCATGAGTGAATGATGCCAAATGAAAATCAACCTCAGTTTGGCTTAAAAATACGGAAAATCACTCTTTCACGCTAAACTAGGCTCTGTAAAGAAAAATGCTTTAAATAAAAGTTGCAGATCTTTTAATTTCCTATAAATTTGATTACATACAGCTTTGTCGTAAAATGCATACTAACGCTGAAATCTTTAAAAATCGACTTTTTTACACATTTTCGTGAAACTACATTTTCGTTAAACTAAGCGTTATACAAAACAATGTTTAAAAAAAATTGTAGGATTTTAAATTCTCTACAATTTTTGTTATATACGCTTTGGCGCTAAAATGCATATTAAAGCCGCAATCATAAAAAAAAACAATTTTTTACGAGAAAACAGCCTCCCCAAGAATTTGAGCAGACATGGCGCCTACCCTATATTGTAGAGCTATAGAAATGTAGTAAATAAGACGATTTTTTAAAAATCCTACAATCGTAGGGGTCGTTTTTGAGAATCTTGTAAAAAAGTGAAAAATGACACGAGTGAACTACTACTTCCGGTTGACCGATTTTGATAAAAATGTTCGTGTCGGGTCCTCTAGTGGTATCTAACTTACGTTTCAAGTTCGTACGATGTACCGTTCTTGAGATATTCTGTTCACACACACACGCACGCACGCACACGCTTACGCAGACCAATCGTTAAAAACATGTTTTTGGGTTCAGGGGATCTGAAAACGTGTATAGATCCGGTGAAAACTCGATTTCTTAAAATCGACATGAAAACAATATTTTCCTTCCTATATCCTATATATTCATATAGTCAAGAGAAAATAAAAAAGTAGAACCGTTATTTCACCCACCAAATTGGTCTAAGTCATCGTCGCGAGTCAGCTGTTTAACAGCTGATTTTCGGAAACGAAGGTTCCTTGTTCAAATCCGAGTAAAGGTAATAGTAATCACCTTAAAAATAGTAGTACACCGCAGTAGTAACTTTTACACAGGTTTAAATACTAGACAGTGATTATAAAGTACTTCGATGGTTGGGGTTTAATTAACCAAACATACTCTCTCACTCAGTACAAGACTACGCCTCATTTACACACCACACTTATCATCCGCATTTCAGTGGGTCACGGAGTTGCCTATTGTTCTTAAATTGAACCGGGAGCAACATTAGGGATTTAAAAAATTCTACACAACTTAGTTTAGCGTCAATTAGTGATTTTCCATATTTAGCACATCAAACGTCAAACAGAGGTATATTTTCACTTAGCTTCATTCACTAAAGTTTTAAAATTACGACAAACATATGTGACGATATCGAAAAGGTATGTGTGTTCGAGAGGTTTCTAGGACCCAGAAATTCATAAAATGTTAAATAGTAAATAATAGAGTGACAAAGTAACAATAGAATTAGTTATAAAAGAATATTTAAAAAGGGCTGTGTATAATAAAGTAGGAAAAAACGAATCTCCTTATTGGGCCATATCCTTAGAACACCGGAGAACAGAGTACTTAGACGACTTATTGAAAGTGTCTGGGATTTTAAAATCGGTTTGAACTGGACGAAGGAGGTCAAGGAGGACTTGGAAAGGTTTGGGTTGACGCTGGAGGATGTGAGGTTCAAGTCTGAAAGTTATAGAAAGTTGAAGGATCTGGCTTTGGAACCGGAAACCAAGACTAGAAGAGTGCAGAGGGTGACGGAAGAACTCCGGGCTCAGAGATCACAAAGAATGAGGGAATACTGGGTAAAGATCAAGGCTCAGAGATCGAAGTAGAGTCTTTCATGTTGTGGCTGAAGTGGTCCATTGTGGCCTCACAAGTAAAAAAAAAAAAAAAGTAGGGTCCATGTTGTACAACTATTTTTGTAACACCTTTTATTCAACTGTGACTAGTTTACACTAGTTAAGATTTATCCAGAGCCATAAAAAGGATTTTTGTATTTTATTATTGCATTCAATCTCTCTGTTTTTCCAGAAATCTCTTCTGATATCCCTATATAAAGAGAGCCCTAAGTGCGGTCAGAGAGTTAGTATTCGTTTGATCTTTGACGAGTGTTTATTGCGTGTGCTATCGGCACGTTAGAAAAGGTCGACGTGTCCGGGCATTGGTCAACTATTGTTATTCTATCTTATTGTGTATGTGCATTGTGTACATTGTTTGTAAGTATAGGGTGATTCAAAAAGAGCGCCGGTTTTGATATATCAAATTAAGAGATTTATTTTATTGAAAAACTGAAAATAAATACATCAACAAGTTCATCTTACCTTCCGATTTCATGTATGAAAAATGATGTCATGCATGTGTCCTCCTCTACTGCGCTGGCACGCATCAACTCTGTCCATGAAATTGGATATTACTGCACGACAAGTTTCGACCTCCATTTGCCCGATAACCCGTCGAATTTCCTCCTTCAAGTCATTGATGTTTCGGAGTTTATTGGCATACACCAATGACTTCAGATGACCCCAAAGATGAAAGTCACAAGGCGTCAATTTTGTTTGCGAAGGTGTCATCATCCTGCCGTTTTCTCAATACCCAGTCAACAAACTGTCGTCTCTTCTGGTGGTCTGCCACTTTCAAATGTTGCGTCAACTGAATTTTATACGGGTGATATTGGAGATCGTACCGAAGAATTCTCCGTACAGAAGAACATCGTAAACCCAATTGTTGAGAACGGCGACGTATTGATTTTGCTTGGCTAACAGCCACACTGTCACGAACCAACGCAACGTTCTGCTCAGTTCGGCCAGAACGACGACGTCCAGAACTTTTAAGGTCGACTGTTGAACCTGTCTCAAAAAACTTTTTCATGAGCCTGCGAACTGTTGATTCATTCGGTGCTTCATTACGTCCTAGAGTACCGCGAAGTCGTCTGACAGTAGCCGCATAACTCTCTCCACTCTGGTAAAATGCTTTGACGATTAACACTCGTTGTGCAATAGTAAACTTCTCCATGGTTAGACACAGACTGCGAGAGTACTACACTGCGAACAAGAGAAACTACAACTGAATCGTCAATCGGAATGTTCTCCGAAATAGAAATGAGGTCTAACAATGTTGCCAACCGATAAACAAAAATTTACCAGCCGTTTAAAAACCGGCGCTCTTTTTGAATCACCCGTTAGTACTACGTAAACTATTGAAGTTATTTATTGTATTACTTCATTATAATTAGTTTATTATTTATTTCGTACATCTTTTAGTTGTAATAAATACTTGTAATTTTAAACTTTAGTGTGTTGTTTAGGTCATTAGCCGAAAGGCTGGTTTGAACCTGTAGAGGTTTTACTAAAAAAACGAGAAGTGAGGTGGTTTACAATTGCCTTCCTCACTGAGTGGAAAAGTACGCTTATCAGCATGCCGGGCCCTCTGAAAAGCACATATTTTCCACTCTGCAAATGACACCTTCACTTCATTCACCACAGGGTCTGGCTGTATAGTAATGAAATTCATTAATTTCAGAGGAGATAACTCTGATTAGTGTCTTTTATACCTCTACCTCTTCTGTTCTTAAATAAATCAGTCATTTAATTGGCTGAGAATTTAATAAGAAACAGAACTATTTATTTTAGCTCTGCAACGAACAAATTGAGTGTAAATAATTTGACACTCCACCTGTCTGTTAGGGGCAGTTTAGTGTAAATTTAGTGTATTAAATTTATGTAATTTAGTGTAACTTTAGTGTATTAATTTTTTAATTTACCTAAATCCCGAAACGGACCTTAGCGATAAGTGTCACAATATGTAATATTTTGTTATTTACATTTGAAAGAAATACCCTTTCACATGATTTTTACCCCTTAATACTTTCCAATATAATTTTTCCTTAATATACTTCCTCAAAGTATACGTTGTTAATTATGAATCATAAAACGGTTATCAGACAAAAATCGAATACAAAAACGAACAATAAATTTGTATTTATTCACAATACATACACTACAACACAATACAAACGTAAATAAATAACAATACGGTACCCAGAAAATAAATAAGTAAATAGAAGGGCATAAGTAAATAAATGAAATAAAAGAGATATTAAATAGCATCTAATCTTGAAATGACCTTCGACGATTCATCATTAACAGTACGTAAAGTAATTTTATACCTCCAAAATTAGTAATCGTTTGTATTAATAAAATAAACACGCATTGTACATTGCGGTGACCGTTGTATTATTATCACTACTGTATTACAATTCGAATTCTGCATTCATTTGTTTTATACCTGTTGTACGATACAATACGTTATACGTTACGGCCGTTCGCATCATCACGGTTAATGAAGTAAATTTGACATTGCTTATGTCCTCGGTGTCTGTATTATCATTTTCATTTCAAATAGACTACGACCGTTTATGAATACCAAACGGATTGTTTAAACACTATTTTTAACTTCTACCTGTTTTTGTTTAGGTCATCAGCCGAAAGACTGACTTGAACCTCTAGAGCAGTGATTATCAACCTCGGGGTCGTGGTGATATTATAAGGGGGGGGGGGTCGCCAAAAAATAATGAAATCATTTAATCATTTTATCAAAAAAAACTTAAACTAAACTGGGTGATAGGGGCTGTAGAACGGAAGAGGATAGAAGCTTTTGAAATGTGGTGTTATAGGAAAATGTTAAAGATTAGGTGGGTGGACAAAATAAGTAATTTAGAGGTTCTTAGGCGAGTGGATGAAAAAAGAAGTATATGGAAGCATCTTACCAAAAGAAGGGATAGGCTAGTGGGGCATATCCTAAGACATCCAGGTATTGGGCTATCAATAATGGAGGGTAACATTGAGGGAGTAAATTGTAGAGGGAGGCAAAGATTAGAATATATAAAGCAAATTACAAAAGATGTAGGGTGTTACAGGTATGTAGATATGAAACGACTTGCGCAATATAGAACAGGTTGGAGAACTGCATCAAACCAGTCGAGAGACTGATGACAAAAAAAAAACTGGTGTGAAACACTCACACAACTTTCTCTTACCAATGCAATTAATTAATAATATAACCTAAAATTATTAATAAAACATTACAAATAAACAAAACATAATATAACCTTATTTTAATCATGAGTGAATGATGCAAAATGAAAATCAACCTCAGTATTTTAAGTATTAATATTGTAAATTTTATTTTAAAATATTAACTAACGGATGTTTTAAAATTTTATTTAAATGTTTAAAAATTGATAGGAATTTAAACGTAATATAAATAATTGCCGATAACAGGCAGGTGGAATGTTAAATTATTTGCACTCGATCTGTTAGTTCCAGGGCTACAGAAAGCAGTTTTGTTTCTTATCACATGACTGAGCAATTTAAGAATGCTTTTTAACTCACCAAAACACTCTCTTGGGTTCAAAGGGCCAGAAAACGTGTATTTCCGGTGAAAACTCGATTTCGAAAAATTGACATGAAACGTTACTGTTCTTCCCTAAATACATATTCATGTATATCAAGAAATAGTAAAAAATTAAAGGTTTGTTTTATACGATAATTTTTTATTTCGGTCCAAGTAACCAATTATAAATTTTTGATATCATTTAGTAAAAAGAATGCTCATAACAGGCAGGTAGAGTGTAAAATTCATTGCACTCGATCTGTTGGTTTCAGGGCTACAAAAAATACTAGTTCTGTTTCTTATCACATAGTCAGCCAATTATATCACTGAACTATTTAAGAACAGATGAGATAGAGGTGTAAAAGACACTAGTCAGAGTTGTCTCCTCTGAGAGTAATGAATTTCACTATACAGCCAGACCCTGTGGTGAATGAAGTGAAGGTGTAATTTGCAGGGTGGAAAGTGGGTGCTTTTCGGAGGGCCCGGCATGCTAATAAGTTTACTTTTCAACTCAGTGAGGAAGGCAAGAGTAAACCACCTCACTCCTTGTGTTGACTTAGTAAAGCTTCTAGAGATTCAGACCAGCCTTTCGGCTGTTGACCGAAACAACAGTAAAAATAAAAGCGATTAAATAAAATTGATATACTTTATTTTACTTCTGTATACAATCATTCATAATGTGGTATAAAGTATTGTACCGGTCGCAGTACACAAGTTAGTCGAATGCCTCTCAGCACCAAGTTTCTGTCCAAATTGTCTAAAAATGTTGTGCCAGATATGACTAAAAAGTTAGAATCGGTTTCTGAACGTTTCATACAGCTGTGCAAGACGTATAAAGATCTAATTTACAATTAACTACGTATTTGTTTTCTTCATGACTCATAAAAAAGGAAAACAATAAGTAAACAATAACCTACAATATTTATAAACGTTTAAAGTAATATGCCATATAAGATACAGAGAGATCGTGACGATCGTCAAGGTTTTAAATTCAAACAGTCCAAGAAAAGGATAAAGCTGGCACGAAATTTTTCTTAACCAAATAAGGTGAACAAATATTCTTGTCGAAGGTACATAACAAGATTTTTTGGCGTCGACATAAATGTACCAGAACAATAAAGTAAACATTCCGAAAATATTCCACCGTTTTAAAAACACCGTTAGGTGGCATTTTTTTACTTTCTCGCGCTTTGTCTTGAGCAGAGTGAGAAGAAATTTTAATACCCAGTTTATAACTTTAAATTTTATGACAACCTGAAGCCAAGAAAGAGGATTTTAGATGAATTCTGTCTCTTTGTTCGTGTATGTTATTTTTTTGGCACCAAAACCACTGTGCTGAATAGGTTGAAACTTTAGAACTGAGGTTTCTTCAATTGACACACCTTACGTGACAGAGGTCCAACCTTAAACCTTATGCTCTACAAAATAGGGTAAG
Organism: Catonia carolina; assembly: GCA_035578175.1. Lineage (NCBI taxonomy): Eukaryota > Metazoa > Arthropoda > Insecta > Hemiptera > Achilidae > Catonia > Catonia carolina. Next base: position 74,225,228 of record JAQMRL010000003.1, on the reverse strand, counting down.
CGCAATGTCTACTGACATTCTTGTGCTCTCGTGCAAAAAAATGGTATGTTTTAATATTGCGGCCATAATGTGCATTTTAGGACAATAGTATATACAAAATTATAGAAAATTAGAAAACCTACAACTTTTATTCCCAACACGTTTTTGTACAACGTTTAGTTTAACGATAACTAGTGATCTATTTAGTGTTTTATTCATTCTCAGAAATACATCTACGTTATTGGTAAAATTTTACGTCCAGAATATCTTCAATATTCTCCTATATCTGCAGTCATAATTATTGACAAATATAATTGCTAAAATTATTAGTAAAAGGAACTCTAAGTGGAAAAGGAAGAACTATTTCGATGTAGTAGTACAAGATATTAACAAAGAATTTGTTTACGATTTTTTCACACTAACGGAAGATTTGAATTAAGTTATCGAGAAATCAAACTAGCATATAATAAAAGAAGGTATTCGATGAAAAAAAAACGTTAACAGACCAAGCTGATAACACGAGTAGAATACACTTCCGTATTTTTTTTACAGCAAATCATAAAAAATAAATATTAATTAGGAACAAAACAATTAGGTTCTCACAATTATTTCAACCTTACAGTTTTTACTACAAGTGCATATTTGTGTGTGAAATAGTTGCGTTTTAAACAACCAGGAGTAACGACCTGTTAATTACTAGACGGGTAGGAAATTTATCGATACTTCTGATATTCTCGATTTAGTAAACATCTATCATATTACAGCAATAATATAACTACCGTATTCGATATTTAAAGAATTATCAGAAAATATATTTTTACAGTAATATACTAAACTGACAATATTATCAGTCGAAGCTAAGAATAAACTACAAGAAAAATATCTACAGTATAATTTTGTAAAGAAATAGCAGATTTGGTGAAAATAAATTATTTTTTTCAATACTAAATTTTTACTTGTTTATTTCTGAGATAGGTGAGAGGAAATAATACTTTCCCAAACAATTAAAAATTTTTTGTAGTAATTATTTTTGAACTGGATCTTTTTTTTTGGAGGGGGAGGAATCTGTAGGGCATTATTGTAAGGGGATGAAAAAGGTGTTTAACCCTTAAATTCAAGTACTTTTAGTTTACTCGGTGACAGACAAGGTAGATGGCTGAAACTAGGTGAAAATGTGTAGTGAATCTATAAAAAAATTACACCTTAATGATTACAAAAATTTACCGTATTGCAAAATTTACCATATTGAAAATTTATTTTCAGTATTGCATAATTTTACAACGTTGGAGAATAAATCAGGCCGAAATCTTTCGCTAGCCGCAACTCGAAAAAGAAGCGTTTCTGGACCTATGTTTACATCAAGTTTTTTCTTATTTTAACCCTTTCAGCAACAGCGTCCGTAAAATCGGACGTCAATACATTTTACGTAGTGATAACTTCCGTTTTACCGGACGTCAGTAAGTTATGCATACGGTGCCAACGTCCGGATGATCGAAAATTTCCACAAAAAACTTTTAAACAATAAATTAATGGAATAATTTATTTTGAAATCGCTTCCGTGGCGTAGTGACTAGCGCGCTAGCCTACAAAGCGAAAGGTTTTTGGTTCGATTCCCGGCTAGGGTTTGGAAATTTTAACACATTAAAACCACCTTTAAGGTATTAAAACCCAACGTAGTTAATAATGACCAAGCTGTCGATACGACTTTAAATAAACTAAAAAAAACTATTTTGAATATTTTTAGTGTAAGAACGATTTCTTTTATTTTATGAACACAAGGAAATTTTATTTTTCTGTAACGTTGAAATTTTGGTCGGCAATGACAGGTTTACGCCTGCAAGTTTTCAAAATAAGGGCTGGCACTTTTTGTACACGCTTATTCAAATTAAATGGCTTTCGATCAAACTTTTAAATACTGTTTCCGCACTGAAAGGTTTAAGCTCTAGAATCAGTTGTCAAAGTTTTGCTTTCCTCCTGAATCACCTGCATATGGAAGTAAGCCTACTAGTTAGTTACCTTACCAAGTCTATTTCTTTGCTTTTTGAGCGTTCTAGTACTGCAATAATTTCACTTCCAAATGTTTTATATGGTTTGCAACAACTCTACCTCATTAATCTAGTAATTTAGATAATACAAGTAAATCAATAATTGAAGGGGTCGGGAGAAGACGACAGTGCTAACCCTCATCAACATAATTTTACGCAATTTCATTTTAAAAGTTTACTGAAATCTACAAATCACGTTTTTGAATTTTTGTGAAACATTTGTTATTTTCTTTTAATCTAGGTTCTTAAGATCGTAAATATAGTAACCTGATTTTAACGTGCTGAATATTATATTTTTACAGAATATTTAAGAAAAATCATGCTGGAAATTTTATGGGTTAGCACTTTCTTCTGCCGACCCCTTCAATTATTCCAATCCATGGAAATCCCGGAATCGAACTCAACACTTACCGGAATTCACGACGGAATGCAAGTACTTTCTAATCACGCATAACACACCAATACTCACCTGAAACACACAAACAAAAACCAATCATTATTACATTATCCAATAAATAAATACTTATATGCATACCTTCAGTTTGCTGTTTTAAGAATCAGTTAAATTATCCTTAAAAAAAAATGAAAATTCCGAATACAAAAATGAAAATTCCGAATACAAAAGTAGGTTAATTTTTAACGACCAATAAATACTACGAGAGCAAATTCAATTTTAACAAATTACGGTAAACCACATTAACTTTCTAGCTCCAAACAGTACAAAATTTGACTCGCAGCACATGGTCCTATTTTTATGATGTATCCATTAAGTTATGCAATACGTTTACTAGATTAACAATATGAAGCGACTCAATCACCAGTGAGTGATTCAATGGACCAAATTTATTACAATTGTTTAACGGACAATCGTTAAATTAAACGTAGACTAAAAAACCTCAACTCATATGAACGAAACATTCGAAATACAAATTACTACTAAAATTATTAAATCTGTAGTCTAATCAGTACTAAAATGGATTTTGAAGAGGAAGCTTTATTGTTGCTTATATTGCGTCGTACAAATTTATGGTTTTGGGTTCATCCCATCATATAAAATAAAAATGAGAGCCAATTTATTTAAGTTAAAGTTTCATTCAAATACTTTGTTCAACCCTTAAACCAATATTTATTATTCAATAATATTTTTATAACTTTTAAAATTATTTTCTCTACTATTAATGTGTTGTTTTGTGTCATCAGCCGAAAGGCAGGGTTGAACCTCTAGAGGCTTTACTAAGTAAAACGAGGAATGAAGTCGTCTATCAGTGCTTTCCTCACTCAGTAGAAAAGCATGCTTGTCAACATGCTAGGCCCTCTCAAAAGCATCTACTTTCCACCCTGCAAATGACACATTAATTTCATTCATCACTGGGTCTGGCTGTATAATGAAATTCATTACTCTCAGAGGAAATAACTGTGACTAGTCGTGTCTTTTACACCTCTACCTTTTCTGTTCTTAAATGCTTCAGTCATACAATTGGCTATCATAAGTCATGTGGTTATATGATAAGAAACAACTATTTTTATAGCCCTGGAAGTAGCAGATCGAGTGGAAATAATTCAACACACAATCTGCTTGTTACGGGGCTCAAATAAAAATACATATAAATTTTTTTAGAAATCGAATATCAGAAAATATAATTTGACGCAGTTTCTAACAATGAGATTTGCATTTACCGATGGACAACATTAAGCCAAACTGACGTGTTTTAAAACTGGTAACTGAAAAATTTGAAATAATTAATACATAAATAATTTATGAAAGATATGGCAAAACGAAGAAATTATATAAATCAACATTAAGAAGATTATATGTACAGAAATCCGAATTTATAAATATTTAATAAGAGAATATGCAAAACAGAGCAAAGCTCAAAGAATTCATTAAAATGTTTAAATTTTTATCCTTAATGTGGGTACGTTCCAATCTGTTACATTTAAAACGATAAGCAACACCGTGTAAATGTAACGTATAAATTAGGTGTAGATCCCGGCCTACAATCCTGAAAGAGTATAGCTTATTGAACCCCAACCATCAAAGTACACCGGTAATTACTGTCTAGTATTCAAATTTGTATAAAAGTAACTACCTTCACTAGGATTTGAACAAGGAACCTTCGTCTCCGAAGATCAACTGTTAAACAGCTGACTCGCGGCGACGACTTTACCTTTACACCAACCAATCTGTTCAATTTAGAATAAGCAACCCCATGACCCAATGAGATGAGGATGATGTGTATGAAGTGTAAATGAGGTGTAGTCTCGTACATACCCAGGCCGACCATTCCTGAGAGAGTATGGTTAATTAAACCCCAACCATCAAAGTACACCGGCAACCACTGTCTAGTATTCAAATCCGTTTAAAAGTAGCTACCTTTACTAGGATTTGAACCAGGAACCTTCGTCTCCGAAAATCAGCTGTTAAACAGCTGATTTTGGCGACGACTTTACCCCGCCAAAATCAGCTGTTAACAGCTGATTTTCGGAGACGAAGGTTCCTGGTTCAAATCCTAGTAAAGGTAGTTACTTTACTAGGCTTAACAGCTGACTAGGCTAGCAGCCAGCTGATTTTCGGAGAAATCAGCTTTAAAACAATCAGCTTTCAGGAATAAAACATTTAAAACAATATTTTTTATTTATTAAGGGCCTTCGGGCCAGCCCAGTCAGTCAGCTGGTAGCAAGTCGCTACTTAACAAATTTTGTTAAGTAACACTAGTTGGGCAAGCGACTTTGTATGATGATCAGCTGACAGCCATTCCTGAACAAACTCCACTGGGGGACCCTGTCCAAAAATTCATGGCACATCACGTCAAAAAAAACAGTGAAAAGCAGCGATCAAATTGGGTGGTTGTCAATAAAGTACAGTTCCCGACAACAAATAAAAATTTAAAAAAAAATAAAATTATTAAGTTTCGGACCAGTTAGATGGTTGAAACTCGGTGAAGTTAAATATAACTTCTAAAAAAATTACGCCTCAACGATTTCAAAAATTTACCCGTAAGCGGATGGAAAAGATGTCCAAGTCTTAAATAAATATTTTCAGTTTACTTAGTCACAGATGAGGTATAGGGCTCAATGATGTTACTTATGAACCAAAAAATACCTCTAAACGATTACATAAAGGTACCCCCGTAAGGGGTTGAAAACGGTGTTTTTCCGTATTGTGTCTTAAGTGACGCGAGGCTGATTTACTTGCTAATAAATAGTAAACATACGTTTATTATTATTATTATTATTATTATTATTATTAGGGTTTTAATGCCATTATTTACATTTGCAAGAGAAAGTCGTGTGTGTCACATCATTTTGTAAAAAAATTATGTTTTAGTCCATTAATTACTGTATAAAACTCGAATTTTAGATTTTATCGAATGATTATTTTTGTTTTATTTATTAACAAGTTATTTATTTTAAATAAAAATAAATATTGGCGTAGTTGTTAGAGTAACTGGCTTCTACGCCGGGGTCCCGGGTTCGATTCCTGGTCAGGTCTGGCATTTTATCATCACTTATTTTCATATATCATCATTCTCCACCGTCTGCATTAGCAGAAACTGCAAAACAGACGTGAAACAAAATATATATATATATATATATATATATATATATATATATATATATATAACCGCCTCCGTGGGCCAGTTGTTAACGCGTTAAAGCTGTGGTTCCGAATTCGATTCCCAGCCAGGGTCAGGAAAATTATTACAAGTTCAAACCCACCGTTTCTCAACCCAAAGTAGTCGCTTTATAACCAAATGTTGTTGTTGTGTAGGTCAACAGCCGAAAGGGTGATTTGAACCTTTAGAGGTTTTACTACGTAAAAAAAAGTGAGGTGGTTTACCATTGCCTTCCTCACCGAGTAGAAAGAATACACGCTTATCAACATGCCAGGCCCTCCTAAAAGCACCCACTTTCCACCCTGCAAATGACACATTTACTTCATTCACCATAGGGACTGGCTGTATAGTGAAATTCATTACTCTCAGATGAAATAACTCTGACTAGTGTCTTTTACACTTCTACCTCTTCCTGTTCTTTAAATAGTTCAGTCATAATTGGCTAACTATAAATGATAAGAAACATAACTATTTTTTGCAGCCCTGGAACCAACAGATCGAATGTAATTAATTTACAACTCCACCTGCTTGTTATGAGCAAAACTAAATGTTGATGCAATTTAAAATAAAAAAATTTAATAAAATATAAAAGCTAACAGTAAATCGACAAAAGATTGAT